>WOAB01000688.1:5400000-6000000 GCA_027886185.1 Rheum nobile | reverse complement strand
CATTTCGGTTACATACTTACATGCATGCCGACTTACATCCCTCACATAAACTATTCTTTTCGTTTTCTGGAAACATGTCGCAAAAACTACTTCAAATCGATGTACTTGTCAATAAATCACTTACTAAACTTGATACATGCAATCTTAATATATTCGGAGTAATACATTACATTAAGAGTTTGTTTGATAAAGTCATATCAACTATAAATAGGTTGATTAAAAATAAATATTTGTAATGCTTTGGAATTTGTAAAACTAATGCTTTACAATTTATCATAAAAAAAAATTATAAATATGTTTTATCAAACACTATTATATCAAAAAGTCTTTATTTACAAAAATACCATTATAAATATGTTTAACAAACAAATCCTAAGTTAATCATTGAATTACTTGATGCTCGTTTGGTTAGTAAGTAAATTCTCATGATTTTAAATACATTAGGAAGTAATATTAAATATATGTGTTTGGTTGACTTTTTGTTTTTGAAAATTTCAGATATTCAAATTCCTGAGATTTTAATTCCTACAAAATACAGAAAGTGCAATCACCTAGGGAGAGGTGGTAAGATTTTCTTCCCCCATAATTTTAATCAAACAAAACTTACCAATCCTCATTAATTCAAATTCCCACATTTTGATTTCACATGAAGATAATTTTCTAGGAATTACAATTCCTCTATTCAACCAAACAAGCACTTAATTAAAGGAAAATGCTACACATATAAGTACAAACTAAAATCTTATACTTATGGATAAGAATGTGTCACTTGTCTCGATGAATTAGTTTTTTTCAGGGTTCACTTTTTCTCATTTAGAAATAAATAAAGTAGTACGTTCTTGTGAATCTATATATATATTAAAGCAAAGAAATTTTGAGCCACCATATTGATTATGGCCCTATAATTCATATGTGTCAATTTGTGGTTAATTCACTTTTTTTTATTAACAATTCTATTCAATTTAAATCACAATATCTAATCACAACTAATTTCAAATATTTAAAAATTTAAATCACAATATCTAATCACAACTAACTTTAAATATATAAAAACTATATATAATTTTTTTATAAAATTTGATTTCTACAAATTACACATATAATAAGCTTATAATATATGTCAAAATAATATATGATAGATTTTCTACTAAACTTATATATAAAATACATCTTATAGTCATTTATGTAATAAGTAATATTATTTTTATGTGTTTGCATATATAATTTGACCTATATAAAATCATACAATATATACAATTTCCAACTCATAGTACATGTACTTTTATAGTTAAGCCCACTATATTTTATTATTACACATATAAACTTTATGGCCCATTTAGAGTAAAATGACCCGAATAAATTTTATAGCCCATCAATATATATGTTAAAGTTATTGAATTTTGAGTCACCAGAATGCTTTTGGCCCTACAAATCATACGTGTCATTTTGTTATTAATCCACTTTTTTTAACATTATATTTCAATTTAAATCACACTATCTAATCACAGCTAACTTCAAACATATAAAAACTATATACAACTTTGTTGAATGCTTATATACGTTTCTTATAAATTTTGATTTCTACAAATTGTAATTAGTAATAATATTTTTATGACTTTGCATATATAATTTATGGGCCAAATCATACAATATATACAATTTTTAACTCACATTACATGTGCTTTTTAAATTCAACCCACTATATTATATTATTACACAGACATATTTTATTAAAAATTTAGTGAAATTTCAAACGAATGTATCTTAACAAAATTAATTTATACAGTTTTTATTTGATTATAATTTTCTATAAAAAATACATGGTCTCTAGAGCTGTCAATCGGGTCGGTCAAGTCGGGTTCGGTTCGGTTATTTCGGGTTTGAGTTGAGAACGGGTCGAGTCATTTCGGATAACAGGTCAAGCCGGTCAGGTCATTATAGGTCAGCGGACGGTTCAGGTTAACCAACGGGTCAAGAGCGTCATTTTTTAAATATTTTGTTCACTGTTTTAAATAAAAACCGATATCATTAAATAGTTAAAAACTAATTTAAATATGTCAAAATAAGTTGAAATGAATTAAAATAATAATAATAATTATTATTATTATTCTAATGTAATTGATATTAGTAGACCAAAATCATATTTTATTTTTATTTTTTATTTTTATTATATTAATTTCTACATTATAAAAAATTATATAAGTACAACAATGTTCTTTTTTTTTAGGATATTAAACATATTATCATTATTTATATAATTATATGTCATTTATCATGTATATTTTATGTTATATTTTATTAATACTCCACATTTATTCGTTAATTGGGTCGGGTTCGGTCTCGGTAAATTCGGGTTCGGTAACTTCGGGCTATCAAAAATTTTGGTCAGGTCCGGTCGGGTCCAAAAGCGGGTCGGTCAAGTCGGTAAAACAGGTTCGGTCACTTTTTGACAGCTCTAATGGTCTCCATTTTCCGATTTTACAATGTTTCTTTGGGCTTATTACTTATCATTTTGCTAAATATAATTTTCAATTTTAAAAAATTAAATTGAGTTTGTTAATCATCAAGAAAATATTCACTAACAAACCGTAAAATATCAATTATAAATTACCAAGAAAATTTTGTTAACTCAAACATAAAGTTTAACTAAAAAATCTAGGTAAATCTTTGTCGTAACAAACTTTCAATTTCATATGATTATACATATTATCAAAAGTAAATTAAAATGTAGTACGTATACAAATTTTAAAAGTATTTGAATTTGAGATAACTTTACACCTACATAAATCAGCCACTACTAATGAATTATTCAAATAATTTTTTAATTATCATTTTCTAGAAGTAAGGATATAAATTAAAATCGAAATTTTAAAACTTTAGATGAGTCCATTACGTAATTAGAAAAAAACTAAAAAAATGTGATTTATTTGGATGATTTGTAATAATTTTTTTATATATATTTTTTTGAATTATTTCATATATTTATTTTAACAAAAAGTTAAACTATCAAAGATATTATTTGACCAAATCCTTTTTAAATTTTGAATATCCTTAATAAACTGAATTACAAATTTCTAAATTACACTCCCTCTTAATTATTTAAAAAAAAGGAAATCCTTAATAAATTGCACGAGGCTATAAATTTTGTGTGTTCGCCTTTCAATATTACGCCTATGCCCATTCGAGATATGTAATTTCTTTCATTTTGTACCTAAGTTGTTAACCATTCAATTTTTTTGCTTTATTAAGTTCTTTATTTTTTTATTTTTTCGTTATTAATTTTATTTGTGGTATAATATATTTTGTAACCATTATCTTAAAATCATATGAAGCAATCCTATTATTTAAGCAACGTAAGAGTGATGACTATTTTACAAGAGAAAGTAATATTTTTCGTCTCCATTCATCGAACATAGGTCATTAAAATTTGCATCTCATTTTTAAGCAATTCATGAAATATCAAAATTATTTTGTTGCTTTTCCGTTCGTTTGGTCTCATATCCCCTTAAAATCATGAAATATTTATCATATCTTGCTATGATAAATATTGGTTTCGTAACTAATTTTTAGTATATTATTATTTTCGTAAATATTAAGAAATAATTGTTTTATATTGTGATTTTTACAAGTATCGTTGAGGGTGTAACAATAATTTCGGATCCCCATTGTTTACCTATATATATTATCTTGAAAAACATAAATCTTATTTTAATATAATTTGTTTTTTAAAGATTTACATTGGCGTTCTTTATTAATTATACCTATACAATTTTAATTTTTATAATTTTAAAATCTTCACCTCACTTTATTTTCATCTGACTTTTATCCATGTTTAACCAAAAATTTGATTTGAAGGTATAATATAGTAGTTAAGATTTGAAATTTTGATTATGAATTGTTCAAATATCAAACTAAAAAAACATTAAAAAAAATAAAGATTTTGTTATAATACTTAATATTCATCATAAAGAGAATCATGTTCACGATTTTGTCAATTTGTTTTCCTTTAAAAAAATGTCTACTATAATCCAAACATGTGTTATACATATTATGAATATTTTTGGCTTTCTTATTCAAAAGATATAATTACTAATCTAATAGTTTTTATCTGAACCACACATTAATTATTTGTTTGAAATCTATTTAAATTGTTTTAAAGACCATCTATTATATATCCAACGTATAAATAATTTGTAAATCGAGAATAATTTTAATGAGATTTTTAGATTAATAATCATTATAATATTTCTATATTAACTATTCTCTAAATGAGTCTACATAAATTTCTATATATCATAGCATATTATTTCCAATGATCCAGCGAGAATTATATTTTTCTAAAAAATACTTCGATATAACATTAATTTAATTCAATCATATAATCACAAAATATTTTTGAAACTCAAACTTTTGTAACAATATATCTAGTTATAAATCTACATGAAAACATAAATAAAATTATTAAATTCTACTAAAACAAAACTTTTTTTTTATTTCTACTTTATTTATTAAATTTTAAAATATATACTAATATGAACAATTATTGTGAAACAAATGAAGCGCATATTTAATATAACCAGTTTATAACAATGATATAATATGAAGGTTTTTTTAATGTGTGTAAGTGTGTTCATAGACAAAATAAAAAATTTATATTTAGCAATAATTTTTTTTTTTTGGTCCTTAGCAATAATTTTTTTTAGTTACTAGTTACTACCTTAACTTTTTTTCCTTAAGAGTTTACCCCTTTTACATTAAAAATAATTTTCACACTTTTAATATGTGTCATGGACACACGTAAAAAAAAAAAAACATCTTTCTAAGGAAGTTAGTTCGATTAATAACTAACTATTGTAAACGGAAAAAATAGAAAAAAATGATAAAAGTTAATACTGATGGATCAACCGAGGCTAATAGTGAATCTAGTTACGAGTTCATATTCCGAATAATAAGGGTGAACCTATATTCCTATTTGGTAACAAGTGCGGAATCTCCACACCTCTGAGAACATAAACCTTAGCGGTTAGGAACGCTTTGATTAAATCTTATAAACTAAGTTTCCACAACATTGAAATAGAATGTGATAATCTCACTATTGTAAACGTCCTGAATAAAATCTAGCACTTTTTGGGGATATTGAAATTTTAATTTTCGATCTCCTTTGTTTTCTACAACTATTTTCTTCAGTGCAGATCTATCAAGTCTTTCGAGAAACAAATGCAGTGGCCGACTGCATTGCGAAGATGGCCCAACGAAGTTTCTTGGAAAATATTCAAGCAAATCAAGAACTTTTAGTTCCTATAGATTGAGAAACCGTTTCTTCTGTGATTTTCAGTCTAATTTTTACCTTATAAAAAAAAAAATCCTTGACAATGGCCGGCTAAGGTGGCCTCGCAAGTTTCAAGAGGATAATTGTCTCTATCATTCTCCTGTTAGAGCAAGCAATAATTATAGCAGCCTCCAAAAAGGAAAGTTACTATTATTAGTAGTTAGTTTTTATTTTAAATTTCTTTCAGATGTAGTACTATTTTTAGATGATGGTAAAAATGGAAAAAAATATATTATTATTAATATTTTAACTTTATTAATAAGTAAGAAATAAAAGGTTTAAGCGGCTTTCAAAAAGAAAAAAATGTATGTAATACCTTCTTCCCACACTAATTATAATTTTTTATTCATTCTAAAACGCTAGTCTTCATTAATATTTGAATATGTATGATTTGAACGTCACAGGTGAAACGGAAGACAAAGTCATGCTTTTAGGCTATTTTATCGATTCACATGGCACCGGAAAACTGGTCGAAAGAAGCCTAAGTCCGAAGTTCAAATTTCTCGTTTAATTATGATACATCTTTACTCTTAACGCATTTTCGACCTATTTTTCAAAGCCAATAAACAAAGATGATTAGAGATAGAAGAGTTAAAAAGTGTAATTTTATTCCAGTAATAACATGATACATCAATAAATAATTCATAAGGCATGTCTAGTAAAATTACGATATTTATTTTCACACTGTTATGATTAATTGATCGAAATGCAAGTTATAACTTTTATTAATGTCGATGAATCATGCATTCCTATAGTTAACTATGAAAAGACTAGTTTATTAAGCTAGGTGTGAATAAAATCCATTCAGTTCAGTTTTTCTAATAACTCTGCGTCGAACATGCTTAGATTTGGTCGTGCTAACTTTTTTTCTTTCTATTTTATGTGTTTTCAAATGCTTAATTTCAAACGCAATTTAATTATATATTTTAAAAAATTAATTTTTAGTTTGATCTCTTCCAATCCGGAACCATATTTCACACCAAATTCGCCACTAAAGGCCGGTTGTGAATTAATTGAAGCATGGCCCATCTTGATTGATCACTTTCTACAACATCCATGAATCGTACGGCCTATACATTTTTTATCAGAAAAGAATTAGATCCAATCACCTATACTATATATATAGAGACGCGCTCCGGTAAAACGAGAGTTATGATAAAACGGAAGTATTAATCTGGAGCGTTGGATTGATGGTGATGGATGGTTGGATGAATAGGGTATATAATAGATATGGTAGGGGTGTAACTACCAAATCTAACAAAAAATGGAAATTAATCAAAATTTTAATTAAAAAATATATTAAATGGGTTGTTACAAGAGAGAGAAAGATAAGATTTTTCTCTTTCCTTAATCATAGGGTTTAAATTCGGATTTCGTAATTTGATTTTCGCAATTTTATAGATATTTATACAGCCAGTAATCGATATTCATTCAAAATGTTTTGATATTCACGTAATTTGAAATCGATATTCATATAAGCAATATTCGATATTCATGAAAATAGTGTCGATATTCAGATTTTAATCCGCGTATGATGATTATCGGTTATATAAATTAGGCGATATTCATACAAAGTGTATTGATATTCGTGTGTTCAAGCTTTTGGAAACGATTCATGATCTTCGAAACTTTTTGTTTGTATCTGGTGAATATCGCAAATCCAATTTTGAATATCGACTACTCAACGCATGAAACTACATCCAACATGAATATGAACAACATTATAATGAATATCACATCATACAATTTGAATATCAACTACTCAATGCATAACACTTTCAAAAGAATGTGTATGAATATCACAATCCATAATTTGAATATCACATATAAAAATGTGAATATCAACTATAAATAATTCATACAACCCCATCAACAAACAAAATCTGAATCCACGTGAATATCAACTTTACTATAATGAATAACACTACAGAAAACTGAATATCATATATCTAAATCATAAATATCAAAATACATAAATTGTAACATTATGAATAACACCACACGAAAACTGAATATCATATATACAATATCAAAACAAAACAAATAAATTGTAACACGAGCAATGTCAAATGTAATTCTTGCAAGAATTCCTCCTTTGCGGTACTGAACACCCCCTTGCTCAAATGCAATTCCTGCAAATACACAGAGCAATGTCAAATTAAAATCACGAGCAAAAGTCCTAAACCCTAACTGATGAAATCAAAAGCAAAAAAGGGGGCGATACGAGATTAGGCTCAGGCGAATCTCAAAATTCCATGAAATTAATTCTGCATACTCAAAATTCCAAAAGAGCGACTGATTAATCGGAGAGAGATGGAGTTCAATTCCATGAAATTCAATCGCATAGGGGCTGAGCGTGAGCGAGGGAAAGTCGAACTCGTCGCCGACGGCCGAGAGCAGCGTGACGGGGCTGAGCGTGAGCGAGGGAAAGTCGAGGACGCTAGGCGAGAGGATCTCCGATGCAGAACAGAGAGTACGGCGGCGGTAGGAGCGCGAGCCGCCCAGATCCACCTCGCCCCGAGCCGCCCAGATCCACCTCGCCCCGAGCCGCCCAGATCCACCACGTCGTACTCTTCATCCTGGTGTTCACTCCTCTACCGTGCCTTGCCCCGTCCACCTCTGTTGTCGGCGATCCCCCTCGCCACCACCCGCGACCACACAGACCCGCGCCAGAGAACCCTGCCCCGAGCCGCCCAGATCCACCGACGACCACTTCACCACACTGCTCCGAGCCATCCCCAGCCTCTCACGCCCAGTACCTGACGCTGCTCAGACCCGCGAGCCACACCGGCGACCTCGTGCTCTTCCTCTACCGTCCGATCCACATCCTGCGACCGATCTCGTAGATCCGGGCTGATGAGACCGATCTCTTGAATCTCTTCTTCTTCGGATGACAAAGCCAATTTGGGAGGGGAAGAAACCGCTCCGCTACTGAGAGCGTAATGCTAGAGAGATTATGAAAAGGGAAGCAAATCAGGAAAAGATTTGGGATTAAAATAAATCCCTAAAATTATGCTAAAGAAAAAATTGGGTGTGGGTGAGTCTATCAGCCTACTTTATAACCTTTTAGATTAAATCATAACCATTAATTTCATTCTCATCCAACGTTCTAGATTAGTACTTCCGTTTTATCCTAAGAGTCCGTTTTACCTGATCTTAGTTCTATATATATACAAGAAAATATTATACTTATCAGTTACGCCTAAACTTGTGATGCTTAGATTAGATGCAAGCAATATACCAATCAAAAACTTATTTAAAAAGGGGAATCTGCCCATTATTAGTTAGACTTAATTACGAGTATATACTTGATACTAATTAATACTCATAAGTCATAACTAGCTAGCTAGGTTTATAGCAATATATGGAGGCCAAGCCAAAAAGAATAAAGGGGACAAAATTAAATGGTCCAAATTCCCAAGTAACATTGTTATAAGGTAAGGTGTGCAAAAGTTCACAAGCCACCTTAGCCGAGTAGTAGGTGGTCCACATTAATCATTTTTAGAAGAAACCTCCCTATAAAGATTTATCAATAATAGATTAATAGCCCTTAAAGCCCAAATTGAAGACATCCCCAATTGGTAATATCAATTCCAAATGTGTCATTTTTCCCCTTTCTTTGCCACCCCATTTGGGTTTTGTCTCTTTGTCTAACTCCTTATCAACTCCCCAACATTCATGCATTTAAAAATTACACTAGTTTGCACCAAAAAGTTTTTGTTATCGGTAAGATTAATTACAAATGTAATAGTTCTATAACGGGCGGACTTAACCTAAAAAAAAAACCATCTTCCTCACTTCCAAGTCTTGGAAATTTCGGGTGAGGGAACAATTTCCCAATCTATGATACAAAAATGTGTCACACACCACAAAAATTTCTTTCTCATTTCCAAGTTTTGAAAATTTTAGGGCGAGAGAACAACTGTCGAAACAATGCCACAAAAAATATTCGGACTCATAGTACAATTATTTTATCTGATCTCCACAAGAAAGCTACTGAAATTTCGATCTTATACAACCTATCAACTCTCTGTCATACTTCACTAAATCAACCCTTCAATCAATACAATAATATTTTGTTACACTAATCTTATATATCTATATGCCTCAATATTCAATGGTAGGGAATTGGGATAAGGCCAGGCCCCACCTCAACCCTCCCTACATACCATTATTTATACCAACCCTACTCTTCCACTTCAATCACTCCTCCTCACTAGTACTACCACTACCAATTCAAAGCTAGCTCCCAAATACAATCTAGCTAGAACTTTAAAACAATACACATACATCATTAATTGCAAAATGAGATTATTAATGGCTCATCTCCTAGTCTCCCTTGTTGTTTCATTGTTGTTGATGAAGGAAGCCAAGGGTGGTCCTCCTTCGCCGGGCTACTACCCTAGCTCGAGCATTGCTCCTACGAGCTTCTACCACGGTTTCAGGACTCTCTGGGGCCCACAACACCAAACCCTCCAGAACAACATCCTCACCCTCTGGCTAGACCACTCCTCTGGAAGTGGGTTCAAGTCATTGAGCCCATACAGATCCGGCTACTTCAGTGCAGCCATCAAGCTTCAACCTGGTTACACCGCCGGTGTCATAACATCCTTCTATGTGAGTTTCCCCGTACTTGCAAGTACTTAATATAAGATAATGCAATTTAATACATTATATTGAGAATCCAAACGGACCCTAAAACAAGGTGATTGAATGTGTGTATGTAGCTTTCGAACCAGGAGGACTACCCGGGTCACCACGACGAGATCGACATCGAGTTCCTCGGGACGATCCCAGGGAAGCCGTACACGCTGCAGACGAACGTGTACGTGAGGGGAAGCGGCGACGGCGGCAACATCGTAGGGAGGGAGATCAAGTATCACTTGTGGTTTGATCCCACTCAAGACTTTCACAACTACGCTATCCTCTGGACCCCTGCTGAAATCTTGTACGTTAATTAATCTTAATATTTCTGATTGTGAATTTGTGACATTTTTCAAAGTGCCAAATCATGACGATTTCAATTGATTCTATGTTTTTCGGGTCCGTGTCGGTAATGTGTAACGTTTTCTGTGGTAATTTTTTATATCATATGTATATATGATCAATTATTGTAATTGATTTTCTTACGTAAACTAAAACCCTTTTTTCTGTGAAATTAATTTATCTTTTTTTAAGATTTTTTTTTACCAGTTTAAGCACCAACAAGATCGATTTAAGTAATAGAAAATAATTTTAATACAACTTATGTGAATATTGTTTGAGTGATTAGTTGACTCAGATTAATTTGCTTATAACCAGAAAAAAAAAACATCATTGTTCTATCAAAATGTCAAATGTCAGTTAATTTGGAAATATGGTACGTGTCAGATAATATAGTGACATACTATACTGACAACCATCCCATTTATCATTTCACCAAAAAAAAAACTATCCCATTTATCATTATGGAGCCCATAAATTGTGCTTTCTTATGTGAGGATTCCATCAGTAATATTATTGTAGAGTAGTGACACTGCTTTCCTTCAACAAAATGTATTTATTTTAGCTTAATTGGGAAACTTTTCTTTCATAAGAAAGCCACGTATATATGTTTGGTACGTATATGACAATGAGTATAAATTATTAACATTAACTTAATACAAAAAAATTGTTCCGTTTTGAGATATGAGCTGAAAATTTTGAAAATCAAACTTATCTATAATAGTGAAGGAACATTATACGCACAAACCCCATAAAATGCACTTGATGTTTTTATCATAATTGGTGGCATAATTCACGGATGGTTTTGTGTAATGAGTCAATTATTCAACGTAAATTTCAATTAATTGTCACCATCAATCTCATATATACAACAACCACTTACAAAACTCACGGAATTTGCCTTGCTTAATTGCAGATTCTTAGTGGATGACGTGCCCATAAGAAGGTACCCGAGGAAGAGCGACGCAACGTTCCCGGTGAGGCCCATGTGGGCCTACGGGTCGATATGGGACGCGTCGTCGTGGGCCACCGAGGCCGGCAAGTACAAGGCCGACTACCGCTACGAGCCCTTCGTGGGCCGCTACCGCAACTTCAAGGTCCACGGCTGCCCCGTCTCAGGCCCGTCTGGCTGCCGGCCCGCCACCGCCTCCCCGCAAGGCTCCTCGGGCCTAAGCGGGCAGCAACAGGCCGCCATGAACTGGGTCCACTCCAACTACTTGGTCTATGACTACTGCCGTGACCCTAAAAGGAACCACGCCCTCACCCCGGAATGCTACATGTGACGGGCCGGGCCGGGCCGGGCTCGGATTATTTAAGTGTTTATTTTTATAAGGTGTGTAAGAGAAAAAGAACAAAAAAAGTTTGGCTTTTGAAATTATAAGTTTGTTTGGTTTAGGGTGTCTTGAGATGATCGATATCATTCTATACTTCTTTTTTGTATTTGAGCATCCAGGCATTCAAGAAGTTGAATCAATTATATTAAAGTGTAATTCATGATGATTTATAAATTATATTGAGTGATTGCTTGGTCCATTATTTTATATATATTTGCCAATTATATTATTAATACGTGTAATATACTTGGAGTTATTAGGTGAGCTTTTGGGGGTAAAGCTATATATTCTATTCTTAAAGTCACATATATGTGGTTAAAAGTTATATCAATTTTCCTATTATATATGTTGATTCGTTTTGTATCATACGAATTCTTTATAAACCCTAATTAATCAAGATATTTGGTAAGTGGGAATACATCAAGTAGGAGTGTAGGAGTGTAGGAGTAACTACTTTCTTAAACTATATGTAAATTATAATATTGCCCAACTACTACCTTTAACTACATTCCACAACTTGTGCCATAAAAAGTGCATATGGTGCAACCACCAAGCATAAAATCCTTACCTAAATCCCCTTCAATGTCAACATTTTCAAATCCACGTTTTAAGAAATTGATTATTTTCAAAATGGTGATGTAGAGATTCACTACTGTAATTCCTAAGTTGGATGATTAGTAGGCTGACCGATCAAAGCTGAAAAATGGCAACAACAATGGAACCAACGTTTTAAGGGGCGCCGATTTCGATCAAAGATCAGCCTAAGCTCTTGATACTTCTTCCTCCTTGTTTTTGGATTGAGGGAACTCTTGATGAGCACTCAGCTGTGAGTAGGGATGGCAACGGAGCGGGTTCGGGGCGGGGAGTACCCTCCCCGTCCCCGTCCCCGTCCCCATTTACAGACCCATCCCCCGTCCCCGTCCCCGAACGGGGATAAAAATCTCCCCCCGTCCCCGCCGTGGCCCCATTCTCCGTCGGGGATCCCCGTTTTACCACTCACAAAAATCTTTAATTTTGATTTAATGCATATATATTAGGATATATGGTTTAGAGGGTTTGAGATTAACATCTAAATTGTACGAGATTTTGGGACTAAATTGTATAAAATTTAGGGTTTATGGGTAGAGTAATTACAAAAATAATGCATTCGGCGGGAATCCCCACGGGTTTCCCGCCGGGGCCGGGGACAGGGCGGGGAACGGGACGAGGACCTCTATCCCCGCCCCGCTCCCCGTCCCCGCACGGGGATTAAACTTTCGCCCCATCCCCGCCGCCGTCCCCGTTGGAGCTCCCCGTCCCCGTCCCCGTGGCGAGGATTCCCCGTGGGGAATGGGGAATCCTCGCCCCGTTGCCATCCCTAGTTGTGAGCCAAATGGGAGCAAGGAGAAGCAACCCTAAAAGTTAGTTGCTGGTGCGTGATGTTTTGTCCAATATAATGGCTAGCTGTGGCTTTTATATGTCAACCCAATAAAGGAGAAAAAAACACTGTCTGAATGCTTGTCTGCAGAATGGACAACTATGCTCTTTTGTCTTCAATTGGATGTAAGAGTGGGCCAGCCTGATGTGGACTAAAATTTGCCTTCCTATTTGGCCCAAACTTGAGGCTCAAATGGTTGCAATTTAGCTTTGATCGGTCAGCCTACTAATCATCTAACTTAGGAATTACAATAGTGAATCTCTACAATTGCCCTCATAATTTCTAAGTTTACAAAATTGTAAAACTGCCTTGTTTGCATTGGTCATGGGATTTACATCTTTATCTATCATTGGCCCTTTTTTTTTGTCCTCCTCAATGCAAGTTGATGTCGATCACATGCAAGAATTCCCTGCAAAAATGAAACTTATCAGTTGTGATAATTTTTGTTCCAAAATCTGATGGGTTAACCTTACCATCGATTTTCTTGATTGAGAATTCCTTTTTTATCAATTTTATCTCGAATAAAATGATATCTAACATCAATGTGCTTAGTCCTCTCATGATAGACATGATCTTTGCACAAATAAAGTGCACTTTGACTATCCATATGCAGCATAGAAACATAGTTTTTTCTTTCTATTTCTCTAAGTATACCTTGGAGCCAAATTACTTCCTTGGAAGCTTCGGTGGCAGTTATGTATTCTGCCTCGGTTGAGGACAAAGCTACAATAGGCTGCTGTTGAGCTTTCTAAGATATGCAATTTCCACACCAAGTGTATAAATAAGTAGTAGTAGATTTTCTATTATCTTTGTTGCTAGCATAGTCATAATCCACAAAGCCAAAGAGCTCGGTAGGGGAAGTATGCTTACCATAAACCAAACCCACATTCACGGTACCTGCAATGTATCTCAAAAGGTACTTCATAGCTATCCAATGTTTTTCACAAGGGTTAGACATATGTCGACTCAGTACACTAACAGCAAAGGCAAGATCGGGTCTAGTACAAATCATGGCATACATAATGGAACCTACAACAGCATCATAAGGCATAGATTTCATGCGTTCTTCTTCATCACTAGGTAAAGACAACTTGGTCTTAGTGAGGTCAAGATGCCCCCCTAAGGGAATAGGAGAAGTTTTAACATTTGAAACCTTAAACCTTTCAAGAACTTTCAACAAATAATCACTTTGAGAAAGAAAAATCTGATGTTTAGATCTATTTCTAACAATTCTTATACCAATAATTCTTTGGGCAAGGCCCGAATCCTTCATGTCAAAGAAATGTTTTAAACATACTTTAACATCAGAAAATTTTCCCTTTAACTTGCAAACAAGCAGAATATCATCAACATACAGCAAGACATATAAGGGACAATCAGAATTGACAGACAATTTTTAAAATAAAACTCACTTTCATTGAAAATGACATCTCTACTAATTATTACTCTATACCCACCTGATTGTATGAGTAATAATTTGTAGCCTTTTACCCATTCAGGATAACCAAGCATAACACACTTTTGGGCCCTAGGGTTTAACTTTCGAGCAGATTGCTGGGCATAAGCTATGCACCCAAAAGGTCTTAAGTGAGCTAGACTTGGCTTGGTTCCACTCCACAACTCTTGTGGAGTTTTAAAACCAATGGGAGAGCAATGGGATCTATTTATTAGGTATGAAACAATGATGACTGCTTTGTTTGAACAGATAATGAAGTCCTTTGTTTCCTATATGTCCTAGCCTAGCATGCCACAATTTAGTATGATGCATACTCATGCAAACATTCAATTCAGCATAAGAACTAGACAAAACAGGATTACCAACAATATGATATAAGCCATTCTTTTTCACACTTTTAATTAAGATTTTTCCATTTCTGGAAACATTTCTAACACCATTATGAGTGTGAATATGACAGTCAAGATCATCAAATATGCTTTCAGATAATAAATTCCTCCTAAGATCAGGTATCCACCTGACCTGTTGGAGCACCCTAACCTTCCCATCATGCATAAAAAAAGGAATATTACCTATGCCTTTGATTTTTAAAGAGGAATGGTCACCCAACCTTACCTCTCCCTCATTACATTCATGTAGAAAATCAAAATGATGTTTATGAGCTTGTCTTCTTCTCTTTATAGTAGTGCTTAGATATTTACTTGTCCTTCTAGTTTTCTAACCTTGTGGTTATGGGTGATCTAGTTGAGACCTCAAATCCTAGTTCTTAAACATTTACAGGATTTATAAAAGTTATACTGTTTTTGTTCTTGTTTATTTCCGCTTTTGATTTCGTTTTCTATTTGTTTACGATTTCTACAGGTGACTTCCCTGATTTTCTTGTAATATTCAAAATTAGGTATAGTTTCAGAAAAAAGAGTCATAAAAATGGCTTTCTCTGTTATCAATGGCCCGAAAACAGCTCTAGTACATGGGTCTCTAGGCCCATTAAGATCACCTAAAGCTAATGTAGTACGCTTGTAGGCTGTAGCATAAGTGCACAACCAGCGAAAATGGACTTCATTATTGTTAACTTAGATAGCATAATCCTCTATTTGTTTTAAGTAAGTCATAATACCCCTTTTTTAGGCTTATTCGTGCGAAGTGGTCACAACTTATTTCGACCCCAAAAAATATAGCATGGTCTGTTTGCATCAACTTTGTTGTTGTTATTGAACGACGTTATTTCCCTTGTTTTTTTGTGTGGTTCAACCGTCGTTATTTACAGTTGCATTTACTTAAACGACGGTAGCATTTTCCATGGAAATATAGCATTTGTTACTTCACCCCATTTGCCAATTGGGGTTTTTTGGCCTAAGGATGACGTTATTTTGTTGTCTAGGTTTTTCGACCTATTTTGTCATTAAGGTGAAGCCAGAATTCCCACATTCTGGAATTAGGGTCTGTTTGGATTTCGAAAATAAATTGCATTATCTTATATTAAATTATCAATTTAATATATAATATAATTTAATACATTATTTTTAAAATCCAAACGGACCCTTAAAGGTTGCAACTCTCTGCTGAGTGCAACGTTTTAGTCCCTTATTTGCTGGGCTTTTTGGTATTGAATCACTTACCTTTAGCGAAAAGATAACAAAAAATTCTTTTCGATTAGAGGACTAGCTGAAAATTATCAATTAGATAGCCCAAAATAATTTTTAGTACATGGGCCCAGTATACTGGGCCTGTTATATAAATGGGCTACAAGACAATGTATCATAATATGGGAGCCCAATACGTTCAAACGGACCATGTTATATTGTTCTGATTTAAATAGCATAATCTGACAATTCCATTATATAGCATATAATAATGCCTCTGTAATACCACCTAAGCTATCTAATTATCTATACGACGACAATATAACATGGGTCATCTGCCCTCCTTTTTTTTTTTTTGCCGGGTCCGGGTGTCGGGCCACCGAAGTGAACCCACTAATCCCGGGCCATGGCCGTTAGTCCTTCACGCCATGATCTTTGATAAAATCGCGAGAGTTTCGTCCTCAAAGTAAAGCTGACACGTTTCGAACCCGAGGGGATTTGCACCCCAGGATCTACTCCCCCAGCTTTACCGCTGGACTACGCTCCCGGAGACTTCATCTGCCCTCCTTTGTTAAACTATTCCATGTTCCATTTTAATTATAGAATTAAAACCAAAGTTATACTAAATTAAACTTTGATTATTATATGAGGATTTCCCCCCTGCAAAACTATAACACATAGTTTTACCTCTTGCTCAACAATTTTGGAACAATTTTTTTTTCAGACGTCATTTGTTTATCATACGTACCTATATGATTGTTTTTATCAAACTTGTTTTGTTCTATATCACTCCTTGACCTTGTAATTGGTTTATACATACAATAAATATTTATTTTCAAGTGGGAAAATAAGAGAATCATTCACATTAGGTTTTTTTTCTTCAGAAAATCACCCGTTATATGTCACTATTTGCATGAAACCACCCGTTATATCGATATTTATTTTAAACCATCCAAATATCTATCTCCGTTAACGCAAAATCACCCAGAGCCATATGCCGTCCACTTTGCCGTTTAAATATGTAAAATGTCCCTTTTGCCCTCGCTTTTTTTAAATTACAAAACTACCCTCATCCCCTACCTCCGGCCAACTACAAGACATGCGCAGGAGATGACTTGATAGTGGCTCGGCGGCGCGTCTACGGGTGCGGGGCCAGTGCGGCTGGGTGTGGGGCGTTGAGACGAGTCAGATGGCACCTCCATCGACGGCGAACGGTGGCAGAAGGTGGTCAGATTTGTCAATTTTCAGAGGGAAAGGTTTGAGCGAGACCGAGAGAGTTTTTTGGCGAAATTGGGTACCTTACTCGATGAATTGATCCACTATTTATAGTAAAAAATCTTCCTACAACACCATTAACTTCAAATCCCACCATTCTCATCTCAATTGATTCAAAATAAAATCGAATTTCACAATTCCACCATTTTCTCCCTAAAAACACGCTGATCATAAGTTGCTCGAATTCACATTTATTCAAATCAATTTGTTCCTAAACTGACTCAATTTGTGTAATTAAGATGTTGATCTATCTGTTCCAACTAGTTTACACTTTCAATTTGCGCCCATTTGTGCAAATTTTGAGTTTGAAATCAGTCCTCCAAACGTGTTCTTCGTGTTCTTGGCCTGAACACGATTTAGATCTCTTTTGGTCCTAATTACAAAAACATCCTTGTTTTTCTAAAAGTTCACAATTTGCCCCTAAAATCTAAAAAAAAATGTTTAAAATTAATATCTAAAATTCCCATTAGTTTATATAAATAAAATTTAAGTTATTTACATAGCTTGGCCAAATTTTGGATGTAAAGAATAAAAGATTTTAAAAAAAGCGAGGGCAAAAGGGACATTTTACACATTTAAATGGCAAAGTGGACGGCGGATGACTCTGGGTGATTTTGCGTTAACGGAGATATATAATTGGGTGGTTTAAAATAAATATTGATATAACGGGTGATTCCATACAAATAGTGACATATAACGGGTGATTTCCTGGAGAAAAAAAACCTTCACATTAATTACATCAACCAGACTGTTCACAAACTCAAATAATAGGTATGAAACAATGTTTATTTTACTAATATTTAAATAATATAGCAGTTCATTTATAAACTTTGAAGACGTACGTGTAAAAGATAGCTAGAAAAGGATTCACATGTGTATTGTCTCTCATAACATGTGCTTCCACAGCTCATAAAGTCACAAGTGTGGGGTCAACGTACCATAACCCTTATAAAAGAACACCTTACAGATTGTTGGTAAATTGGCCCCTCTTTACAATTCTGCATCTTTCTTGCATGTTAGTATACCCATAAATGCCACTACAATCATGCTAGCTAGGGCTGTTCAAAAATATCCGATCCGCATGATCCGATCCGTTGATCCACCGATCCGATCCGAAAAAATCTGTATCCGATGAATAATTATCCGAATCCGATCCGATCCGGGAAATTTTTCCGGATCAACGGATCGGATACGGATCAGGGTTTGGTATCCGCCGGATATCCGGGGGTAGCTTGCTATTATTAATATTTTAAATTAAAAATTAAAATATGTATTTTGCTAATAGACATTTGTGTTAAAATATGTATTTTGCCTTAATATATGATGTATTTATATATTATTTTAAATTAAAAATTAAAATATGAAGTATTTATATATTATTTTATCATGTTAAAATATGTATTTTTCCTTAATATATGATGTTTATGTACTAATCGGATATTTAGGATATCCGTTTCGGATATCCGGTCTGATCCGGGACTTTCGGATCGGATATCCGAAACGTTTCGGATCGGATACGAATCACAGTTTTGAAAAATCGTGTCTGCGGATATCCGATCCGATAAGCCGGATCGGATCGGATATCCGGTTATGAACAGCCCTAATGCTAGCACACATTCATATATCACTTGTAGAAAAGATAGATTAATGTATATCTCGAGGTTGGGAGAAAAAGCTATATTTATTATTGAATTGGTTTTACAAGTATTGGACTTATGTGATGAGCTTTATATGTACATATGTGTTTGAATGTACACGTTTTTTGTTTGTCGATTCACCGAACTTTAACATAGTACATAGTCAAATATGATATGGGTTCATTTTCTGGTTGATTTTGACTAGTCTGCTAAAAGGGAGTGATATGGGCTAGCTCGTTGGACTTCTCGACCTTAAAACATAATTCAATTTATCGATAAAGCAATGTTATCAAGTGTCAATTGGTTCATGCATTTGCATATGAGAAGGTGTATGAAGGTAATATATCCCACATTGAAAATTGATAGAACAATAAGATAGTGTATAAGTCGATAAACTACTCTCTTATTATCAACTAATTTTAGGATAAAATTCCAATAATTTTGTATATTAGATTTCTGTACACATGTGTACTTGAGTTGACACGTTTTCCGTAATCCGTCCATCAAATTGTAACAATTTTACATTACATTATGTCTTGTATTTGAAACGGAATCTATTTCGACGGATTCGTGTGACACATCATTATTAGTCAGTACGTTTTGTATATCATTGCGACTATTGCCTCATATTATTAATTTTGTGTTTATCATTTCCAAAAATCTATTTTAAAACCAAAATCCGTATATATTTGAAGGAAATAAGATAGGATATAACTGAAGTGGGAATAACAAGTCTAATAATTAAACATGCAATATGTGGATATATGTCTTTATCAAACCTAACTTGTGGGGAATGGTTGGGTAATGTTTAAGTTTACAATTACTTTCTATGGGTTTAATGATTAGGGATAACAACAACTCATGTTTTAATTCTGGACGTAACGGGTACGAAGAGATTATTTGTGAGCCTACATTATGTCATATATGGGGGTTTAGTATAAATAGATGATATGATGTATGAAAATCTCATGAATGGTTAATATCAAAATACCCCTTTCCCTTTTATCCCTTAATCTCTAAGTCTTTTCCCTTCTCTAATTCTTTACTTTCTTCCCTTCTTTATCCTTTCTTCTCCAATTCTACAGCTTCCATGGAAGCTCTTCTTACTGAAACCTCTAGATCATGACACATTAGTTGACGGAACTTGATTATCGTTATTTAATTCAATTATATATGCTTGAAAATTATAAAAATAAGTATATACTTATCACATGAATTTCTGAATTAAAAAGTTTCTTTAGTCTGTATAAAATATTAGGTCATTGTAACAGAAAGAGGGGATTCGAACTTGTGATCACGAGATATCGTATTTATATCATGTTATTAGTTGGACCATGATATATGACTATATGAGGGAAGAATTTGATAGAGATTAAGAGAGGAAAAATTAAGGATAGAAGAAGAAGAGATATGGGAAGAAGAACTAACAATAGAAAAGAGTTAAAAGAGAGAGTTATGGAAAAAAGGGATATAAGGAAAAAAAAAATAGATAAATGAAAATAATTGATTCGTTATTATGATGATAATTCTTTTTTAATTATAAAACAATATTATATTTATACTAAATACATATATTTATTAATATCAATACACATCACTCTTTTTTTAAAGAGTGTTGTACTAAAGACTTATTACAAACTAGTAGCATGGTCCGTGCTATGCACAAAATTATATCTTTGAACAAATTAATATTAATATGTATGTTAGTGGATTTTGCTTTATTTATATGTGTTAATTTTTATTATTTCTGTATTTTATTTTTTTAGTTGTTTATAGTTGTTTGAATGTGTTTTGGCTTTTGAGATTACTTGTTTGTTATATAGATTAGTTTAGTTAGATTGACATTTTTTTCAATCTTTTGAATTGTTTTTAATTTCTTCGAAATGTTATACTTTTATTTCATTTAGTTCTAATTTTTTTCTTAAAGCCAAAAAAAATGTATTACTTATCCATAGAAGTATTTAATTACTTTTATTTGAATGATGTTTATTTAGGTATTTTGGTTCAAGTAATACTTTTTGGTCATTGTGAGGCCTAATATGTCCTTTATTTATCATTAACATCAAAAGACATGTATACGCTTTCTAGTCTTACCGAAGACATTATGTAACATCTTTCTTCTAGTTTTTTCAAGCAATTCCCAAAATCAATATTAACTTCCATATCTATGACTAGCTAAATCAGTAATATAATTAATCACTGAAGGGATTTAGATGCTTAAAACGGAATTTCAGAAAAATATTTCTCATAACATCTAACCAAGGATCTCATGGATAAACCAAATAGATCATAGATAAGAAGAATTAATTACCTCTTGATGCGTATTTGAATCTTCCTGGAATGGGGAGATTAGAGCCTCGAGTGTGATTCCTCTAGTTGGTCCACTCGAGTATGGATCTGGATCGCCTAGGTCTCGATTGCTAGAACAATGAACGAAGGCGAACGAGAGAGAACTCCAGGGAGATGGGCAGCCGTGTGGTTGTGTGTATATTTTTAGGGTTTTCTCCTAGAAAGTCCTCCTTTTATAATACCATATGTAGATATATTATTTCCTAAATTAATATATCTTTTATTATCAGTAATAACTCTTTATTACTAATAAGCCTTATCTCCCAAGTTATATCATATATAACTTTATATCATATACTTTATATAATATGTCTCCCAATAAACTGATCAAGTCCATAAACTTGAAGGGTGTGACCTCGTAGGACCCGGTAATAATAGCAATAGACTTTATAACATATAGTCCATAAATCATAGTTGACTTCTAGCAAAACACTATGACTACCTAAGATAACCGGATTATGAATATCCATAAACGGTCTCACTTCATAATTAGTAATTACACTTTAATCAAAATTCCTTCAATCAGATAATCGGCCTCTACAAAACAAAGTGTAGTCATTTAAAGAAATTGTGAAAATGTGAATAGTGATAGTAACATTTTGTTCCAATTAAAAATATTAACTACGCATATTTAATTTTCTATGCGGTCATAATCACATTAAATTTTTAAGCTTTAATAAAATTAGAAAAAGAATGATCAGTTACAAATTCCAGACAGGTGAGCTTGAAAAAACAACATTTAATCCAAATATCCACTCTCAATAAAGGAAAAAGTTTTAGTTATATGTAAACTATATTAATATTCAAATAAAGGATTTAAGAGGAATGTAACAATTTAACGAAGCGAAGAATGTGGGAATTATATTGATTAGAGGGAGTACGTGCCTACCACATTCTCTTTTCTGTTACAAGTTTGTTAGACATCTTACGTGAAAGTCATGTGATCGTCTCCCTTGTATAAACACGCAATTATAGCTTTCTCCCGCCTAATCAATTCATTCGTTCAGTTTGTTAATTCTCTGTCCAATTTTCGCTCTCGTTCTTAGGGTTTCAACATGGTATCAGAGCAGGTTTCGTTATGGGTTCGATCGTTTTTCTCGTTCTTTGGATTGTGCCCGTTCTTGGGCTAGTTATAAAGAGACTGAGATGCTAGACTCGTTGTCCAAGTGTCAACTGAGTCAGATCAGTTGCACTTGAGGGGGCGTGTTGGGATATAAAACACATCCCACATTGGAAAGTTGGGAATAGCAAGACTAGTATATAAGTTTAATGGATCACTCCTCCCATTGCCAATTGGTTTAGGATGGAACCCCACTGGACTTATGTGCTGGGATTATACGCGCATGTGCGCACGAGTTGACACGTCACCCCTTTATCGGCCCACCGAACTTTATCATGATATCAGAGCGCATGAAGCATATCGACCTGGACTGTCACTTTATTCGCCACAAACTCCAAGAGGAGTTGATCTCTGTCTCCCATGTTCCCACTCAGCATTAACTTGCCGACATCCTCACCAAGCCCCTTCTTGGACCGCGGTACAACGAGCTTTTGGGCAAGTTGAAGTTGCTTTCACCACCTTCAACTTGAGGGGGGTGGGAATTATATTGATTAGAGGGAGCACGTGCCTAGCACACTCTCTTTGCTGTTACAAGTTTGTTAGACGTCTCACGTGAAAGTCACGTGATCGTCTCCCTTGTATAAACACGCAGCTATAGCCAGGCCCGACCCAAAAGCAAGGGCAAAAGGGGCGCCGGCCTAGGGCCCAAAATTCCTAGGGGCCCAAAATATTTGAAGTCTAAGTATACTACTAGTAGTAAATATGTATCAGTAAAATGAAGTAGCCTAGTGGTTTGCAATCTAGTCCTCAATCAAAACCACCCAGGTTTGATTCTCCCTTGCCCCACTTTTTTCTTTCTTTTTTAAAAGGCCCAATAAATTAACGGCGCAAAACCGCACAGTCGCTTTTTTTTAGCCGCACACTTCCCCATGGGCGGCTCGACATGCCGCCGAGAAAACCCGAGTTCCATGGGCGGCTCGTAGAGCCGCCCATGATGGGTTCAGTTTAGGGATTTTTTTTTGAAATAAATAAAAATGTGTTTTTAAAAACCGGTTCATTGAAACCGGGGTTGTGGGCGGTATTTCGTGCCGCCCACGAAACTGGGTCAATGAACCGGGTTTTTTGGGGGGACAGGGTTCATAGGCGGCACTTCCTGCCGCCCAGGGTTCATGGACGGCATGTGGTGCCGCCTAGGGTTCATGGACGGCACGTGGTGCCGCCCAGTGAGTATACGTTTCACTCCCAACGGTCGATGTGGGCTGCACGTAGGGCCGCCCAGTACAGGTGTAGCCGGCTATATAAATTAAGGATGTATTGTATTGTATCCAAATCTAGAAACTCATTTTCATAATAAATGTCGTCGTCAAGCGGTTCTGGTTGGAGGGGATTGTCGGAGTCCTCTTCGAGCGCTAACACATCTGTAGATGATGAAGGTGATTTGCAGGCGCCAATTTCTCCCGAGTACTTCAAGGTATGTAATATTGTAATTTTTACTGTATAAAATAATTAGATCTTAAATGTACTTAGTCTTTGAAATGTTAAACTGTTTTGAAATAATATTTAATTTGTTGATATTAGTTTTTAGAAATTTAATTATTAATTAGTCTCTAATGTGGTAATTTTTGTATATAAATAGGGTGATTCTAGTGATGATGGATTTATAGCTATCGACTTCTCATCCCATTTTACTACTACTGAGATATTTCCTAGTAAGGAAGGATTGCGAGATTGGGTGCAAAGGGTAGGTTTTAGTCTTTTTACGGTGATCACTACTAAATCATCAAATCCTAAAAAGATTATACTTCACTGTGAGAGATCCGGGTTACCTAGGTCCGACAAGAAGAAGGTGGTAGTCGATGGTATAAAGGTCAGCCCGATACGAGTGAATAAAACTAGGTCAAAAAAGAAGGGTTGTCCCTTTTTGCTGCATGGTACTTTTAGGGAAGGAAATGTTATTAGAGATCCTGGGTGGACCTTATCGGTTGTTAGTGGATCCCATAACCATATGCTTTCTACCACCTTGACCGGTCATGCATTTGCTACCCGACTTACGAAGGAGCAGCGTAGGAAAGTGATGATTGATACTGCGGCGGGTGCAAGACCCAAGGTTATTTCTACACAGCTTAGGAATGAATATTCGAATGCAACGAGTTCGAGGAATCAGGTGTACACTGTTAGGGCTAAGGAGAGGTTGAAATCCCTAGGCAATCTGAATGTGACACAATGGTCATTGGGATTTTTGAATGAGAAAGGCTATTTGTTGGACACTGCTACTAAGACGAGGGAAGATGGGAAGGAGGTTTTGGCGTGCTTGTTTATTTCTCATCCAGACGCTCGACATTTGTTGTGCATGTTTCCTAATGTCGTCATTATGGATTCGACCTACAAAACCAACAGGTAAACCTTAGTCTTTTTTGTATTATGTGTAGATAATGGTATTTTCTGCGGGTTTTAATTTTTTTTTGTGTTGCATTTATAGGTACGGTATGCCTCTGTTCCAGATTGTTGGGTTTACTTGCACCAACTACACATATTGCATTGCTCTTGTGTTCATGGAAAGGGAGACGACAAACCACTATGCATGGGCGCTGAGACGATTGAAGTGGTTGTACGGGGAGAAAAATCCCGTATGCATCATGTCTGATCGAGAGCTAGGACTGATCAAGGCTGCCAAACTGGTGTTTCCGAAGGTTCGTCATCACTTGTGTCAGGTCCATGTAGACCGTAATGTGAAGGCATATGCTAAGACGATGAAGATTGACGAGAAGAAATTCTCGAGAAGTGTTCGTCGGGTGATGAGGTCTTACACAAAGGAGGAGTACAGAGAGCGGCTTGGTCACTTTAAGGGGATATGGAGTGAAGGCTTGGTGCGATATGTGGAGCAAACTTGGTTTAATGAGCATAAGAAGAAGCTGGTTGCGGCATGGTGTGATGATGTTCTCCATTTTGCCACAAGAACATCAAACAGGTAACTTTCATACAAACATTTGCAATCAAATTGGGTTATAAATTTTATTTAGTTAATTGTATACGAATATATTATTTTCAGGGTTGAGGGTCAGCACTCTATGCTTAAGGACATGATTGAGACATCCGTTGGAGGGTTCGACACACTTGTGCAGCACATCGACAACATGTTTGTTGATCAGCATCGGAAGATCCGATATGAGATGACCAAGAACTGCACTGCCTTTCCCATGGAGATAGTGAAAGGCCCTGAGTGGGTTAAGGTGTTCTTCAAGCGCATCCTTGAAAAGTGCTCTGAAAAATGCCTGAGGATGTTGTATGCCCAAGCTGTGTTAGCAAAGGAGGGGAAAATTGGGAAAAAATGTGCTGATTTTTGGTGGAGGTCCACACTGGGGCTGCCTTGCCCACACACAATTAAGGTCTACGTGGAGACGGGTTATCCGTTAGTGCCTGAAGAGGTTGATATTTTCTGAAAGCATATCCGATGGGAAGGGGTGGATGCTAAGGATCTTGATGTCGATGATGGTGTTTCACTGACAGCGGACAATGTCACGGTGGATGACTTCGTTGAAGAGTACTTATGTGGGACAGTTGAGGGATTTGATTTGAAGAAGATGGCAGAAAAGTGGCGTGAGTCAAAGGACCCTACATCGTGCGATATTCAAGACCCGCCACGTGGCGAGACCAAGAAGGGGAGGCCTAGGATGAATGCGAGAAAGACCGGTACGAAGAGGAAAATGTGTTGGGACGAGCATGTGGATGCAAACATGAAGAAGGAGAAGCAGAAGATGAAGATGGAGGATGAGGAGCTGGGAGTGGATGAGGAGGATGAGCCTGCAGAGAAAGAGACGACCAATGTGAAATCGTCCGTTGGATCCCTGGGATCGAAAGGATGCCCTTCTAGCGGACGACCTCACAGTGGAGTTTCAACAGCAAAGGGGAGTGCCACTAAACCTGCAAAGCCGAAATCTACTTCAACCAAGTCCAAGTCGGGTTCAAACAAGCCGGTCAAGTATCTCGGCTTCAACTGGGGGCACGAGAATATTGATCATTTCTTGCTCGCCTACATTTCTGGAGTTCAAAATGTCAAAGGTGATGGTCATTGTGGGTTCCGTTCTCTTGCCGTTTTGCTGTGTCGCCAAGAAGACGAGTACATTGATGTCCGGTTAGGGCTTTCGAAGCACGTCCAGGCACATAGAGCGAACTACGTAGCGATTCTTGCGGAGGAAGCGTTGACGTTGGAAGAATTTGTTAGGAAATTGAATTATATTCCTTCACCGTGCACGGCAAACTTCTGGTGTATAATGCCTATTACTGGGTTGGCGTTTGCAACGGAACACCAAGTGGCTGTTGTTGTCTTATCATGGTTCGGACCGCACACATGTCTTCCATTGTGGGCCCCCCCGGGTGCCGAGCCTCCGACAAAGGTTTATGCGATAGCACATGTAGGCAGGAGAGACCATTACGTACCGGTACATGGAGTCCTACTCTCTCGTATTTACTTATTCTTTCATAATTTTTTTAGGAACTGTATTGTTTACGTGTACAGATTTGGCTTGTTAATGACCATTGTCCCATTCCACCGCCTCCAAGACAGTGGCGCATTTACAAGGATCCAAGTGTTAATGGATGGGATAGTCATGAGCGCTTCAAGGATAGGTTCAAGAATTATGTAGAGGAGCGAGCATATCATGGGCGACCTGACATACTTACCTAGGTTTTTTGGATTGTAATCGACTTTATATATGATATTGTATTTCCTTTTGTGTGAAAGTTTGATTGAGATTGATCGTATATTGTGTTTTTAATCATTTGTTTTTGAGAATTGAAAAAAATCGGGAAAATGCTATACGAGACAACAATATTACTAATCATTAACAAAAACACGTTCACGAAAACATTAAAGCGTACACTAGTTTAACATGAAAAATAAAAAAAGCTATCTAATCCCCATCCGAATCGGCCTCCCCGCCATCATCATAGCTGCCGTTGTCCACCATAGATTCCGGATCTTCTAAAAGACCGGGGATATGGCGTCTCGGGTGTGCAGACTCTGTGTAAATGGGAACTGGAACACCAGGTCTGTAAAGAGCCATAATTTTAGCTATATGATATGGGCGGCACTGTGTGCCGCCCATATCATTTCATCACCACAACTCCGCTGTACAGCCCATGGGCGGCACACTATGCCGCCCAATATGCCTATAAATAGGCCATACGGGGTCCCCTTTCTACCAAGCTTGTCTCACCCAAAGAGGCAAGCTTTCACATCCAAGAGGAAGGGATGTGTTTGATCGCGGTAAGAAAAATAAATATATGTATTTTATTGATTATTTACGCTATTAGGTTGTAGTATTCGTTGGAATCTAATTAAATAATATTTTATTTCAGATACAAGAATTCAATATCGTGGGTTTCGTCGTCTAGCATTTTCAGAACTTCAGTCCCGGAGGAACACAGTCAACCACCTTTTCCACCTTCACTAGTGAGCTTAAACCGAATTGTTTTGTATTCATTGTAGACTCACGTCATGTTGTGGTCATTTCTAACAGTGCGTTAAGATGGATGCGATTGCCTTGTGGTCATTATACTCTTGACCGAGTCAAGAGTCCTAGGACGAACCTCCTTCGGCCATGTCGTGCATGCTGAGCTGCTCTTTTTTCCTCGCTATAGCACAGAAAAACATGGGATCTTCAAATTTCGGTATTTGTAGGATTTCAAGTTTTTCTGTGATGCAGTAAGAAAAAAATAGCAGATCAGCATGAACGACATGGCCCAAGGAGGTTCGTCCTAGGACTCTTGACTCGGTGAAGAGGATAATGTCCACAAGGCAATCGCATCCATCTTAACGCACTGTTAGAAATGACCACAACATGACGTGAGTCTACAATGAATACAAGACAGTTCGGTTTAAGCTCACTAGTGAAGGTGGAAAAGGCGGTTGATTGTGTTCCTCAGGGACTGAAGTTCTGAAAATGCTAGACGAACCTCCTTGGGCCATGGCGTACATGCTGATCTGCTCTTTTTTCCTGACTGCAGCACCGAAAAACATGGGATCTCCATATTTCAGTATTTGTAGGATTTCAAGTTTTTCTGTGATGCAGCTAGGAGAAGGAGCATATCAGCATGAACGCCGTGGTCCTAGGAGGTTCATCCTGGGCTCTTGAGTGAATGTATATGTATAGTGCAAGAGTTGTGTATGTCATTTGTTCCAGTGTGTATGTATTTTTTTTAAGTGTGTAAGCCATCAGTGAATGTATATGTGTTTTTAGAATTTGTACGTGTTTTTAGTATGTGTATGTAATTTAAGCCATCGGTGAATGTATATGTGTTTTTAGAATTTGTACGTGTTTTTAGTATGTGTATGTAATTTAAGAATATACATGTGTTTTTTAGAAATAACACACGAAAATCCAACAAACCAATAAGCAAAGAACTAAAACTAGAAACGACGGAACAAATTAGAAACGACGGAACAAATATCTAAATACGAAACCAATAAAGCCAAAAGTCATACTTAATTTACTGGAATTTCAATCCCCAAAAACGTACAAACACAAAAGTCAAAAGTCATACTACGAACTCTCCGTCTCACTATCAGATGAGTTATCTAGATGTGGAGTGGAAGCACTAGCTAAGGACACACCCGAACCCACGCCCGGTGCCCATACTGGAGGAACATAAGAGGTCGGCTGAGACGATGCCTGCTGAGCTGCTGCACGCTCTTCCGCCATCCTAGATGATTCGGCTCTCTCAAATATAGTAGCGTCTGCACTATATACATGAGAAGGCATCTGTGAAGCCCGTACAAGCGGTGGAGCTACATGAATGACGTCACTGAAAAGGATGTCATGCAAATGCTGAAAGTGCTCCCTACACCCTAAACAACCTCCTCCAGACATAAGCTCCTGAAGATAGGCCTGGCTCATCGCATGACGCTGCAAATGAAAACAAACATTTTAAAAACATAGACTTTCATAAAATAATTTAAAAGAATAAAATGGGAAAAAAACATACCCTTTGCAAGTTGATAGCCGGAGGTGGTCCTCTACTGATACGAGGCTGGACTGGCGCATGCAGACTCACGTAAGGATGCGACACCTGTAGATACCAGTCCAGGTACGCGTTGTGGACATCCCAAGCCATCGTCGCAGGAGGACTCGCCAAGATGTGGGGGCAAAGATGATGCTCACGCTGGTCCCACCTGTGCCAACGCGGGTCAAAGTGCAACTGGTATCGCCTCGTCCCCTTGAAATCAGGAGGACGAACTGCAACCAGAGGCTCAATGATATTCATCGGCCTGCTCTGTCGATAACCGAACTGGCGTGTAAGCCGATCTGGCATGTATGGCTCCTCTACACCGAGAAAACGAATAATCCCTCGATAAGTGGAGGACCTGTGACGACCTCGAAAATCAAGACCCTCGTACGGCATCCACCGTATCTGCAATTAACAAAACACGATGGACCATAAATTAATTCATTAAGCTATCTTACTGTAAATTAAAATTGAAAAACAATACGTACATCCTCTGGCCTATACTCGTCCAGAATTCGTCTGTAGTGTGACTGATCACGGGAGGACCGGAGAGGTGTCCGGCCAATGCAGTATCGTCCAGCGCGTCGGAGGTCGTCGTCCACACCTTCCTTGAGGTTAGGGTTGCCCGGAAAGTATACAAAGTACGTCCAAATCCAAACCTGCGTACAGAGAAAGAAAACCATTAGTTATAAACAATTCAATAATGTATATTAATAATCTAAATTATAATTTAACTATATTAAAGGACTACCTCCAAAATACGTGCGCAACCGGCGAACTGTGCAGCTCCGCGCCGAGAACCCTCTCTGAGGTTCCTATAAAGGAGAGCCAGAACCCCGGTACCCCAAGCAGTATGAACAACACGCTCCCAGTCCACAAAAAGAGGTAGCAGTGTGGTCTTCAGCTCGTTCGTTGACTTGTCAACGAAGATGCTAGCCGACATGGCGTGCCATAAGAAACCGGCTGCTATATCCTCTGGGTAGGCACCCTCCTCAATCATCCGCATCACATGCCTCCCAAGCTGGAATTGCTTGACCCAACCCTTCCTAAGGTCGCGGACCATGTCAGCATCATCCTCATCATAGCTGTAGTCCGAATCTATCCCAAACAAATAGCCGAACAAAGCCTCACACTCCGCCATCTCCCTATCATGACCGGTCCATGGTGACGTCACCTCAAATCCCTCGATCGGCAGCCCTAAAATCATCAGCACGTCATGTAGAGTAGGAGCTATCTCGCCCCAAGGAAAGTGAAAGGTGTTCGTCTCTGGATGCCATCTCTCAACGAATGCTGAAATGAGGTTGTGATCAACATTGCCGAACTGCAAATCAAGTAAACCTGTCAACCCCGTCTGCTGCGCAATCCAAAACCAGGAACCCTCCACAGGGACCCCTCTAGGAATACGATCCCTCCAAAATGCAAACTGCATAGGGCGTGTCTGAACCCCAAACTCCTAACAACGTCCTCGGGTGGGTCCAACGACGCCTTCGTCCATATCAGCTCTACAATGTGCGTATCAAAGTTCCTCAACAAAGATACAAGCTGCTCAGTTGGCTCATGCGGAGATGGGGCCTGTGTGGCTGGCTCAGACTGAGACGGGACATGCTGAGATGGCTCATGATGTGGAGATGGGGTATGCTGAGATGGACATGGGCCATACTGAGTCTCCTGTGTGGCTGGCTCAGGCTGAGACGGGGCCTGCTGAGATGCCTCACACGGAGATGGGACATGCTGCTCATGTGACTCCTCCAGAGATAGCCGCTGCTGAGGTGAGTCATCAAGATGTGGGTCCTCCTGATGTGACTGCTGAGGTGGGTCCTCCATAATCACGTCCTCAACTGAGCGGACGGGACCAACATCGTCCTCACTAGCGCCCTCACTATCGGCCTCACTATGGCCCTGCAATACACCGCCAACCCTCCTCTTGCGAGCAGATGCAGTAGTAGGGCGACTATCTCGATCGGACTGTGCGATCTTATCCAAAACTTCCTATTTTCGCATAAAAAATATAGAAAATTGTTTTCTTACAAACAAAATCAATATATTAAAATTTTCATAACAATGACATATTTAATATTACAGTATAATTATCGCGATTTACCTATACTATTTTTTATAATGATTAAATACAATAAAATAATATATTAAATTTTATTTTCTTACAAACAAAATAATATATTAAATTTTCATTACAATGATATATTTAATATTATTTAACACTATAATTGAGTTTATTACCTATACTATTTTTTATCAGATAATGATTTAATAATCTAAAATCCAAGTATATATAAATCTACAAGTGCAGTAACAATTTAATTAAATAAATTAGATTTAACGATTACAAATTTAAAAAACACCATACCTTTTCAGTTGGCCTCCGTTCATATTTTCGCTTTTGGCGAACGGGAATTTCACCCAAGTCTGACATAGCTTGATGAGCAACCGCGCACGCGACGTCAAAGGCATTCTCCGCCGCAATATCGCCCTCCTCGCCCAAAAACCCCCCAATATCGCCCTCCTCGACATCGGTTATGGGCGGCACCACGAGCGGCCCAGATTCCTCCATAGTGGGCGGCACGCTGTGCAGCCCAGCCTCGCCTCCCTCCTCGGCCCCTGCTTCGCCTCCTTCCTCCGCCAGCCTCGCTTCCTCCACCGCGTCCCTTGCTTCAGCCGCCTCCTCCGCCGCGTCGCCACCCCTCTCCCCCAGCCTTGCCTCCTCCAACGCCTCGTCGCTGCTGCCCCCCGTCAAACAGAGATTGGCCGCCGACGCCGTCGCCGCCAACGTCGAATCGGCCGTCGATTCTGGTACATCGCCGCCGTCTCCGCCAAGAACTCCTGCCGCAGCCATCTGATTTTCCGTCCGTTCTTCCTCCGCCAAGAACTCCCATATGTCGTCAACCGAAAATTCGCCACCGGGATCCATTTTCGCTCTCGAACTCTGGAAATCGCGATCGGAGAAGACGACCCTGGGCGGCTTTTACTAACGCCGAGAAGATGACCCTGGGCGGCAAGATGTGCCGCCCACGTTTCAATTTCAAATTCGCCCTTTGGCGGGAAGCTGTGCCGCCCACAATTTTGGGTTTACACTTGGCGGCTTACCGTGCCGCCGAGTTTTAACCCGGTTTCCAGAAAACCATATTTTTAATTTTAAAATAAATAAATTAAATTACAAAACCGGGTTCTACAAAAACCTAAAAATCTGGGCGGAAATATGTGCCGCCCAGGTACAATTCGGGTTCATAAAAAACCGGTTTGCATGGGCGGCATTAGGTGCCGCCCATGTGCAAACCGGGTTTTTGGAAGGGTATTCTGGCCGGCATGTAGAGCCGCCCAGGAGGAAGTGCGCGGCTAAAAAAAATCGACTGCGCGATTTATCGGCCTAAATTAAAAAGGCTCATTGGCCGGTTGGCCCATGTACCAATTCAATATTCTAAATTGAAAAAAATAAAATAAATTGGACCTCCGTTTCCATAGCTAAATAGGCAATTAATGTATGTGCAGATTTTGCTTATTCTCAATCTTTGTTTGGAAATTCTTACAATTAGGGTATTGAAATTCCTTTCAATTTTTATTATTGCGAGTTTTGTTTTTTGATTTTTTTGAAATAAGGAACCAAAATCTCATTTACAATTGCTGTCAAAAATCTTGTTGTACCGATTTGAGCAACTAATTTGATTAGGATAACGAACTCAGATGGCCTGATGCTCATAGTTTACAAATTGAAAAGGCACAAATTTGCTTTGCCTTCGTACACATTATTTTAAAGTAGAAAAATTGTTATCGATCACATTACTTTTGTCATTTTTTAAATCAAAGAACTTAATTAGTTAATTATGTGTAGTCAGTAGTCACTGTACTTGGAATTTAGTTTAGTTTATATATATTGGGTGATTATTTAGAATTTAGTTTATATATAATGCCATATCGATTTGAAATTTTATTAGTAATTGGTTATTGATGTGTATTTATATTGATGTGTATTATTTCATTCTTTTGGCTTTTACTTTACTTCTGGAGTGTAACTTGGACATATTCAATCATTTGGCTCCCTAATGTTTTTCGATTTTGAGGTGTTATTGTTCTGATCTATTATTATTGTTCTGTGTTGTCTTTGTAATTATACACTTTTATTATAGTGTTATTTTTGTTTTTATCGCTGATATTCAACATTTTTTAGTATAATATACAACTTTGCCTTGTTTTTAATATTAATCACATGATATTTTAAATAGGATATGTGTTAAGTAAATAATATATTAGGGCTCATAATTTACACCTCTAAAATATCAACACCATGGCTGGTTGTAGCTCTCTCCCGCCTAATCAATTCATTCGTTCAGTTTATCAATTCTCTCTCCAATTTTCGCTCTCGTTCTTAGGATTTCAACAAAGAACATTTCTATTGCATCTCTTTCAACCCAAATATCTACTCCCAATTGGTATTTATAAAAGGATCGGGAGGAGTTAAGAATTGAAAAACAAACCAGTAAACATGGAAAAATATTTATTGCTCATAATTAACTTACCGACTTACCGCAAACGTTAATTTTTGGATTTCGCTTATCACTTTCTTTCAATTGGAAACCGAAGAGAATAAGAATAATATCACTTAATGCTATAATATTAAGATTTGGGTTCCCGTGCAAAATAGACTTCCCGTGCGAAATGCGAAGCAATCTCGGTCGTACGTTTTTTTTTTTTTTTTTTTTGTCAACATTTTTTTCTTCTTCTCATTTTCGTCCCGTGATCATTCTGGAAAAGCCTATATAGAAGGTTCACGAATAAGCACTAGATGTTCATTTATATGTACATTCACGTTCACAAATAAGCACTGAATGTTCAAAGACATGTGTTGGAACATGATCATGTTATATGTGAACTTATACGGCACATACAATGAACATATAGTACTTATATGTGAACGTTAATAATTGTCTATTCCAGAACGATCAGAGACAATAAATAAAATAAAAATAAAAATTGTTGACTGAAAAAAAAATCGTCATATTTACGGTTATGCCACCGCGTCACTATTCACTATCCCCCCCTTTTTTTTAACAGTACAGTGCCCTTGAATATTACCCCCAGATAATGAATATTACCGCTCAGAAAATGAACATGTAGTGTCTATTTATAAACTCGAATGAACGCAACCGCTTCACATTTCGCACGGTAAGCATATTTCGCACGTGAAACAGACTCATAATATTAATGCACACTTGGAGTTGTGATGGACCGTAAGCTTCGTAAATATTGATAGTTTAAAAGTATAGGACTTAATAATTGATGTTGCCAAAGAAAGTAAAAAGTATGTTTCAGAGTCACTCAGGTCTTAAAATATAAAGCTTTATTTGACAAAAAGTCTAAGATGATTCTCAATTGGGAAAAGGAAGTTATTGTATGAGCATTATATACAAAGTATAATATAATAACAAATTGATTCTAATTGAAATTGTTTAACACTATTTAAAATCCTTTATTTTGTAAGTCAAGTAATTGTAAAAAAACTCTACTTTATTATTATATAATAATAATAATAATTAAAATTCTACTTGAAATTGTTTAACATTAATTAAAACTGTTTATTTTGTAAGCCATATAATTATCCAAAAAGTATGCTTTTATTATTATGTTTGTAGTTTTTTTAGCATATAGAACTACTATTTAAATAGTAAATACTAACTAAAATTGTTTAATACTAATTAATTTTTTTTTAATTATAGGTCAAATAAATGAGAATTCATTGCTAAAAAAACCTACTTTATATAATTATATATATAAAGTATAATATAATAATAAATTAATTTTAATTGGAATTGTGTAACACTAATTAAAATCGTTTATTTTGTAAGCCAAGTAACTCTCCAAAACTCTACTTCATTACTAGAATACAGTAATAATAAAAATTAAATTCTAATTGAAATCGTTTAACACTAGTTAAAACTGTTTATTTGTAAGCCAAATAATTGTCCAAAAACTCTCCTGAATAATTTTTGTAGTTCTTTTGCATATAGAACTACTATTTAAATAGTAAATATTAATTTAAATTATTTAAGACTAATTAAAGTTGTCTAATTTATAGGACAAATAGAAGAGCATTTATTGCTCAAAAACTCTATTTTAAATGTTTACTAGTAAAGGTCCTCGTGCTATGCACGAGTTTTTATAAAAATATAATGCTTATTCTTATGTTTATTGATATAATTATATTTTCTTATGTTGATTTTACAGTTTTTCATTTATGATGCCTTTTTTCTTAGGTTTTTTCTAGTGTGTGTCCATGGGCACACTCTAAAAACTCTTTTTTTGGCAATTATTTAGTTAGCCACTAGTTTAATCTTGTTTGCTAAGGGTTTATCAATTCTCTATTAGGAAATATTTTGAAGATAAATTTGCTATTTAAGCTTGTTAGTATGTGTCCATGGACACACACTAGAAAAATCGTTTTTCTTATATTTGGTTAATGTTTTAAAATCGGTTTATCCTTAATTTCTCTCCTATAGATTTTAGTTAACTTTGTCTCTCAAAGACATTTAACAATTTGAGTTTTATATTATTTGTGATTTCAATTTAGTTGAAATTGTTTAATAGAAACTATCGATATGCACGGTTAAGGAAATTTAAAAATTGAGGTTCAGTATTCGTATTCTAACCTTAATTTAGAATTTAGAACTACCATTAATCAATTAAGGTACTTTACAAACTTACATTTGAAATAAAATGTTATGAAAATAAGAATTACTAATTCAAATTCATGGATTAATTGCTTTTAAAGCATTATTCCTACATATATAAGGGAAGAACTTGTGTGGATCAATTTGTACTTCTACCTAATATGGTGGAGCAGCTGGAGCTTGATCTAATTTGGAAAAGGACCGAACCACAATCTAACAATGTATATGCCATTTTTTTGGTCAATGAGATAAAGTTGTGCCATGATTACATAATTAATTGCATACTTTAAATAGGTATATTATTACCGTTAAAATAGTAATTATAGGTCATAAGACTCATAACTCATAACTATTGGATCATTACGTTAAATTTTCTTAAAAAAATCAAATACCAATGATCCAATATTCTTAATAGCAAATACAATTCAACTATCATAGTTATTTGTTTGGTGGATTTTTAACTATGGTTTTTTCTAGTGTGTGCCCATGGGCACACTCTAAAAACTCCTTCTTTTGACAATTATTTAGTTAGTCACTAATTTAATCTTATTTGTTAAGGGTTTATTAATTCTCTATTAGGGAATATTTTGAAGATAAATTTCCTATTTAAGCTTGTTAGCATGTGCCCATGGACACAAACTAGAAAAATCGTTCATAGTATTATGGTTGAAGAATAATACATTGGAATCTCAAAAAAAAAAAAAAAAAACAATATAATTTCTTAATTTCATCCATTATGATATTGTGAAAAGCTAGAATTTTAGGTACTTATATTGATAATCATAATATAAGCTAGAATTTTTGCTTGTTTTTGATATAGCACTAAATAATATATGACGCAACATGTAAAATAATAAAATGTGATTTGTCTACTGGATTATTATAACCTAATATACAATGATATATAAGAGAACACAAATCAAGATTGGATACATTATTAGCCAATTTTAGAATAATTAGTGGATATAGTTCATTTGCAGCAACATCTTGGCCACAAAGTTAATCGAGAGTTTCTTCCATCTCCATGAGATTTTTTATGAGAGGCTTATCTCCATCGGTTTTTTTTTTTCCTTTTTATGCCAAATTAGAGTCTTGATTATACTTATAAAATCAATAAGTTTGGCCATACATAAAGTTAATAAAGAGCTTTTTTCATATCAATTGTCAAATGTTTTTCATTTGTTTTGAAGCAATCTTCTCCCCCCTTCCAATTGGTAAAACAAATATATGCATGGGTGCTTAATTATTGTGCTCTTCTCTTCCACGAACTTTCAATGTCCCTTCTTAGATAAAGTTTGTCATTATTAGGGTATTTGTTTTATATGACATTTATAAGACGTTACTATTATTCATTCAATATCTCTATTTCTCATTATTATCAAAACTTTTAATACCACTATAAGGCTATTGACATTTTTTGAAAGAATCCGTTTAAGAAAGAGAGAAAATATTTGCCAAAATAGTACAAAAAAATAGCATTATGAAAATTTACGACATAATTGTAATACCCCTCATTTTTTAGTAAGGGTAATTGAGTAATTTCCCAAACCCTCGTCAATTATTCGGGACGCGTTAGGCGAAGTTCGGATTTTCTGTAACATGCCTGATCTCTGTAATTTTTCCATGAGTGGTATAAATTACATTCGACGTATTTTCGGGGCTTAGAATATTTGTTTGGGTACAAATATATAAATTCCAGGGTTTAAACCCACGCCAAACCTTTTCCCGGGCAAACACACGCGAAAAGGACGATTCTGCGACCGCGGAAAAATGGCTCTCAGAAGAGCTGGACACATGAATATTCCGCGACCGCGGAAAAAGTTCCGCGACCGCGGAAAACTGCAACACACCAACGTCGCGTTGTCTGTCTCCTCGTCGTTCACGCCCGTCGTTGATCCTCTGTGCCACCGTTGATCTGGGAAGGGAGAGCTCCTCCTTTGGACTATAAAAGGAGGCCGGGATGGAGGGTTTTGAGCACCCAAACATCAGATCTCTCTCTCTCTCTCGTTTTTCTTGCTCGCCGGAGTTTCGAAGTGTCGCCGGAGCTCTCGCCGGTGGTCGTGGCAGCCTTGGAGTGGTGCTTTGGAGGCGCAAGGAGGTCAGGAGTCGAAGCCCCCTCGAATCGAGCCCCGTCGAGTCGTTGCCGGGTGAGGTTTCCTCCATTTTGGGTCGCCGGAGTTCATGGCCGCGACTGCGGACATGAACTGCCGCGACCGCGGCAGTGACAAGGCCGGCCGCGTCCGCGGCCGCTGTCTTTGACACTCGCGGACGAGGTCCTCGACGCCCGCGACCGCGGAATGCATGCCGCGACCGCGGATTGCCTTAGCAATCGCGATCGTGGCCTTGGACGATCTGGTCTCGGGCGGGACCTTCGTTCTTTCGATTTCGTTCGTTCTTTCTTAGATTCGTATCATTTTATTGTCGAATCTAACCTAGGGTTTCGTTATGGGTCGTTGTCGTAGAAATCTGTAATCCGACTTCTGTTCCCGTTCCGGACCCAGAAACCCGTCGTCACTCAATCGTTCGTCTAAACTAAGGCAAGTGGCGGTTTGCTCTTGCTTATCATTCCATGTTTTCGTTAATTATTAATTACTTCGAATTGTTAATTAAATTAGGATGAATTGTTGTTTTCGTTTGGGAACAGATTTTTATAAACAATATGATTTAAAATGTGATATTATAATAGGTTGTATATATTACTAGAAACAACGCTATTATATCTGTTATTACCATGATGGTATTGGTGTGGATTTTATGTGTGAACTTATACATTATAGTTAGAACGAGTATTCGTAGGAACGCTATGTACCTTGCGAGGTCTAGTCGTTTCTTTATAACTGGTATTAGGAGGATTTTTCCCTAATACTCTCTCTGGTCATGACTATACCCTTACTCAGGGTAGGTGCACACAGCTGGTGCCGCCATTCAGAATTTATTCCCTCTGATATATCCCATGATGAGATGATATATCTTAAAAGATTATAACGTAAATATGCGTTTTGGAATTAAATAAGATAAGTGCGATTATGCACATAATTAATATACCCTCGGGCGAGGAGTACAACGTGGAAACCGCCCGGACTTCGATTAGAGTAAGTCCTCCTTCCAAATCTGAATTCGCATTGCGCGGTGAGGTTGGTCGTGGACCCAAATGGTCAAGTTTTTTTAAACACTTGTGTGAAATTACAACGTTCTCAAACATTTGTCATACTTTTCCGTAAGACTCAATCTTTTAGAGTCCTCTCTTCATACGCTTCCCATAAGGCTCATTTCCTTTTTAGTGCATGTCTAAACTTTAATCATTCTGTGAAAGTTCCGGGTTATATATCGTTCCTTCGGTTGTTATTCGAGGGACAATGATAGTAAACGGTTACGATCACTAGGACCATTCTATTTTCACCCTTGCATAGTCTTTCATTAGACTAACCAACCGAGTTTTATTCCTTGCATGGTTGGCTGGTGTCATCCGTCCTATACGGCACATCAGTGGTTGGTCCCTGAAGTCCGAAGTAACCGTTGAAGAAGAGACTTGCAGTTGGAGATTCAAGTATTAGTATTTTTTTTAAAGGTTGTCAATTATTATTTATTCTTACCACTAAGTCATGTAATAGATTTATTCTTCAAGTCTTCCGCTGTGTAATTTATAAGTTTTCCGCTGTGATTTCACTCTGTTGTAAAACACTCCTCTCGTATTGGGAGAAATCTTTTAATAAAAATGGTTGAGTTCCATTTAAAAATGTATTCCGCTGTTTAACCTTTCATTGTGTATTATGTTTATTTAAGATTAATTGTTCCGATTAAAGCCTTGGGTGACATCGGACAACAACGTATGAGGTCACTGGCGTGTGGCACTACCGACGTAAGTCGGGGGTGTTACAATAATGACCTCTAGTGGTTTAACATAATTGGATTGTACTTGAGATTGTGATTTAACTATATTTTCAATTGTATTATTATAGGGAAGTCCCCCCCTCCATATTCATGATGTTGTATATGAAGGGATAGTATTAAATTTATTGACAGTAATTTATACTAAAATATATTTTTTAAAGAATGAATTTTTTAGTTTAAATGGTATTTAAACTTAAACTTTTGTCAAAACAATATATATTAGAGTTTTGAGGAATCTATGATTACAACCTACAACATGTTACAACATATAATTCATAATGAAGGTTTTAATTGCAAAAAAAATATGTGAGAGAAATTATTGCCTTTTCTAATAAAAAGGTGTTAGTGTATTATTTTATGATCCTATATTCGCTTTCAGAAATCATGTTGATCTTTTTTTTTTAATAAGGGTAAAAATTCGAGTACGCAACAAAAAGTCGGACCACTCGAGAGGCCGATAAATCGACAACTGGAAAAACCAGTTAGTACAACACAGACAAGCAAATGAAAATACAACAAAGCAAAAACGAGCTACAAGACTAGTGAGAGAAGTGAGTCCACCACCAGACGACGGGTCAAACAGGAAAACAATCCTGGGAAATGTTGAATGGACAACCATGACGTTGCCCCCCCTCATGATGAGGGATCTTTAGGAGTCTCGACCACCCTGACGTTGCCGTTTGGATCTTCAGGAGCCTCAACACAACCACGACCACAACTCGATCTCCACACTAATCAGCTCAACAGAAGCAAAGAAGTACAACACACAAGCTTGCAAACACACACAAAAACAAAACACACACACAAAAAAAAAAAAACAGAAGCAAGAACTGCTCGGGGGACAGGGGCAGAGATGGAGGGCGGAGAAGAGGAGGGCGGCGGCGGGGCAAAGAGGAGGAAGGTGGAGGCGGGGGGACAGGGGAGGGAGGTGGACGGCGGCGAAGGAGGAGGGGAGAGCCGGGGGGTGAGGCGCGGCGGGCCAGAGATGGCGGGAGGAGATGGAGGGTGGCGGGGGACAGGGGAGGGAGGTGGGCGGAGAAGGAGGAGGGGAAATAGAGAAACAGGGAGGAAGACAGGGGAGGCGACAGCGGGTCGAGAAGGAGGGCGGAGAGGACGATGACCGGCCAAGGCTCAACCAGGGGACGGGGAAGCGTCGGCGGAGGAGGAGAGGCGGTGGCGAGGATGCAAGAGGGGTCGGGAGCAGCTTTCCGACGACGAAGCACGGACCGGAATCGGATCTGGGCTAGCCGGATCTGGGATTGGCTCGGCGGTGAGGCGGTGCTGCTGGTGCCGGTGAGGCGGGTGCCATGGTAGCGGCGGTGGCTCGTCGGGGGCGGTGGCCAAGGGGTTCCAAGCCAACTAGGGCCGGCTCCCCTGAAGGGGAGCGTTTCTCTTAGTTGCTCTTTTTGGTGATATGGATTAGTTGTAGATCCAAATACTATCTTCTTGATTTTAATTTAACTAATGGAGGTATTGCGAAGACTGTCAATGCAATTATGTGGATTTAATTCATATATTATATTTTTATGAGTACAATTAGTTTCTAGAAAAGCTATATATATATAGGTCCTGATTAAAATAATATAAGTGAAACAATTGCTTTTTATTATTGAAATTATTTTAATAAAAAATTCATCTTTTGAAATTATTTTACATATATATATATATATATATTTGAAATTTAGGGAGAATGGACAAACATAACCTTTGTTAATTGATTTGTAAAATGTCCAATTAAAAGGACCTTTGTTAATTGGTTTGTAATAGGAAACCAATTAATTGGGTTAATATATACAATGTTAGAAAATTATATGAATACATTGTCAACATTTATAAATTTTCACTCATTTTAGCATCTATAGATAAAGTTATATAAATACATTGTTGGAAAGAGATTATAATATAATAAGAATTAGAACAAACGGGGTAAATAAATAGGAAAACTAAATGAGACATGCATTAAGTGCCTATATCATATAAATAAATCTAATATATAATAGAGTTTTATTAATAAAATTATTTTATATGTATAATTAATGGGATGAACATTTATTGTCTAGGACTCTATTTTATATATTATATATATATATATATATGAATACATTGTTAACGTCTATATATTTCTAATAGGAAAAACTACCAAAAATAATCCTAACTTTCACTAATATATCAAAAATAATCACAACTTTCAAGTCAACTAAAAATAATCACAACTTTGAATGCATGAACCAAAAATAACATAAATTATTTATTCGGTTGAAATTTCGGTTAATCCGATAATGTGTACTCGAAGTTTCTTTGTAGTTGGACGTTGTAAGTGATTCTCTTTTGTATAAGATCTCTTATTAGGTGCAATGTTGTTATCAAATTAGCCAGAATTTCAACCAAAAAAAATAATTTGTGCTATTTTTTTGTACGTTCATGGATTCAAAGTTGGGATTATTTTTGATTGACTTGAAAGTTTGGATTATTTTTGGTCTATTAGTGAAATTTGAGATTACTTTTTGTAGTTTTTCCCTTCTAATATGAAACCAATAAGGTTCATACGTTGTTAGAAAATTATACGAATACATTGTCAACGTCTATTAAATTCCTAACATCTAGAAATAATGTTATATGGATACATTGTTAGAAAGATACTACAACATAGTAAGAATTAGAATAAATGAGGCAAATAAATAGGGAAACTAATTGAGACATGCATTAAGTGCCTATATCATATAAATAAATCTAATATATAATAGAGTTTTATTAATAAAAATATTTTATCTATCTATATACAAAAGTTGACATATATTTGTCACAATTAATGATCTTTCTTTACACAATTTCCTCTATTTTAAATTAAAATCTATTTTATATAAAACTAATTTCTTCTAATCTTCTATCTTAATAAATTCATTTAATTAATCTTTTTTTGTCTGTCTATGCTAACATAAAGTCGAAATATTGTCACAATAATTGCATTTAATTTTAAATTTTAATAAACCAATATATTAATATTAAGATTTGAATAAATAACAATTTTTTACATAAATAAGAGCCAAATGGCTTTTTACCTCCCATCCACACACCTCTCTTTATGTCTTTAATTTTATTAACCTTCTTTCACTTACCACTTACACTCAAAGAGAAAAATGAAAAACAAAAGCATTTCTTATCTAATAATTGGTAAATTAATATCCCCTCTTTCAATTTTTGATTATTTACGTCAATCAATATTTAAATATTGTAAGTTTAAGTTTTTCCAAACATTTATTTTAAATTTTTCTAGCATCATTATTTATTTATTTTTGACGCAATCCTTCTTAAACCATTTAAATCGAATAGCAAGCCAACATTGATTTAAATTTAACTTTATAAACATTCATATTTAAAAAAATAATCAAAACATAAAAATAAACTCAAACACATATATTAGTTATCGTTTCGGTTTTCTTTTATGTTCTCATAGTCACGTACAAATCCTACATATATTAATTAGGTGATGATTATCAAATATTTAATGAGTCTTTCAATGTAGTTGAATATTATCATTGATTTAATTGTCACGAGCGGTTAAGGGCTTTAACAATTGACATGTTTTACTTGTATTTTTCAAATTCACAACTCTCCTCATTTTCTTTTAAAATCAAATGGGATGGGGATCGATACATATGATTTTTACGTTATTGAGATTCAAGAATACAAACAATAAAGAGGACAAACCTAGATCGAAAACAGGGTTAGAAAGAACAAACATATATGGATTAATATTGTCATTAATCTAGATCAATTAGACATGAAGGTTCTTTGTCATTTTGATTCATTTTTTAATGTTAACTAAGTTATTCAAACTTTTTGAACAAGTTCAGAATTATCAATGGTTGACTTGAAAGTATAGTTTTACAACTACCCTAAAAATACATAGGATTTCTTGTGTATATTTGTAATTTTTTAATTAAGTTTTGTACTCTTTGTCTTAGTATAATTGAGTTTTGTAAAAAAATCGAGTATTAATGTAACATATAGTTAATAAATTTTGGGAAGAGTTACAAATAAGATATATGTTTAGGTACATCAAATTAAATATATTGTTTCTACAAAAGGAAGAACATGACATCATTCTTGACAAAAAAAATACTCTATTCAATATTAGTCACAATTACAAACTAAACTACTTACTTATAAATATTTATAAAAAATAAACAAGCTTGCAATTATACCAAAAACGTTAACATAATGATCCCAAATCTTAAAAGTAATAAAAAGATGGCCTATTATGAAATAAAAAAAACACTAATGCATTTCATCATTTATATATTAAAAACCACAAAATATATTATTATTTTGTTATATTTTTTACGGGATCGTCCATCTAGTATTTACAATTAATGGGATGAGCATTTATTATTTAGGACTCTATTTTATATTATAGATAGATAGATAGATGTGGTACAACTCTACTTGATGAAAGTAGTGAATTTGCTCGAGCACTTGAGTATCTCATTGGCCAACTTGGAAACAACCACATTAAGTAGACAACGAGAGTATAAAATTGTTCACATGAGTCTCTTTTTCACCCTAGTTTCCAACCATGATAAAAAATAGTAGTCTACTCAATCGCCACAAAAAACTTGCCCAGATCTCAACCTTGCAATCCAACTAACTTGCTCAATCCTTCATTTATCAATTGCCTACTAATTCCTCGAATGTATATATTGATTTGCGTCTTCCATAGTTCTATGGCAATACCCAAGCAACCAAGTTTCATGACCTTGTAAATGTACCATTTCCTCATAAAAAAGGCTTCAAGACTGGATAGCGAGCTTTACAATTAGCTAAAGAGGTGCAACAACAAAGCCAAGACCCATGTGAGCAACAATAGCCAAAAAAAATCAATCCATGCTCCAAGTTGTAGTAGATATGATCTCCTATGTAAAGCCAACATCATCATCGTTGTCCCAAGCTTCTAATCTCCATTGTAGCCTTTTCTCAACCATAGAAATATCCTGAACAACCATAACCCAAGCAAACACTCTACCTATTCAACAACATCAACAAATAACCACTTCTATGAGATCATCTTTCCCATGGCAATCTGCATTGACAAACTTTCTCAAGGATCCCATTGTATCCCTTGGTCAACAACTTCACCCTCAATGATAGCATTACCTTCACTAATCCCATGTTAATCTAATAGCAAACAAAAGGAAACTCCACCCATTTTGCAATTTTTATATATCCCCTAGAACAAGGATCAATTTACTCCCTATATCGAATTCGGACACATCCGCCTCACCAATTAGAAGCTTGCATTTACCTCTATTATAAGGCAACTGAATTGCAAGAAATTAAATATCATTTGGCTTAGAAATATCCCCATTAACCAGTGCAGTCAACAAAACCTATATACTAGGCATTTCTACAAACACCTAGTAGACATATATGTTTGTCACCCCTAAAACAAAATCTTGTTAAGCTCAATTCTTTGCTTAAATGCGCCATCAATCATCAAGTCATAACAAGGTTCCTTACTCAAATAATCAACTAAGGCAGTGGCGGATCTAGGATTACTCGAAAGGGGGGGGGGGGGGGGGGAAGTACGAGTAATCGAAAGCGCTCTCTTCGATTTAATACTTTATATACTGATGTTGTTATTAATATTTTGACTCATTAGGATTAATTAAAGCTAAATATTTGAAATTATGACCTCTTTGAACAATTAATTTTTCCATAAATACAATTAATTTAATTAATATATAATTACTTTAATTACAAATAAAATTAGACAAGTTTTATTTTATAAAAAATCATAACAAACTAAATTAGGTATTTCAGAAAATAGAAATCAAGAAAGCGCTTTTGATAAAGAAATGTTGTCTAAAGGTATTTTGAAAATGTTGAAACTAGGAAAGTGATTTTTATAAAAATAGTTGTAAATAGTGTTGTAAGAGGGAGATGGACAACGTTTTTTTTTCAAATAACCGCTGTCCTACTTAATTTTTCCGAAGCATACTTTTTTTTTCCGAAGTATACTAGGTTCGGTGGATCCTAGCGGGGGCGGTAGATCCGTCAGTGAACTAAGGCATGCCAATTCATATTATCATAAGAAAATTTTGGCTTCTCAAACTTATCAGAATGAGCATAGGAACATACACAAAAGGCTCTTATTGTAGGAACGCAAAATCGATATGTAAACTGCAAGGAGAAATCGCACAAGAATTAAACGAAATAATACCGAACAAAGATTGGATGCAGAGTCGAGAACGAAATCTCTCTCCTTAATTCTGAAAACGCTTTGTATTGCGACGGTTCGATGACGTTCCGAATCCCAAGATACAACTGCAAGACGACTCCAGATTTGCGCAACCAAAATTCCCGAAGGCTACGAACCACTTCTGCGTAGTACTCTCAGACTCGATTTAATCGGAAAACAGAGAAGAGGGAGGAAGACTGTTGTTTCTGTGTGTTCGAATGAGAGGTTGACAACTCCTTTTAAGGAGCTTCGAAAGAGACCGTTGCAGATCTGCAATTTAACGTTGCAAATCTTCTGACATCAATGGAGGAAGATTTCGGCATTAATGGAGGAGGTTTCAGATCTTTCGGTATTTAATGGAGGAAGTTTCAGATCTTTCGGTATTTAATGGAGAAAGATTTGGTCTGCAGCCCATATCTCTCCATGTACCAGATCAAGGCCCAAATGCCAAAGCCCACTAATGGGCTTCCGGATTGGCCCAAAAAGATAGGTGACAAGCCGAACAAATATTGGATGCAGAGTCGAGAACGAAATCTCTCTCCTTAATTCTGAAAACGCTTCGTATTGCGACGGTTCGATGACGTTCCGAATCCTAGGATAAAACTGCAAGACGACTCCGGATTTGCGCAACCAAAATTCCCGAAGGCTACGAACCACTTCTGCGTAGTACTCTCAGACTCGATTTAATCGGAAAACAGAGAAGAGGGAGGAAGACTGTTGTTTCTGTGTGTTCGAATGAGAGGTTGATAACTCCTTTTAAGGAGCTTCGAAAGAGACCGTTGCAAATCTGCAATTTAACGTTGCAAATCTTCTGACATCAATGGAGGAAGATTTCGGCATTAATGGAGGAGGTTTCAGATCTTTCGGTATTTAATGGAGGAAGTTTCAGATCTTTCGGTATTTAATGGAGGAAGATTTGGTCTGCAGCCCATATCTCTCCATGTACCAGATCAAGGCCCAAATGCCAAAGCCCACTAATGGGCTTCCGGATTGGCCCAAAAAGATAGGTGACAAGCCCAAGCCCAAGCCCGGCTCGACTCGACTCGACTCAGCTCGGCGCGCGTGTGGGCTTGATGAGCTAGGTCCTCTTCCCATTGAAAATGGGTAATGACCCAAGGCCACAACCTTAGGTCCATTTTCCCTCTATATATACTAGGAGATTTATCTCCAAACTTCCAATGTGGGACAAGAATTTTGCCCCCACATTTCCCAAGTTTTGCACTTCATGCAAGCTACTTTGGGCCTCCATTTCTCATTCAAACGGAAATCATTTTCGTCGTATGAGTACATTACGAGAATGTGCTCGCGTAGAGGAAGTCAATGCTTCCACTTTCCGGTGTTGACTATGGCCGGAGCCCACCGGAATTGTGCTCGGAAAAGTGCCCGGCGCCACATATAAAAATGAGTTCCAACAATCCCCCACATGAATAGAAATGATTCTAAACATTGGTTTAAAAACAGAAAGACTTTTGAGAGTACAGGCGAAAAATCATTGCATTTGGGTTGGTAGCATGTTTCAGCCTTGAACCACCCATAGTGAGTAGCTATCGGATTTACTCGACCAGGTAGTGAACATGATGTCTTGAACCACCCGGGCTTTGATGTAAACCGAGACAATAACTATCACACAGTTTCATCTTCTCACAGAACTAGGTTCTCTTGTTGTGTTCATTTTGGCCTTGAACATCCCTGGTTATTCATGAGTGAACTTGGAGAATTTAGCCTTTCTTAATTCTCCTAGAAACGGCCCCATTTCACACTCATAAGGTGATTGCCATAAAGAGTATCCTGTCATACCCCACTTTTATTTCAAAGCTATGGAATCATTAAAAGCCAAGCTTAACCTTAACTCATACAGGTAGCACTGTTCATCATCCTAGGAACTGGGAGGAGACTTAAGTCTCCCAGTGCTCATATTGATTCAGCTTGATTTAGTTTTCCCTTTGAACCTACTTCTTGGGATCTCCAGTCAGGTAGGTAGGGTTACAGATATGAATTAAAATGTAAACAGATCGCAAATACTGAAACAGAAAGAATGTGAGACATATGAACAAAATATGTTTAGCGAAAACAACAGAAAACCAATTATGTTAGTCCGTATAAGCAGTCAAACGAAGCGAAATTTTTCAGAATTAAGAATGTAGGAACGCAAATTCGATATGTAAACTGCAAGGAGAAATCGCACAAGAATTAAACGAAATAATACCGAACAAAGATTGGATGCAGAGTCGAGAACGAAATCTCTCTCCTTAATTCTGAAAACGCCTCGTATTGCGACGGTTCGATGACGTTCCGAATCCCAGGATACAACTGCAAGACGACTCCGGATTTGCGCAACCAAAATTCCCGAAGGCTACGAACCACTTCTGCGTAGTACTCTCAGACTCGATTTAATCGGAAAACAGAGAAGAGGGAGGGAGACTGTTGTTTCTGTGTGTTCGAATGAGAGGTTGACAACTCCTTTTAAGGAGCTTCGAAAGAGACCGTTGCAGATCTGCAATTTAACGTTGCAAATCTTCTGACATCAATGGAGGAAGATTTCGGCATTAATGGAGGAGGTTTCAAATCTTTCGGTATTTAATGGAGGAAGTTTCAGATCTTTCAGTATTTAATGGAGGAAGACTGTTGTTTCTGTGTGTTCGAATGAGAGGTTGACAACTCCTTTTAAGGAGCTTCGAAAGAGACCGTTGCAGATCTGCAATTTAACGTTGCAAATCTTCTGACATCAATGGAGGAAGATTTCAGCATTAATGGAGAAAGTTTAAGATCTTTTGGTATTTAATGGAGGAAGATTCGGTCTGCACCTACCAGATCAAGGCTCAAATGCCAAAGCCCACTAATGGGCTTCCGGATTGGCCCAAAAAGATAGGTCCCAAGCCCGGCCCGGCCCGGCTCGGCGCGTGTGTGGGCTTGATGAGCTAGGTCCTCTCCCCATTGAAAATGGGTAATGATCCAAGGCCACAACCTTAGGTCCATTTTCCCTCTATATATACTAGGAGATTTATCTCCAAACTTCCAATGTGGGACAAGAATTTTGTCCCCATATTTCTCAAGTTTTGCAATTCATGCAAGCTACTTTGGGCCTCCATTTCTCATTCAAACGAAAATCATTTTCGTCGTATGAGTACATTACGAGAATGTGCTCACGTAGAGGAAGTCAATGCTTCCACTTTCCGGTGTTGACTATGGCCGGAGCCCACCGAAATTGTGCCCGGAAAAGTGCCCGGCGTCACATATAAAAATGAGTTCCAACACTTATGTGTTCAGACTCCACGAAGTAGCTTATGTCCTTTGAGTGCCTATCAGATTGTTATGGTAAGGTTACAATTAAGAATCCCAATGTCTTGTTGACTCGACTTTGCTCCAACATGTGGATGAACTCCAAGTTTCCTTGGCGGGGAACGACTCGTGGTTGATGCTCCTCGACTTGCTGATGACAATCGTTCTCACATTGATTATCAACTAGGCCTCAAGAATACCATCTGGTAACGTCTTCTTGCACCTCGCACGGTTGCAATACTGGTATTTCAAAAAGATAATCAAATGGGATGGGAGGATTTAATACGTTGACGTCTTTTACAACCTTGATTGATCGTATGCCAGAAAATTTAGAAAGATAATCAAATGGGATGGGAAGAACTAACACTAAAGAAGAGTAGAGAGAGATAAATGAAAGTAATTGATTTGTTATTGTGATGTTAATCTTTATCAATTACAATAGAACACCATTTATACTAAACACATACATTTAATAATATCAATATATGATATTACACTTTATCAATTAAGGGTCCGTTCAGATTTTCAAAGATAATGCATTAAATTGTATTAAATTATCAATTTAATATAAGATAATATAATTTAATGTATTATTTGAAATATCCAAACGAACCCTAAGCTTTCTCTTTGGGGATAAATGTGGTATCTCAATCCCGTTAAAAACATAAACATTAACAGTAAGAAATATCATGGTAAAGGCTTATGAATTAAGCATTACCAACATTCAACTTGAATGCGATAACCTTACCATTGTGAATGTTCTTAATCAAATCTGGCACTGTCCATGGGATATTGAAATGTTAATTTTTGATATCCTGTGTGTTTTACAACTGTTATCTTCGATGCAGATTTCTCACGTCTTCCGAAAAACAAACGTGGTGGCCGATTTCATCGCTAAGACGGTCCAACAGAGTTCCTTGGAAGATTTTTGAGATAATCTAGAATTTGTAATTCTCATCCGAAAGGATGCTATAGATTGAGAAACCGGCTCTTCTGTGATTTCCAGTCTAATTTTTACTTAATAATAATAAAAAAAAACTAAGCTGAAAAAAAATGATTTGAATGAACAGTTAATTTAGATATTTTTTTCAGTGTTGCATATAAAAGTATACATAAAGTTAGGTAACACAAAGTCAAACTAATCACATGCTAAAAGATCAGTAGTAATCCATATATATATTTAATTCATTCATTTGGATCTCCAATTTTATTCGTATCTCAACTTCTTCATTTTCCACTTGCGATGGTCCTGGTATACAATTTCATATGATTAGTACTACAATTTCATGATTATGAATATATATACACTATATTCACCGACCTTTTGACTTTAGCAAAAACTAATCACTAATTCATGTGTTAGTTATTCCATCTTCTCTAAAAATAAAGATATCCGTTAAACTCATTTAATTATTTCAATTCCTAAAGGATTGAACACACCATAATTTCATAGACATGGAAAATCGAATAAGTTTTCCTTATAAATAAATTGTTTTTTCATAAATACATTGATGTCTTATATTATTACACGATTATTTTCGGCGCATAGGCATTTTTACCGTTTAGCGCATAGGCTCCACACGTTACGTGTGGAGCCTTACCACACGTTACGTGTGGTTGTACCTCACACGTAACGTGTAGAGCCATACCACACGTTACGTGTGGTGTTTTAGTATATTAAATTGTTTAGTTATAGTATACTTTAGGGTATTTGTGTATGTCATATTATTGTATATTTTTAGTATTTATTTGTGGTTCAATGTTGAATTATTGATTATTTTAAATATATTATAATGTTGTGTATGAATGTTGTATCATATTATTGTTTATTTTTAGGGTTTATTTGTTTATCTAAAAATAATAAAAAAACACCCAAAAATAATCAACCTAGAAGACAAAATAGAATTGTTCATTACGTTGGATGACTACAACCACATTTATCTCAAAATAAAGTAAATAATACATGTTCTTCACCTTCTTCATAAACTTAGAAACCCTAACACAAAATAAATGACATCGTCTAGTTGCGTTTGAAGAAATTAGGATAGTCTATGGTAAAAGTTCGCTTCCTATCATATCTCTGCTTTGATAAAATTGCTTGCTCCCTACAAAGGTTGATAGTACGTAAACAACATTACACAAAAGATACGACATCAAGGCATCATACGATGTACATCATTATATAGTTTGAGGTTATACCTACGCATCTTATCCACATCTTGTAAAAGTTTTTGATTTTTCTTAACAAGATCTTGATTCTCCTTAACAAGATCTTGTTTTTCCCTCCATTGTTGTCGAATAATCGCGTGTGCTCTGTCCTCGTATATAGGATCAATCCACTTCCTGTAAAAACACCCCAGTCTTGGGCATCCCCAATACCTTCTTCCGTAGTTCCACTGCAAATCCCAAGTACGGACAATGGCTTTCAAATTACACGCGCATAGTGGGTTTGTTGATGATTCAGATGAAGATGTCATTATTTGTTGTAGTGCTTGGTTTCCTACAAATATCATGAATCCATTAATATAAAAAATTGGGGATAATAAATCAAAAGAAACTGGAAGAAGAAGCTTACTCACAGTTGAATCTTCAAGCGTCGCTTGTGTTGGACTTATTGTAGAGAACAAACAACCCTAATGCCTCTTATATAGTGAAAAGCAATGTGTTTGACAGTTAATATACAGCTGTATATAACCGTAGTATATAATGACCTCAACCACTAGCATTAATGAACTCAACCACTAGCATTAATAACTTCTCAACAATCATTTACCACCCTAAACCCTAATTAAAAGTTCTTCTCCTCAATCTCACAAACAAGGTAACTAAAATACCCGATTCACCCTTATTAATTAAAGATAAATAGTTAACCCTAACCCTAAACCCTAATCCCTAAACCTAAACCACATTACCCTAAACCCTACCCCAATACCATATCCCTAAACCCTAAACCCCAAACCCTAACCCTACCCCAAGCCCTACCCCAAACCATAACAAAAAGCCTCATACGCCAAAACCTTGAACCACACGTAACGTGTGGAATCAGCTCACACGTTACGTGTCATGCTATCCCACACGTTACGTGTGGATGGGGCTCACATGTAACGTGTGGTTCAGTCTGTGGCAAAACGCATTGAATTAACCATCTTGTCCCCACCTAACTGTAATAATGACCCGTCTTCTTCCCCGGCTAATGATCCATTTCGAGCCTAAACCCTCATTTGAAACACTCACAAATTCTTGTTTTGCACTCTAAATTTTTATTAAAAAAATGGACAATCCGAACAACAACGAGTATGTTCAGCCCAAGGATCATCCACACATCATGGAGAGTTATAGTCATCTCTCCCCATGGCATGTGGAATGAGTTGGTTTCCGGTTACCAACGCTCGACGAAGGCACCAATCAGCGTCTCATCCACATGCTCGTGCATGATGTCCGGTAGATGACATAGCCCAGACGCAGACGCCATGTTACCCCACGCGTCAGTCGTTGTGCGACGCCATGAGCGTAACTGCTTGCCTCACTGCTGAAACCTCAAGGGTGGCACCGACTGTATATGAACATATTTAAGCAATCCATCGGACTTATTTAAAATAAGATTAATAATTAAAACAAATAAAGTTACATGCAACTTACAATGCGCTGGTACAGGAGTTACGCCACGTGGTTCACAAAACCCTTCAGGAGTTCAGGGCTCTCCGGACCTCCAGGAACGCTTACCCGCAGTTCAGGGTCGTATTTCACATTCTTCCTTGATCGGGGCGGTTTTGCCCGCGAAGAAGAGGCTTCCTGACGATCCTCGTCCTCGTCCGGAGGGTCATCCCTTGGCATCCAGGCATTGCTAGACTGGTCCTGAGTCCCCCATTGATTGGCCTGATCCTACATTTATTAACTATATCAGAAATAATTACAATTTTTAAAAATATTCATGTTATACTAAATGTACTTACCATAGGCTGATGAGCAGCGTTCGGGTTTGCTGCCGGATTCTCCCACTGGCTGTGTTGATCCTCATCCCTCTGATAATAATACGAAGGGCTATAATGAGGGCTCGAATGCGACGGTAGTACCGGTGGACTAAAATTCCGCCCGTAGTAGTTATTCTGATCTATTGTATCAGAATAACCATGCAACGGGCTCCCTTGGTAGTCCGGATACATCTGAGGCTCAGAGTCTGCTCTACCTCCAAGAAACGAAGGCACCGCCATTAAGCTCTACACTCCTAGCATGCCAGCAGCCTCACTACTGCTACCGGCCCCAGCGGGCTCCCTTCGTTGCCTCCTCTCCGACCTATTCACCTCTTCGCCATAAGGTTACGGCGCCTCTTACGCTCGGTTCTTTCCCCAGGCTCCATCTGCTGTTATATATCGACACATTTTAATCAAAAAAATATCTGCTGTAACTACAATCGTCGGACAGTCGCCGAAGAGTCGTCGGACATTCGCCAACAGTCGCCGGCGACTGGCCGGCGACACACGTTACGTGTGACGTCGTACCACACGTAACGTGTGGTGCACATTCACACGTAACGTGTGAATGTGCACATTCCTTCACCGGCCGGCGAGTCGCCGACGATCCTCCGGCGACTCTCCGGTCGTCTTCTCCGGCGACCCTCCGTCCAATTTTTTTTATTCATCAAATATTACATGAAACTCAACAAAAAATCCACAATTTTTACCAATCTATCAATATCATCACTTTCACTTCCATATTTCCACAAAAAATATCAACACAAGTCCTCATGCAAAAAAATAACTTCAAAATTAAACAAAAAATAAAAAACAACCCCAAAAACTTCTACAAAACATAGATCTACCATCCTAATCATCTCCACATCGTAGATCTACAATATGGATCTACAATTCCTAACCAAACACTTTAAATTTAATAAAACAAAATCAAACAGTAATTTCTACTAACTAACATTTCAAAGATCTTGAACGTAACGTGCGGAATTCCTTGATCCATAACGAGAAGACGAAAGAGAGGCGTTACGCGGGAGGGGCAAGGAGGCGCAGCGGAGCGGTAAGGCGGAATGAATGAAGAGGAATGGAGGCGAATCTGGCTTTTAAAGCCAGATTATCACACGTTACGTGTGAGAGGACCCCACACGTAACGTGTGAAACTCTCCCACACGTAACGTGTGGAGCCCAATCACACGTTACGTGTGGGGCTTGAATGGGTCAGCTTCCGCGCGTAACGTGTGAAGACTATTCCCACGTTATGCGCGACCCTATGCGCCAAAAGGCAAAAATGCCTATGCGCCGAATAGTATGACCCTATTATTATGTTAATCTATTATGGCTATGTTCGGCAACTGGCAGCTTATTCAAGTTGAAGCTGATTTAGAGCTGAAATGTTAAACTGAAGCTGAATTAAAAGTTGATATTATAAATAAGTTTGTTAGGTGTTCGATAATTAAAAGCTTATTTGATGAAAATGAATGATAAAATTACCAAAAATGGTAAATTGTAGGGGTACATTTTTTTAACATGTGATATGCACTGTGATATGCACATGACAAGCAGCACGTGATTTACACCATTGTGCACGTGATTGCTCCAAAACCTAATAGCAGCTGCCCCACGTTCACTTCAATGCCGCGAAAGGCAACCACTGGGAGGGGAACTGAAATCCGAAGCAACTCACTCCATTGCTTCCTTCAAGGAGAAGCAGCTCACGCCGCGAAAGGTGCTCTCGGGTCTTCGAGCTACGGTGAGTTCCCGTCCTTCCTTCAAATCGCCAATTGACCAGCAGATCTTCAACAAGGAGACGATGATGAGCCCAGGAAAGGAAGGTCCCCTTCAACCCTCAATTTCATAACGAAATTTCATCGTACAAGGCTCGACTGGATTTCAGGGGCAAAAGGAGAATTGAATTTCGATCAGCTAGCTGATTAGTCGCGTAAGTCGCCCATCCAACATTAAATGTTTGCCCCAAAATCAGTCGCGTAAGTCGCCCCGAGCAGCTCTTGCCGAACACCATTATTGAGGACCTGAAGTTGCATCTGTCCAAGATAAGCTGCAAATCAGTTGCCCCGAACGAAGCCTATACCTATTTTTTGAGTTATTAAATAGGAGGCGCATAACATAACGCATTGTTAAAGTTTCGACCAAAAAATAACTTAGCGTTTTTTTTTGTGGTTAAAAGTGATATTAGGCCATCTCTAATTCACTGAGAGTTAGGAGTGATGGGAAAAAAATAATACACTCAACTTTCCCGAAAATCAGAATAATGAGAATGACAATGATAGAAAACACACACACGAGATGTTTCTAATCTGCCGCAAAACTTTGATAGAATGATAACGTGATTACAACTCAATTACTTAATACCCACACCCAAAACTACACTCTGGAATTTTACGCAGAAAATTCTCCTGAAAGCTTCTCTCTGTTTAATGCTTTAAACTAAGCTTTTCTCTCTGTATTTTTTTTTGGATGTTTACAAATGAAAACTTATAAGGTTTATATAGGAATTCAAAAGATAAAAAATAGAATTACCTCTTAAATTCTAACCTCTCATTTCTAACGATTATTAACCGTTTCCAAGAATAGACTTACTATTTTCATTTATAGCAAATCTATTATTATCAATCCTGATTTAGAGAATTCAATATTCTCCAACAATCTCCCACTTGAAGATTGATTTCAATCTGTCTTCACACACATGGTCTTGTCATTCCTGCAGGCCAACTGAAGTTGAACACAACTTCAATTTGTCAATAGTCACCGTCTTTGTTAACATGTCTGTTGGATTCTTACTGCCTTGGATCTTCTCCAATTTCAATACGTCATCTTCCAACAACGATCTGATGAAATGGTATCGAAGTCCAATGTGCTTGGTTCTAGAATGAAATGCCGAATTCTTTGCCAAATGTATTGCACTCTGACTATCACTGTACAACACATTATTCTCTTGTACGAATCCCAGCTCAGTTAACAAACCTTGAAGCCATATCATCTCCTTACTAGCTTCAGTCACTGCTACATATTCAACTTCTGTAGTTGATAGAGCAACAATCTTCTGTAATTGTGACATCCAACTAACAACTGTATTTCCGACAGTGAAAACATAACCCGTTGTGCTTTTCCGGTTATCGACTTCACCTCCAAAGTCCGCATCTACATAACCTTGTACTTTAATATCACCCTTACCAAAGTACAAACATTTCTCTGTCGTGCCTTGTAGATATCTTAATATCCACTTCACTGCTTCCCAGTGAGCTTTTCCCGGATTTGACATAAACCTGCTGACAACTCCCACTGCATGTGCAATATCTGGTCTTGTACAGACCATAGCATACATCAAACTCCCAATGGCTGAGGCATAAGGAACCTTAGCCATGAACTCTCTATCTTCTTCTGTCTTAGGCGACTGATCCTTGGATAAGCGAAAATGACTTGCCAAAGGTGTACTAACATGTTTGGAACTGCTCATGTTGAACCTTTGCAAGACACGTTTGATGTACTCTGATTGAGACAACTGCAATGTCCCTTTCTGCTTATCTCTTGTAATTTGCATTCCAAGAATCTTCTTTGTTGGACCCAAGTCCTTCATGTCAAACTCTTTTGACAATTGCTGCTTCAGCCTTCTAATCTCATTCATATCAGAACCTGCTACTAACATATCGTCAACATATAGTAGCAATATGATATAACTGGACTGATAATTTTTGAAGTAGCAACAGTGGTCGGCGTTACACTTCTGGAAACCTTCATTGTACATGAAGCCATCAAACTTTTTGTACCACTGTCTCGGAGCTTGTTTAAGGCCATACAAGCTCTTCTTGAGTCTGCACACCATCTTCTCTTTTCCCTTTTCTGAGAATCCTTCTGGTTGGTGCATGTATATCTCTTCATCTAACTCTCTGTGAAGAAATGCAGTTTTCACGTCTAACTGCTCAAGATGAAGATCTTCAATGGCAACAATACTCAACACTGATCTTATAGTATTGAGCTTCACAACAGGAGCAAAAATCTCGTTGTAATCAACACCTTCTTTTTGCTGAAACCATTTCACAACTAGTCGAGCTTTGTACCTGATAGAGCCATCATGCTCATTCTTCAACCGGTACAACCATTTGTTGTGAAGTGACTTCTTACCTATGGGCAACTCAGCTAGTTCCCATGTCTGGTTTGAAGTCAAAGACTGCATCTCGTCTTTCATTGCAAGCTCCCACTTACTTGCATCACCAGTCTGACATGCTTCATCGTAGCATTCTGGCTCCCCTCCATCTGTCAACAACAAATAACTCATGTATCTCCTGTTAGGAACATGAGGTCGGGAAGTCCTTCTTAATCCAGGAGCTAGAGTAGAAGGTTGTGGCGTCTCTAACTGTTGCACACTGCTACGTCCGACAAGTCCCTCTGACTGAGGACTTTTCATGATTGGCTCTGTCATAGGACTATCTGGAATATAATTTGCATCTGCAAATGTTGTCCCACTCTCTCTTGAGTCGCTGGCGTCACTATTATTCCTGTCCTTATACATGACTCTCTCAATGAAAATCACATCTCTGCTACGGATCACCTTCTTGGTTTGATCATCCCAAAGGCGATATCCAAACTCATCTTCTCCGTAGCCGATGAACGTGCATTTCTTAGATTTAGGATCAAGCTTATTCCTGCCATGATCACTAATATGCACATATGCGACACAACCGAAAACCTTCAAATGTGTCAGCTTTATTGCTTTTCCGCTCCATACCTCTTCTGGTATCTGGAACTACAACGGAATCGATGGACCTCGATTAATCAAGTAACATGCCGTATTGACTGCTTCTGCCCATAACTGCTTCGGTAGACCTAACTGTATACGAATGCTTTTGGCTCTTTCTGTCAACGTTCGGTTCATACGCTCAGCTACACTGTTTTGCTGAGGCGTTCCCGGCACTGTTCTTTCCATCCGAATCCCGTGCTCATAGCAAAAGTTTTTGAACATGGTGTCTACATACTCACCACCATTGTCGGTTCTGAGCTTTTTAACTTTCACACCCGTCTCGTTTTCAACCATCACTTTCCATCTCTTGAAAGCCTCAAAAACTTCTGACTTGTGTCTTAGAAAGTAAACCCATACCTTCCGAGAGTGATCATCGATGAAAGTCACATAATAGTGCTTCCCGCCAAAGGATGAAGTAGTCGTTGGCCCCCAAACATCGGAGTGGACAAGCTCTAGTCTTTCCTTCTTTGGGGCTCTAACATTTGTCTGAAAGCTCACCCTCTTTTGCTTTCCAAGTATGCATTCTTCGCACATGTCTATCCCTACTGACTGTACACCTGGGAGTTTTCCCTTTGAATGCATAAGCTTCATCCCTTTCTCACTCATGTGGCCAAGTCTCTGGTGCCACATATTGGAATCTTCATTTCCCACTGCGACTGCAATGGAACAACACGCACCTGCTGTAAGGTAAAGAGTACCATTCTTTTTACCTCGAGCTATAGTCATTGCACCCTTTGAAACCTTCCACGTATCTCCACGGAAGTTGGTGTCATAACCTTCATCTGCCAACTGGCCTACTGATATCAAGTTCTTTCTGAGATCGGGAATGTGTCTGACATCTTTCAGCTCCCAAACAGACCCGTTCAACTTGATCTTCACTACACCTTTACCGACAATCGAACAAGATTGATCGTCATCGAGGTACACTTTTCCAAGGTTTCCTGAGACATACTTCTCGAAGAACTCTCTCTTCCAAGTAGCATGAAACGATGCTCCTGAATCTACCACCCAAGATTCTTCCTTGCTCTCAAGAGAGCATATCAATGCATCATCTTCTTCTGAGGTAAATGTACCATTCGCCTCTGCCTTCGTCTCCTGGTTTTTCGGTGCACTCTTGCACTGATTTTTGTAGTGCCCGGTCTTCCCACAATTCCAACACTCGATGGTTTTCAAGGTAGAGGAATTATTATGATTTCTTGATTTTGACCTTGTATCCCTTGATCCACCTTGATGGTTTGATCTTCCACGTCCATATCCTCTGGTTGAGTTTCTTCCTCTTGACTCTGTATGTAAAACTGAAGAGGTTGATGATTCACCCGACGCTCCTCGTCGGATCTCTTCACTGAGAACCAGTTCACGAACATCATCAAACTTTAACTTATTGCTTCCTGATGAGCTACTCACAGCCGTGACGGTAGCATTCCAACTCTCTGGAAGAGAAGACAATAATATCAAGGCTCGTACTTCTTCATCGAATTCAATCCCAACTGAACTCAATTGGGTTGTGACCGTATTGAGTCCATTGAGATGTTGAGCTACCGATGCGCCTTCTGTCATTCGCAAATTGAATAGTCGCCTCATCAAATGAACTTTGTTGGAGGCTGATGGCTTCTCATACATATTTGAGAGTGCTGCCATAAGACCCGCCGTGGTCGTTTCTTTTGCTATATTGAAAGCAACATTGCGTGACAACGTCAATCGTATAACTCCAAGGGCTTGTCTATCAAGAATCTTCCAATCTTCATCCTTCATACTCTCTGGCTTATTTTCCGACAGAGGTTGATAAAGATTCTTTTGGTATAAGTGATCTTCGATCTGCATCTTCCAAAATCCGAAATCTGCACCATCAAACTTGTCGAGTTTCACCTTTCTATCTTCTGCAGCCATTGCTCCACTCAAATCTAACTTTATGTGGATTGTTTACAACCAACGCTCTGATACCAATTGATGGAAAAAAATAATACACTCAACTTTCCCGAAAATCAGAATAATGAGAATGACAATGATAGAAAACACACACACGAGATGTTTCTAATCTGCCGCAAAACTTTGATAGAATGATAACGTGATTACAACTCAATTACTTAATACCCACACCCAAAACTACACTCTGGAATTTTACGCAGAAAATTCTCCTGAAAGCTTCTCTCTGTTTAATGCTTTAAACTAAGCTTTTCTCTCTGTTTTTTTTTTGATGTTTACAAATGAAAACTTATAAGGTTTATATAGGAATTCAAAAGATAAAAAATAGAATTACCTCTTAAATTCTAACCTCTCATTTCTAACGATTATTAATCGTTTCCAAGAATAGAATTACTATTTTCATTTATAGCAAATCTATTATTATCAATCCTGATTTAGAGAATTCAATATTCTCCAACAAGGAGTACTATAAAAAATTAAGATAATAATTTTGTTCAAAAAAATAAATTCAGTCTATTAATATTTACAGAAGATTGACATTTACATGTTACTTTTTACAGTTTTTTCGCCTGATACCCCTGAAGTAAGGCGAAATTCGCGAGGTGTCCCAAAATTTTATCTATTTCGTGTGGTATCTTCAAGTTTTTTTTTCCCGCCAAATGTCCATCTATTAATTTTTTAATTAAAAAACCTAATAAAAATAAAAAAATCCCAAAAATTTCATCTCTCTTCAGCATCAAACTCCATTTCTTCACCGCCTAATTCCATCTTCACGAGGGATACAAATCCTATTCCTGAAGCGGATGAGGCGTTGGAGAAGAGGAAGGAGGTGGGGTCCAGGTGGTTCTGGAGGTAGAGGAGGTTTGAGAGCATCAGCAAAAACGACTCGTCCATGGCTGAATTCCGCCTCTGCAACTACAAATCACTCGAATTTGATGCTGAAGAAGATGAAATTAGGGTTTGTGGTATTCGAATTCTAGGGTTTGTTCTGTCTTTGTTCTCGAGATTGAGAGTCTTGCCAAATTTGCCGTCGAGGACCACAATCGCAGTGGATACATCGAAAACCTAAATCGTTTCATGTATTCTCAAACGAAATTTCACCGGATTGAGCGAGAGAAGATTAAGGAGGAGAAACGGAGTCAGGATGGCGTTCACGGGAGGTGTAATATCCCTCATTTTATAAGGATATTTTGGAATTTTTCCAACTCCTGTATTACCAGTCAGATTAATTTTAGAGAGATTCAGACATTCTATAAATTGTTGGATCTCTGTATTATGTTTCTGAGTAATATAAAATACAGTTGACGTATTTTCGGGGTTAATTTGTCGATCATGTACAAATATATTTAACCCGGGGTTAAGAAAATTAACCCAAAGTCAAAACGGACAAAAAGGGGCGAAAAAGGCCTTGACCGCACCCCACGGTCATTCTGCCGCACCCGCGGAGAAGGCCAACAGTTGAGGCGGTCTTTGTCTTCGCGATAAGGCTTGGCTGCAACTCGCCGGAGTTGTCAGGCCTAGGCAGCCCAAGTGGCACCTAGCCTTGCCCCCTGATCTCCTTGCTTGTCCCCTCTGAGGAGGCTCGTTTTTGGGCTATAAAAGGAGTTGAAAGCAGAAGTCAAGCTTCATCTTCCTCCTCTCCTCTGTTTTCTCCATTGAAGCACCAAGCTTTGAGCTTTGTTGTGAAGGTGTTCGAATCCCTTTGAGTGTTGGAAAAGGTACTCCTAAGTGGTATTAGAAGGTCTAAGGTGTTGGGAGATCGAACCATAATCAAATCGAAAGCAAACGAAGTGATTGGGTGAGTTTTCTCCATTAAAACACTATCGCGAGCTCGCCACTGTAACACCACCGCACCCCACGATAAGAGCTCCACCGCACCCGCGGCGAGCCTTGTCCGAGTGTGTGTTCTTGGGTGTTTGGCTTGGGGCAAGGCTTGATTCCTTCGATTCTTTTTGTATTCTTTTAGATTCATATTTGTGGATATTGAATCTAACTTAGGATCTCGTTATGGATCGTTTCTTAGGGATTTTTAATCCGAGATCTATCCCAGTTCCAAATCCAAGAACCCGACGTTTCTAAGCTTTGTTCGAGCTCGACTAATCTAAGGCAAGTGGCGGTTCACTCTCGCTCATCATTCCATATTTCAATTAATTATCAATTGCTTAGTTGTTAATTAATTTGGGATGAGTTACTGATTTATTGTTCGTTGGGAACAGCTTTGTTAATAATTGATTAAAAGACGATATTATACTAGGTTGTTTATCTGCTAGAACGACACTAGTATAGATATATTTATGTTGTTGGCCATGTTGGCTTTGATGTGAATTATTACTGTGTTGAACTGTTAGTTAGCACGAGTATTCGTAGGAACGCTTGGACTCTGCGAGGTCCATTCGTTTCTTTATAACTTGGCAAATAACAGGGCGATCAAGACCCTATGCCAAACTTTCTAGTCATGACCAACCGTGATGTGGATATAGAGGCTTGGACTCTGCGAGGTGGATATAAAAGCTTATAACGTGATGCGCGTTTTGGAATTTAATAAGATAAGTGTCGTTAGTCGCACATAATTAATATACCTTCGGCGAGTAGTGCAGCTAGGCGATAGTGCAGCTAGGAAAACTCGTCTTAACTTTTAAATCGCTCGTATGCGATACTGTGATTCTGTGATTAATTAAGTTTCCCAACATTTGTCATATTTCCGATAAGACTCAATTCCTTTGGAGTCTTCTCTTCAGTGCATATCTTATTTTATATTCATTCAGTGAAAGTACCGGGTTATGTATCGTTCCGTCGGTTATTATTCGAGGGACAACGATAGTAAACGGTTACGATCACTCGAACCACTATGCTTTGTACCCCTTGCTTGGTCTTTCATTAGACTAACCAACCGCAATTGTTCTCTGCATGGTTGGCTGATGTCATCCGTTCGATTCGGCACATCAAATAAATTGCGGATCCGAGAAGGCTAGAACGACTATAAAGGCGAACAATGATTTTGTTGTTATTTTAAGACTTTCGTTGTGTTAACTATGTTTTATATTTAAGACTTCCGCTGTAATAATTCTGATTATGTATTTTGATGTATTTGGAATTATGCTGAAATTCCGAGACTTGGTTTTAATGAAAGTTATGATAGGTTGTATTATAACTGTGGTTTAATGATTTATATCAACTGGAAAAGCATTGGGTGACATCGGACAGTACGTCTGAGGTCACTGGCGGTAATACTTTCAAGAGGTTATTTGGGAGTGTTACAGACTTGGTATCAGAGTCGAATTTTTTTTTTCGGGTCAGATTTAAAATGTTTTACAAGAACAAAACTTTTATAAACCGACCACTCGTTTGAAACTGAGAAAGATTTTAGAAGGCTTTGAATTTTCGAATAAAACTTTTAACCGTTCATAGTCGTGCCTTTTTGATCAGTGTTATTTTATAGTGCATTTCTAGGGGTTATTATCAGGTTTGAGGCGCCATTTGGATGGATTTAGAGCACAATTGTGGAATAGGTAATTGGAGAGAAGAAGTGTGGATTTGGTGGTCTGGAGAAGCAAATTGAAGATATCCAGAGGAAGAGGAGTTGACCACTGAGGAGACGAAGAAGAACCAATGAGAGAGTCCACACGAGAGTAGAAGAACAAGATGCTGAATTCAATTGATTCGTTCTCTTTACTCAGATGTCCAAATGGAGTGATTCTAATTCGAGGAGTTAGATCTTGAAGTCTACTGCAAGTCCTCAAAATATGAGCGCGATCCGAATTGGGAATCAAACGTTATGGCATTTTTACGAAAGTGTCGCAATGCTGAAGAGAGAAGGCCGCGACCGTGGCCTGAAGGCCGCGATCGCGGCCACACACAGGAGACAGCCCGTGGAGATTTCCGAACTTTTCTTTTCTTTTTCCTTTTATTTTTTTCTTTATTTTATTTAATTCGAATATTATATTTTATTTCCTTGTAGATGGGGTTTGTGATCTTGGGCTTTAGGTTAACTTTATTTAACCTAATTCCCACAGCTTCCATTCATCATCTTCGGATCATCGTTTTCCATTCAGTATTGTTTTTCCCTTTCTTAGTTTAGTTCTTTATTTTGTTTTGTTTTTGGCTGACAATTGAAGCCTTTGGATTGATTGGATTGTGAGTTTATTCCTTTACTCTTTCTATGATTGTTTTAATTCTCTCTCGTGCTTAATCTCATTGATCATATACCGATTCCCCTTGATTTGTTGATTAGGACATCAATTAGATTGTTAATAGTAGTTCCCTCTAGTCTGACAACCTAGAGAAATTAGTATTATGCTATTGGTTCCCATTTTCCATACAACATGTTGAGATTGTTATTGATCATACTACTAAGGATTAGAGGATACTGGTTGAGAATCTAAATCCTTTAGTCTGTGTAGAGAATTAATTACATGTAATTGTATGACTGGTTGCTACACTTGCATGTACCTATCTATTCCTGAATTCATTGTTGATGTTAGATTCAATCTAGAAGGTCTTCTAGGTTATTTAATAGTTAGGGTTATCATGACTGGTAACTAATTCAGAACAGGGATTAGGACATTCATGAGTATTGAGGACTAGGAGTAATCAATGATCGATCAACCAAACTAAAGGTGGACATTTGTCTAGCCAAGCTTTCTATATTTTATTTATCGTTTTCTTAGTTAGTTTCATTCAAAACCCCCCTTTGTCTTTGTTATGAATTGGTGAATGATTTTGCAAACATGAAATATAACTTGATTCTCTGTGGGATTCGACCCTTGCTTACCAGACTACATTAGTTAGGTTTGTTTAGGATTATTTTGTCTAGGTGTCACGACAACGCCCTTATCAAATTGGCGCCGTTGCCGGGGAATCTAAGGTTTGTATTTTCTTGTTTGTTTGTTTACCGATTTGATAACAAGACACTATCCTTTTCTTTTAGTTTTCTTTCTTTGTCTGTGTTTTCGTTTTCGACTAACCCGCAGGAAGAGCAGAAGGAAAACCGTGACCGCAGCTTGGCCACCGCAGCCGCGGCAAACAATTCGAGAAGCAACCGCGACCGCGGCCTGGAAACCGCGATCGCGGCCGCCGCGGCCTGGAAACCGCGATCGCGGCCGCCGCGGCGAATTAGGGTTTAGTAAAAAAAAAAATCCGAAAAAACCTTAAACGGAATTAAAAAAAAAAAAAAAGTTCCGAAGGCCAGCTGTCCAGAGTCCCCATGGATAAGGTGCACACCATGTTGTCAACGGAGGAAACATTAGCCCTACACATTAATTGACAATGATGATGGCCCTACAATTGGCAGCTGGAGAGGAGGAACACCAGGGTCCACACCACGATCATATCTGGGCCCATTTTTTGTGGGTTTTGAAGGCCGTGCAACCCCGACGTATTTGCTATACCACTACTCACCAAGTGGTTCCCTTTGGTTGCACGGTAATGAAGACGATGGAGTTGATGAAGACACCCACCCAACACTGGAGACCTGTGCATACATTGTGTATACCGCCAGCAACAATGGAAGTGTCCAAGCAGCTTGGCGACGTTTGTGAGTTATTTTTTGCTTTTTCCTGTGTTTCTATTCTTTTGTCTTTCATTACATTGAGGACAATGCAATGTTTAAGCATGGGGGAGAGTTTTATACTGGCTATGTCGATGAAGAGATGAATAAAAAGAAAAGAGCCAAATATTGAAAAAAGGCATACATAAGAAATCCTGGGATAGGTCGAAAACCCGAAAGGGCGGCCTAGGTAATAAGCAGGTGGCTTGGACCAGCATTAGGCTGGGGTAATATGAGGTCAAGAGTGATGTGAGTATATTGTGAGCCCATCTATTGAAAAATGAAATGAGTGGCTTGGTGAAAACCCGAAAGGGCACCTTGGCAAAATGAGTGAAAAGAAGAAGAGTGATTTTTAGGAATCCTCATTTTACTTGGCGTGGTGACATAAGAAGAGGTGATATAAGGAGGATTCAGATAGGTCACTCTGGGAGGTATAAGAAGATAGATGGGAGACTAGGACTAGAATTCATTCACTCTATGGTGTTTGGGATAAGCTTGGGGGAAGTACTCTGCTTTCCTTTTTGCTTGATTGTGTGTTGTAGTCTTTTGTGCTGGGCTTATTTGTGTTGGTGCCTGGAGTTTATTGTTAGGTGTGATTCTTAGAGGGATTGATTTTTCTATGTTTCCTGAAACCTTGGGGATTGATTGGAGGAGTAGGTTGAATTTAGCTTACTCGAGGACGAGCAAGGTTTAAGCATGGGGGATTTGATCAGTGCTATTTTATAGTGCATTTCTAGGGGTTATTATCAGGTTTGAGGCGCTATTTGGATGGATTTAGAGCACAATTCTGGAATAGGGAATTGGAGAGAAGAAGTGTGGATTTGGTGGTCTGGAGAAGCAAATTGAAGATATCCAGAGGAATAGGAGTTGACCACTGAGGAGACGAAGAAGAACCAAAGAGAGAGTCCACACGAGAGTAGAAGAACAAGGTGCTGAATTCAATTGATTCGTTCTCTTTACTCAGATGTCCAAATGGAGTGATTCTAATTTGAGGAGTTAGATCTTGAAGTCTACTGCAAGTCCTCAAATTATGAGCGCGATCCGAATTAGGAATCAAAAGTTATGACATTTTTACGGAAGTGTCGCGATGTTGAAGAGAGAAGGCCGCGATCGCGGCCACACACGGGAGACAGCCCGTGGAGATTTCCGAACTTTTGTTTTCTTTTTCCCTTTCTTTTTTATTTTATTTTATTTAATTCGAATATTATATTTTATTTCCTTGTAGATGGGGTTTGTGATCTTGGGCTTTAGGTTAACTTTATTTAACCTAATTCCCACAACCTTCATTCATCATCTTCGGATCATCGTTTTTCATTCAGTATTGTTTTTCCCTTTCTTAGTTTAGTTCTTTATTTTGTTTTGTTTTTGACAGACAATTGAAGCCTTTGGATTGATTGGATTGTGAGTTTATTCCTTTACTCTTTCTATGATTGTTTTAATTCTCTCTCGTGCTTAATCTCATTGATCATATACTGATTCCCCTTGATTTGTTGATTAGGACATCAATTAGTTTGTTAATAGTAGTTCCCTCTAGTCTGACAACCTAGAAAAATTAGTATTATGCTATTGGTTCCCCTTTTCCATACAACCTGTTGAGATTGTTATTGATCATACTACTAAGGATTAGAGGATACTGGTTGAGAATCTAAATCCCTTAGTCTGTGTAGAGAATTAATTACATGTAATTGTATGACTGGTTGCTATACTTGCATGTACCTATCTATTCCTGAATTCATTGCTGCTGCTAGATTCAATATAGAAGGTCTTCTAGGTTATTTGATAGTTAGGGTTATCAGGACTGGTTGACTGGTAACTAATTCAGAACAGGGATTAGGACATTCATGAGTATTGAAGACTAGGAGTAATCAATGATCGATCAACCAAACTAAAGGTGGACATTTGTCTAGCCAAGCTTTCTATATTTTATTTATCGTTTTCTTAGCTAGTTTCATTCAAAACCCCCCCTTTGTCTTTGTTATCAATTGGTGAATGATTTTGCAAACATGAAATATAACTTGATTCTCTGTGGGATTCGACCCTTGCTTACCAGACTACATTAGTTAGGTTTGTTTAGGATTATTTTGTTTAGGTGTCACGACAACGCCTTATCACTTTTCTTGAAGTCTGATATGGAAGTTTACTCTCATGTCTAGAAAGACTAATTCTCGTCTTGTTACCCCGTAGGTTATGGGTGCATGCATTTCCCTTATGAGAGATTTGGAAGATGCCGAGATGGCTCCACCATCTCCAACAAGGCTGAATTTCCCTACTCCCCCGATATGCTTTGAGATCGGAGGACCTAGCAACCCACCCGAGGAAGTAAAGCATGTACTTCCTGAGTTAGTGGTACTTAGATCCAACGATGTTGTGACTCCAGTAGTGGAACCTGTTGAGCTGTCAAGGTACGCTCAAGGATATTATAACGACGACCTCGAGATTGAGTCAGTATCCGAAGAGGATCCTTAAGAGGATCCAGAGGAAGATCTTGAAGAGAACCAAGAAGAACAGGGGCAAGAGCCCGATAGTTTGAGACACTCATTGGTGGACCATAAGGACACGGGGATGAAATTCCTCTACCCAAGTCCGCCACTCGAACCAGTATACGCGCTAATGACTGACGCTGACTGGGAAGCACTCTATGTCGAGTACGACACTAGGGAAAGCGGACCATGAGAATTATCTGAGAACTTTGAGCCTAATCTTATTCGGAGAAGGCGAAGGTCGAGCCCTGAATTGCGCAGGATACTTCGTCAAAGCCAAGAGATCTCTTTTGAAGAGTAGCGGCTGATGGACGAAATGGCTGATCATGCTCAAAGTGTAACACCCCCAAATTTCCTCTTGAAAGTATTACTGCCAGTGACCTCGGATTCCTCATCCCGAAGTCACCTTAGGCTTTTCCAGTTGATATAAATCATCAAACAACAATTATGATACAAAATATCATAACCTTCGATTAAAACCATAGTCGCGGAATTTCAACACAATTCCAAATACGACCAAATACATCGGAAATACAACAGAAGTCTTTATAATACAGAGTAGTCTTAATACAAGACCTTTTTAACACAGCGGAAGTCTTTGAAATAACAACATGGTCTTGATCGCAATGATCACCCGCCAAGGATCCTTAACCTGGATAAAACTCTTCAAAACACCGTTTTCCTTCATAGTCGTTCTAGCCTTTTTGGACCTACAACCTACCTGATATGCCGAATCGAACGGATGACACCAGCCAACAAAGCAGATAACAAATGCGGTTGGTTAGTCTAAATGAATAGACCATGCAAGGGCACAAAGCAGAGTGGTTCGAAGTAGTCGTATTAGGTTAGACTCATCGTCTCTCGAATAACAGTCGAGTACGATAGTCAACCACCATACTACTACTAGAATATATTAAAAGGCATGATCAAGAGGGGATATTGGAAGACCGAGTCTTACAACAATAAATCCCAAAAAAAGACTCGAACTGAAATGAGCCTTATAGGAAAATTATGATGAATGTTTGGGAACATTAATACACACAAACATTAAAAACAAGTTGGTGTTTTAGTTCATAACCGACCTCACCGCTTAACGCGAATTCAGATTAGAAAGAGAACTTTACTCTGACCCAAGTCAAGACGAGTTCTCCTAACTACACTACTCTTAGCTGCACTAATATTAGCTGCACTACTCTTAGCTGTAATACTCTCCCAAGAGTATACTAAAATATATGCATCACCGTACTTAACTTATTCACAACGCACTTAACTTAATATAGGAGAACACACATTTCTCATTTCCTTAAATGAGAAATCCCGAGCTCACACATTACTTCTTATAATCAGACATTAACCTTAATAACCTCGAATCTTACAACCTCAATTTCCTTAAAGATACTTCCCACAATTCCATTACTCATTCTCATCGAATTTGGCCCTTACGCCAAATTCTATCTTAAATCCTTTAAAATTCAAGAACAATCACAATATCTTGTTCCTACGTTCCTCGAAACGTATCCCATGAGATATTACTCTTAATTACTTAAGATATCATTCTGAAAATGATTCATCTACTATAATGCTTATAACACAAGCTCACTTATAAGAGATAACTCTTAATCTCTTAGAACATTAACTCCACACATTTATCCTTAATCACTTCATCATCTCACAACCTTATCTCCATACTACACATCATGTAATAATTCTTACTGAATTCTTATTACCTCAGGATCATCAACATATCTTATCCTTAAACTGTGACCTTTCTATTTAAGTGGTCACCTCTTAACACAATAACCTTACAACTTAATCTTCTTCAAAGAGTTGCACCTTAAGCCTTATAGATGACATACTCACAAGATGTCCATCCTTAACAGTTCCCAAGAGTCATAACTCTTCATCCTCTGGAAATTCCACTTATCGAGTCCAACGACTCGTACTGTCTTTAAACGACTTATTTCTATCTTAAATCCTTATATTCCGTACACCATCGACTATCCATCCAGGACTTAATCGCATTATTTCCTTATATTATTTCAAACGAATCTCAATTAGATCTCCCCAAAGGATACCTATGATTTCGTACACTTGGCTTTCTCAAAAGCTTTAACCATTGGTCCTACATGGGTCATACTTTACTTATGATCCTGACCATCCTAACTCCGGTTTTCACAGTCTTGTTCAAGACCACAATAGGGAAAACAAGTTCCTGAAGAATTATTTCCTTAATCAATTATTCATTCACAACACTTTATCCACACTAATGCTTACAACATGATTAAGAGCAACTATAAAGCTTTAAACCTTAGGGTGACAATTATGTCCACCCAAATTAATACAACTACCAAAGCTTATTAATTATGTGCTTAACCGCACTTATCTTATTAAATTACAACACACACATTATGTTATAAGCTTTTATAATATCTCATTACAAGAGATGACCACTCCTCACGAGAGATGTAGAAGGGATGAACCCTACGAGACGACATCTCCTCTCAAGAGATGTAGCAGGGATAAACCCCGAGAAGTGACATCTCCTCTCAAGAGATGCAGAAGGGATAAACCCTGAGAGATGACATCTCCTCTCAAGAGATGCAGAATGGATGAACCCTAAGAAGTGACATCTCCTCTCAAGAGATGCAAAAGGGATGAACCCTGAGAGATGACATCTCCTCTCAAGAGATGCAGAATGGATGAACCCTAAGATGATGACATCTCCTCTCAAGAGATGCAGAAGGGATGAACCCTGCGATGATGACATCTCCACTCAAGAGATATAGAAGGGATGTAAATATTAATAGACTGAATTTTAATTTTTTAAACAAAATTATTGTCTTAATTTTTTATAGTACTCCTAACTCTCAGTGAGTTAGAGATGGCCTAATATCACTTTTAGCTACCCAAAAAAAACGCTAAGTTATTTTCTAGTCGAAACTTTAAGGAGCTGTTTGGTTGTTGGGGTTGAGGGTTGAGGAATGGGGTTGAGAAGGGTTGGAGAATCTCAACCCAAAATCTAATGTTGGATGTTTAATATTTTGGAATCAAATTCATTCCCCAAATCCAATCAAACCCAAGTTATCAAACCCCTCAATTTCTTTAGGATTGAAATGTTGGAATAAGATATGAAAAAAGGTGAGAAAGTGGGCTTTAAAAATTCATTCCAAAATATTAACCAAACACATAAATTTATCTATTATTTTCCAAATCCATACATTCTTAACCCAATACCTTATTTCAACCCGATACCTAATTTTTACCAAAATTCCCGTAACAATGCGTTATGTTATGCGTGTCCATCATATTTGCAATCTTATCAAAATGAAATTGAAGTCAAGGGCAATACGGTCATTAAAATTGCACGTTAGAAAAGTTACTTGCGAGTTCTGAGTATCACGGACCAACTCTGCACAAATAACCACACCTATCGCTCTGCTGATGGTGTCATTGCAGTAAAAAGAAAAGTTAACCCCTCTGCTATCGTCTGTATTTTCCTCATAAAAAAAGTAACCACTATACTACATACTTTTTTAATCCACCAACATTTTCAAAAGATTATGTTAAGGTTTTACCTTTTTTGTTGCTGACCATTCTATATTCATAGTCTAAATCTACATCATTGTCCAATCAGATAAGAGGAAGTCCAATAACTATGTTACCACCCTTACTTCCTTTTTCTAACTAATGTATACAGTATTCAATTAATTTCCAATAAAAATTAAATAACCAATATTTTATTTGAAAGCCAAAAAGTGCACAAAAACCCAACTCCACACCACAAAACCCCTCTTTGGTGCAATTCTCTTTTTTTTTTTTTTTAAATTTCTTTTACAACAAACACACTCTTGAAATCTGAAGAAAAACCAGGTCAAACTAATTTTCTGATAGAGAGATTTCAACCTTCCATCGCATAAACTCATACCCGGAGTATTTGATTTACCACCAAACCTCTCTTTGTTTCTTAGCATCTACTCCTCAATCCCAATCTCCACCAACACAGGCTCCAAATAGAGCCAGCTGAAAACCCACACCTCAACCACTGCTTACCAGCAAGAGAGAATCCCCCATAAAATGGAACCGGAGCTCCACCACCACCGGGCGGCGTTGGAGGCGGAGGAGGACGCAACCGGCAAGAAGAAGAGGAGGAAGAAGAACAGAGGCTTCTACGTCAAGATGAGACTCCATAGCAGCAGCTACAACAAGCAGCAGAAATGGTTTTACTCCTTCTGGTCTTACAGATGCTTCAAGTATATCCTCTGGTTCTCCCTCTCCCTCTACTTCCTCACCTCTTTCCTCCTACGAAACGACGTCGTTTCTGAATCCTCCCCTTCGACTCTCTCCAAACACTCCTCCTCTCACCTCCCTTCTCGTGCTCTCTTTGAGTTCCCAAACGTCACAACCACAGCCTTGCGCAGAACAAATCTAGGTAAATAAACGCCGAATCTATGAATTTCTGACGTTGAGAAACATAGATTCATGATTAATTTGTTTAATTTTAATTTGTTCGTTGTCAGATTCCGTTAGGGATTTGAAGATTTACGTTTACGAGCTGCCGCCGAAGTACAACACGGAGTGGCTGGGGAACGAGCGGTGCAGCCGCCACCTGTTCGCGGCGGAGGTAGCGATCCACCGGGCGCTGCTCAAGAGCGACGCGCGCACGCTCGATCCTTACGACGCCGATTTCTTCTTCGTCCCCGTTTACGTCTCCTGCAACTTCAGCGCCATCAACGGCTTCCCGGCGATCGGACATGCGCGCTCGCTCATCTCCTCCGCCGTCGATCTCGTCTCTTCCTCCCATCCTTTCTGGAACCGCAGCCGCGGTTCCGACCACGTCTTCGTCGCCTCTCATGACTTCGGCTCCTGCTTCCACACTCTAGTAATTAGTTGGCGCATTTATATCGAGTTAATCAATCTGTCATTAAATACGACAGATAGTCAACTTTGTATTTTGTTTTGTTGATTTTAGGAGGATGTGGCCATGGCGGATGGAGTGCCGGAGATTCTGCGGAACTCGGTGATTTTACAGACTTTCGGAGTGAAATACGAGCATCCGTGTCAAGCCGTGGAAAATGTGGTGATTCCGCCGTATATTCCGCCGGAAACTGTACGGCTAACGCTGGAGAAGTTCCCGATCGACGGTCGCCGTGATATTTTCGCATTCTTCAGGGGCAAAATGGAGCTCCATCCCAAGAATGTCAGCGGCCGTTTCTACAGCAAGTAAAGAAACATCTCAAAATCTCCTTTTGTTTTTTTCCAGTTTTCACCCAAACTTATCCATCCGAATTTCCAACAACGAACTATTTTCTCTGTTGAAAAACGGATGTTAAAGTTTTCAAAACTTTTGACTCTTACTTTTACTCGACAAATTGACAGAGCCGTGAGGACGAAGATCTGGGACCATTACAACCGCGATCGGCGATTCTACCTTCGCCGCCACCGTTTCGCCGGCTATCAATCGGAGATCGGTCGCTCGATCTTCTGCCTTTGCCCCCTGGGGTGGGCCCCGTGGAGTCCGCGGCTTGTGGAGTCAGTTGCACTCGGCTGCGTCCCCGTCATCATCGCCGACGGCATTCGCCTCCCGTTCCAATCGGCGATTCCCTGGCCGGAGATCTCCCTCACGGTGGCCGAAAACGACGTCGCACGGCTAGGTCAAATCCTCGACCACGTGGCAAGGACGAACCTCAGCGTAATCCAGCGGAACCTCCGGGACCCGGGCATCAGTCGGGCCCTTCTATTCCACGACTCGGCCCAGGAAGGCGACGCCACGTGGCAGGTGATGAGCGCTCTGGCCCACAAGCTCAACAGATCGCACCGTGAGTCTAGAGTTGCAGGCCAATGAATGGAGGACACGTGGAGCATTGGAATAGGGGTCCAGCTAAGCGCCTCTCAAATGTGAACTGGGAGACAGTTGGGGTGTTTCCTTCTCGGGGCTCTCGCAAAAGTCACGAGCCCAAAAAAAATTAAAAAAAACAATTGTGAATTTCCGAAATATTGAGTTGCCCACGTGGCATGGAGAGATTGGTTGGGTTTAGCGGTCTAGTAATAATACTGAGAAGATGGATTTTGTTGAAACATTATTTCAAGAGTAGAGAAAGTAGTAATAATGCAACAGCAGTATAGTAGATGGAATATGATAAGAGTGAGGAAATGTATATAGTACAGAAATTGGGGGCATAAATTATTGAGAGAGTGAAAGTGATGTAATATGGGCGTTGTCTGCTATAGGGTCGCCCTTTGTTTTGTGATATGTTATAATATCACAAGATGTGGTGTGAATGTGTGAGTGGGGAATGGGCGTTTTCTTTCTGTTCAGTTGCTTGGAATTTCTGTTGATTTTTGGGGCTCACGGGCCCAAATTAGTGACAATTTCAAAATGGGAACCCATCTCTCAACTTTTCTTTTGGTGCAAGGGAGAGAAAGGCAGCTTTTTTTATTGAAGGGTGTCGATATTTCATAAGGTATGGATTATGTTTACACTTGAAAGTGCGTAGTAGATAGAAAAAGCCAAGTGGGAATGTTGTCTAATCACCACGTTAATCGATTCCCATGTAGAAAATGAGCTTTTTAAATTGGTCACCACTCACCACCATATATAATTAAAGTAGTCATGGATTGTGACCAACAAAATTAAACTTTATATCGAAAACGAAAATGGGAGTCACATCCTCCAAACTCCTAAGGGGGCCCTTGGCAAGTGATCCTATTCCTAATTGTTTGCAAAAAGTTTAGGGGTGTAGTTTAGTAAGTATTAGGGTAGAGAGTAGGGAGAAATGTAGAATCAGACAATTAGGTGATAAGGCCAGAACTGCCATATTACCGGTAGCAATAAATATATCAAGTTGGAGTGGAGTGGCTTGAAGGTAATGCGATGGTGGGGCATTAATTTCACCAATTATAATGACGGTGCTCTCAGGTTATTGTATGAATAACCCAATAATATTCATCTAAATAAAAGTCGAATGAGCCACTTAGGGACATTGCAAGATACACTTTTGTTTTCTATTTGTATTTCGGAGGTACGCGTACGTTTTGCGTGTTGAAATTAAGGACTTGTTTGGTATCGATATCAAAGATATGAGATATTGGATATGTGTATTGATATGAATATTAAGGACCCGTTTGATATTGATATAAGGATATCATGTATGAGTATAAGATATCAGTCATACTCATATATGTGTTTGGTATATCCTAATATCGATATCAAACTGATATCTGCTGTTTGATATATGTATATATCGATATCAGTGATATCAGAGTGGTATTGGAGTGTTAGTTTGATATCTTTCAGAAAATTGGTATATCAAACATATCACTCATACCCATACTCATACATATATCTGATATATTGATATCACTCATACCCATATCTTGATATCCATACCCATATCTTGGTATCCATACCGATATCCATATCCGATATCTCATATCTTTGATATCGAAACCAAACGAGCCCTAATATTAGGATATGAGTGATATCAATGTATCGTAAATGGGTATGGGTATGACTTATGCGTGATATGTTTGATATACCAATTTTTTGGGAGGTATCAAAATAACACTCTAATACCACTCTGATATCATTGATTTCGATATCTACCTATACCAAACAATAAATATCAGTTTGATGTCGATATCAAGATATACCAAACACATATATGGGTATGACTGATATCTCATACCCATACCTGTTATCCCAATACCAATACCAAACGGGCCCTAAGTGATATGTATACGCTTTGCTTACTATTACTTCTAAAAATTATCCGAAAAATATCAGAATATACTGGTTAATTATCCAACAAATATGACGTGTACCAACCTTTAAAAATATAAAAAATATAAAAAAATATTTATATTGAATATTTTTTTTAAAAAGAGGCATCCTAACTTGTCTATTTATTAAAAAAAAAAAACAGTCTAAATATAAAAAGCGGCTTTTCAAATTTGAATACTATATATTGTCGTATCGATTATACCAAGTATAAGGTAATCCTAACTTGACTATCATATTATAAGAACATCGATTATATTAAGTATAATGTAATCCTAAGTTCATTTTCATATTATTCTAATATCGGCTATACTCAAGATTACATTATACTTGGTATAACTGATGTTCGAATAATACGATAATTAAGTTAGGATTACATTATACTAATATAACCGATGTTCAAATAATACGATAATCAATTTAAGATTACATTATACTTAGTATAACCAATATATGAAAAATATTATAATCAAGTTAGGACTAAATTATTCTTAATATAATCGATATTCAGATAATATGATAATATATAGTATTCAAATTTGGAAAAGCCGCTTTTAAGTAGACCTTTTTTTAAAAAAAATACTATTAGTATGCCTCTTTTTTTTTTTTTTTTATAAAAATGTAATTAAATCTTTATTTCTTATTTCTACATAAAAATTCAGGTAATTTTTCAAATGTGGTACACGTCATGGACGCGTACCTAACTAGTATTTGTAGATACTTTTCGGGTATTTTTTCGAAGTACTGGTATGCGGAGCATACGTACTGCTTAGTTTCAGCACAGAAAACGTATGCGTACCTCTAAAAGTACAAATAGCAAAAAAAGGAGACTGTATTAGCATCCGCACAATTTTATAGTGATAAGATTGCAGGTTCTTTTAATTATCCGTCTTTCTAATCTACTCCTTTATTACAATGTTAAAAAATTCTTTTTTAGGAAATTGTTATGAAAATACTTAAACCTTTTACAAAAACTTCAAATAATCTAAATAAAATGTAATGAACAATTTTTTAAAAAATATATGATTCTTAACTTATGTATCAAAGACATAAAAAATAATCCATGATTTTTGCCATAATGCATCGTCCAAATCTGCCCGAAAAAATAACGCATCATCCAAAAGGTTGAGTTGTATTTGTTTTGATGGGAGACAAAAAATGAGGTATTGGAGAGGTGAAATCATAGTGGAGCATTGGCGCGCAAGGAAAGGAGTTAAAATTGTGTGTCAGAAGAGCAATTAATTACTCCAATTGAAGAGGGGAAAGAAGATCGAGGTCACCACCCCACACCCACAACCTCCAACAACCAAATACTTGCTGCTCCCATCCGTCCCTACACCCTAACACTTTTCAATTTTCAAATTCAACCCTCTTTCTCATTTAAAGTTTAAACAACTTTACACAAAACTAACCATGTTAAGGCTTCATTTGGCATATTTGGTTAATATAAGAGCTGGAGCTGAACGTAGAAGCTGAATGATTAAGTAAAACTAGATTTATAAACTTAATTATTTAAAAAAAAATGAATTGGTGTTCGGTATTATAAGTTTAAATGAGAAAAAAGTACCAATCAACCTTGTTAATCTTCAACGATTATATTAAAAAAAAAGGCAAAATTAAGCTTCATCGCTAATCTATTACGGAGTACATCTTTATTGATGGTATTAAAAGTAGCATAAGGATTTTTAAAAAAGAAAAAGAAAATACAATGTCATAAAATTTTAAAAATCAATGTCATTATTACAAAAGGAATACCACCTGCTTGATACATAAATTTTGATTCACACCCATTTTCTGACATTTTTATTTATTTTATTGTCTATGATACTCAACTACAAGATCGCCATTATAGGTGCTCTTAACAAAACATGAAAACGCTCTCCGTGCACCTTATCCCTCCTGATAGTACGTCATTCTTTCACGCGCTCTATTTATGTGACGCGGTAATTCAAGAAGGTTGTTACAGAGACGAAAGCCACGGAACATCTCCAGCGCGTTCATTTAGTACGTCATTCTTTCACGCGCTCTATTTATGTGACGCGGCGATTCAAGAAGATTGTTGCAGAGACGAAAGCCACGAAACATCTACAACACGTTCATTTTGTATAAACCGCGTGGAATCTGTCCAGCGTTATCAAACCGCCACGAACCCGCCCGACCAATCTGGACATGCCAACTATGCATCTTCCCAGCTTGACATGTGTCTCCCCATCTTGTTGGTTCAATCTCAGCCCTACACCTACTCGCCGACGTCCGTCATTAGACGATTCACGAGGCGACACGTATCTCTGTACGTCAACCGACTTTAAGCAAAACCCCTTGCCTATAAATAGCCCAAGACCCCTCATAAATCGAGGTCGAGAAAAAAGAGAAACTTTGCCAAAAAGCTTGTTTTAGCTTTTTTAATATCTGTGATGATTCTCATATAATTGTAAAAGAGTGAAGAGCTTCGTGTTCATCATCTATAATATATCACGTCTTCTGTTTGAGTTTACACCCTTGTATCAAGATAATTGTATCGCGTTCATTTAAGGTCCAAGTTTTTCTTGTAAGCTTTATACTTCATTTACTTAGATAATTTGGGAGTCATCACTGGCGCCGTCCGTGGGGACATCCTCACACTAGGGCACCTTGGTCCTCTCTGTGAACGCGATTAAAGATGTCAAACCAAGATGGGTTCAACTGGACAGGATTCGAGACGAATGCCCCGATCCTTGATTGGCAACCTCAACCTCATCCTGACGCATGGTGGCCCCACTACTCATCCGCCATCCCAGGTTACCCGCCTTGGGTCAATGCCCCTTACATGGCTCCCGCGCCAGTTTTCCATCAGTTCATGCCCCAGCCAGACTTTACTACATGTCAGGCCCCTTCGGGGTTTGTCTATGATACGGGTTACCAGGGACCCATGGCGGGGTCTGGTGCACATCACCCATCATACCAGCACGCAACACTCACTCATCTTCACGAGGACCACAGACACATGGAAACCCCCGCGATGTCTATGTCCGTATCCCAGGGAAGCTCATCGCGATCGCATAGATACGAAGGGATGATCACCGAATAAGAAGAAACTTTAGATGGGGAGTTGCAAAACCTTTCCATCTTTTCAGAAGCAGTAAGGTGGGCCCCCGTGCTGAAGAGATTCCGCCAGCCCACCATGGAGCCTTATGCTGGGACATCTGACCCTGATGAACATGTCCAAGCATTTCTGAGCCAAATGGAAATCAACAACTTCAATAATGCGATGTTCTGCCGCTCTTTTCCTTCCACCCTAAAGGGAGTTGCGCTCTCCTGGATGATGAGTCAACAACCAAGAAGCATTTGCTCTTTCTCTAAGATGATTCAGGCCTTCAAGACTCATTTCAGCAATGCTAAGAAGAGGAAGAAAACAATCCAAGATTTGTTCTCGATAGGACAAGGAGCTGAAGAATCACTCAGAGATTTCTTTGCGCGCTTCACCAACACTGCCTCTCAGATTACCAACCTGGAGCCCGTCATAGCGCGCGAAGTCCTGATGAATAATTTGGCAGATGGTCAATTCAAACTATCTGTATATCGCGAACAGCCGGCGACCTATGACGCGTTGAAGAGCTACATTTCGCGACAAGTTTACGCAGAGGAGGCAGTGCGAGGAAAGGGAGGAAAGTCCCAGCAGATCAAGTGGGACCGCCTTCACATGTCTAAGGAGAAAGACAAGCATGAAGCCAAGCCTCCATTACCGGACAAGGGCAAAACACAAGGTGTAAGCCGCCCCCGGTTAGGGACACCTATGAGATTGGCCGGTCGAAACGCAGAGATCATCCCGCGGAGCACATACATCAAGCGCGTGATAATAGGGTGTACCAACATGATAATCCTCGTGAGTATTATAGTAACCACAGAAACAGTCTTCGAGAGCCAAGTACACATGGCAAGGGTCCACACGGAGGCAGGCCTCCTCCGACGAGAAGGCCCGCCCAGGGGGGCGACGTGATCACACTGATCCGACGCCGCGTCCGGATGGCTACATCAACACAATCGCGGGAGGGCCATCCCTCGCAGGATCTAGTAATCAAGAGAGGAAGAGATATGCGCGAGAAAGTCACCACTCTCCATCAGTGTTCAGTATTGCTCAATCCTCTCGACCTCACCCTGGCTTAACATTCACGGAGGACGACGTGGAAGGATTGCACATGCCTCACATAGATCCCCTTGTGATACACGCCCAACTGGGGACCAAGATGGTGAGACGTATCTTGGTGGATACTGGCGCGTCAGTGGACATTCTTTACTTTGACGCGTTTGAACAACTAGGGATATCCCCCGGTACCCTCAAACCCTTTATAGGGAAGTTGGTTACTTTCTCTGGAGAGGAAATTGATGTCGCGGGCACCATTGAGTTAAAAATGACATTGGGAACCAGTCCCATCCGGCACGTGGAGGATATTGAGTTCACCGTAGTACGACTCCCAACATCGTACAACGCAATAATGGGTCGTGTCTCCCTCATGAAGTTTCAAGCAGCTCTCTCCATCTACCACCTGATGTTGAAATTCCCTGTGGGTGATAAGGTTGGAGAGTCTAGAGGCCACCAAGAAGAAGCGCGGAGTTGTTATCTGACTTCCCTTAAGCCAAAACCGCAGAACCCCGTGTACATGATTGTAGGGCATGATGCAAAGGCAGGAGTGGCGCCCCCTATCTGATACTACCCAGAAGTTTGAAAAGATCGCGATTAGGCCCTATGGGAATAAAGAGGAGAAATTGTTCATCGGAGGATGCATGACCGGAGACCTCACACAGAAATTGGAAGATCTGCTTGCTTCCTCGCGGGATGTATTTGCCTGGAGCATTGAGGACTTGAAGGGCGTGTGATGTGACCCTGTCTCCCATGATGGCCTAAGACGAGGAAGAAGCCATGAGCCTACGCTCAGAGGGCCCAGTGACAAGGTCTAGGTCCAAAGCCATCTCTGCCGCCGTCGCGTCACTTGTCGCACGCGTCGTCGCTGGCCAAGGAAGCCCAGACGAAAACCCAAGACTCGTCGTCCTCGCCACCATAGGCAATGAAACAACGCGTTCTTCAGAGCCAACATCGCGTGCACCCACTCGCGAGACATCGACCCTTAGTCGCTGTTCCTCGCGGTGTTTGTACTCATTCAACGCGTCGTTTTCATAGTTTCGAGACATTTTCTATATTTGGTATTATTGCTTATTTTAGATAGTTTCCTTTTATAGTCTTTTCTATTTTTGGGTTTGTGCCTTTTGCATGCTTGCATGGGCTAGCCCATAGGTTCGTCTCGGTTCAATCCCATTAGGTCTTGGCCGAGTTCTTTGGCTATTTAAAGCCCCCATTGTTATTGTTATTTCCTTACGTTCAATTTTAATCAAGGTTTCAAGTAGAGTGTTTATCCTCCTTCCCTTGATCAGACGTCACCCTCTATCTTCGCATCCCCATTCCCTCCGCCGCCGACGCTACGGCAAACGCTTGAACCTTCAAGCCAAGTCTTCCTTCGCATATCCCTTCCTCCGTAGTCGACGCTACGACACCCAAAGGCTTGTCTTTTTCAAGTCACCTATCCCTCATCAAACCGCTTCCGCCACCGTTATCCAGTCGCTCCAGCAATCGCTTCCACCACGTTCACCACCGCGTTCGCCACCACCTTCATTGTCGAGACGTTCATCGCGTGACTTCTCACCCAAGACTAGATCCAAAGGTGTCGCCTTTGACAATTGACTTGTCATCGGAGGCAAGAACACATCAACTGGCATCAGAGCCCAGCAGTCTTGTAAGTCACGAACACAAGTTTGCATTTGGTTCACAATTTTTCTTGACCCCCATCGTTTGCTTTCGTAATATCTCGCGAGAAAAACCAGAATTTCCATCTTTGCAACACCTTCGGTTTCTACAAGATCCTATCTTGGCCGATTTTTGTTTGTCTTGTTCCCTAAGTTTTGGTGTGTTAGGTAATTTGTTATCTTGCATGCTAGAATATTTTGTTTCCTTATTTCACGCGTGGATAGAGTTTCTTGTTTGCTAGATTTTGCTTTTTAGTCAAGTTAACCGAATTTCCTTATAAGATATCTATCAAATCTTATCTTCTCTCTCCTATCTCTAAGATCACACTTGTGATATTCTTGTTACTTGGACCGATTTTATTTTTGTTTCCTTTTGCAAATCCGAAAAGATCAAAAGATAAGATCTCGGATATTATATAAAAAAAAGATATCCAAAAGATATTCAAAAAAAAAAAGTTTCCAAGTTAGGTAAAGCCAAAATAAGGCAACCCTAACCCACTCTCGGTCTAAGCTCATCCTCTATCTCTCTCCGCTGTCTAGGTCAAGCTTCCTAGAAGGTACTTTCTTGCTTATTAGGTTGCTTTGTTTACGTTTGTTTTAGGGTTTCACTTTGTTCTTGTTTGTTTGATTGCAACTTGCTTGATACACCATCTCTTGTGCAAGCCAAGCCGCCCTCACGGCAAGCCCAAACTAACTCTACCTACGTGAACTTTGTGACTTGACTAGTGATTTTCTTGGTTGTTGTGCTTCGTTGTCTTTTGGTTCATTTTTACTCCCATGTCTGGCCATATTGTTATAGGTACCATGACGATAGATCACTGTGAGAACCAACCTGGAGTCGATAACAACAACCCACCTCACCCACCGTTGGATCTACCCCAAGACCAACCACTGGTTGACCCCCTACAACACAATCCACTCTTGGAGTTGTCCGAGGAGCAACGAGAGATCCAAGCTCTTCGTCAACGCGTTGCTCAATTTGAAGCTAGAGAACGCGTCGCATAACTCGTGCCCAACCCCACACCCTTGAGTACTATAGACGCGCCGGCTCAACCACGAGTCACCGATGTCGGTCCATCGAAGACAAGAGTCGACAAAGGCAAATGAATCTTGCCTTCGACATCTCATCCTCAACCACAACTCAATCGTATGCAAAGTGTCATCGAGAGTCGCCAAGGCTTCGTTTTCCACACGGATCGCTATTGTGATACCCCGTAATTTTGTAAGGCTATTTTGGGAATTATGGATTTTTCCCGAATGTCCGTTTGGTATGTCGGATTTAATTCTGAGAGCTTAAGACATTCTGTAATGTGCTCTGTATTTGTATTATTTTTCTCAGTGAAGAATTATACAGTCGAGGTGTGTTGGGAGTTTATACTCGTTCGTGTACGACTTTCGTTAACGCGGATTAAGATTGGTACAAGTTTATTGCCCAAGAGTTGTTATCTAATGGGCAATAGTACAAGATTCTTTATCCAAAGGTTTTTGTCCAAGAGCCATTGTCTAAGGGGCAAAAGGGTTTGGATATTGTCCAAGAGGCAAGGACCCTAATTTCTTCTATAAATAGAGGTGTTGGGTGAGGGTGGAAGAGGGTGCGAAAGACGCGGAAGCGCTCTCAGATTCTCGACTCTCAAAAACGCTCTCAAAGAAAATGCTCTCTCTCGAGAAGGCTCTAAGTGGATCGTCGGAGCTCGTTTAGTGTCGTTCTCGGTGGCCAAGGGGAAGCTTGGGAGGCCCTTAGAAGCCTAGAAACCAAGCAAGGCGAAAGACGAGCCAAATCGATCGTCGAGGGTGAGTTTTCTCCTCTCGTATTTCTGTTTTCGTTCGCGACGGCGACCGCCGCGAGGATCACGGCGACCGCCGGCTCGAAGGCGGCGACCGCCGGCATGAGACGGCGCCCGCCGTGAGGAACACGGCGACCGCCGGCATGAGACGGCGCCCGCCGTGGTGAACGGCGACCGCCGTGATGAAGGAGGCCAGCCGCCGTGGTTGAGCGGCGCCCGCCGTGGTTGAGCGGCGCCCGCCGTGGTTGAGCGGCGCCGGCCGTGGTTGAGACGGCGCCCGCCGTGAATTGGGTGGCGCCCGCCGTGATTGTTGTGGCGCCCGCCGGCGAGTTGTTGTTGGCCGGGTTGTTGGTGTTGGCTTCCGTAGCCTTCGTTCGAGTTTCGTTTCCTTCGATTCCTTTCGTTCTTTCGTAGATCGGTATTGTTGTTTGTCGAATCTAACTTAGGGTTTCTGTATGGGTCGATCCGAAGGTACCAGAGTTGGCAGATTCGTCTCTGTGTCGAGCCCGGAATCCCGTCGTTAGACTTCGTTCAAACTCTGCGGATTAAGGCAAGTGGCGGTTCGCTCTTGCTCATTCGTTCCATATTTACATTAATTATCAGTAGTTTATCTGAGTAATTAATTTGGAATGAATATTCTATTTGTCTGGAAACGGTTTTGTTAAACTGTTTTGAAAATCATATAATAGGTTGTATATCTGTTAGAACAACGTTATTATATGTGATCGCCTTTCGGGCCTTTATGTGGATTTATCCAGTAACTGTTGTTGTGCTATACTGTTTGTTAGCACTAGTGGCTAGGAACGCTATATACCTTGAGGGGGTTTAGCTGTTTCTTTATAACTGTATTTGGTGGTTCATCCCCAGTACTTTCTCTTTGGTCATGACCATACCCTTTCACAGGGTAGGCGCACTTCGCTAGTGCCAAATCTTCCAGGGTTCATCCCTTCGATATCTCTTGTGAGGAGATCTGATATCTCTTATGAAGAGATCCGATATCTCTTGTGAGGAGATCCGATATCTCTTGGGTGGAGATGTAAAAGCTTATAACGTAATGCTCGTTTTGGAATTAAATAAGGTAAGTGCCCGAGTGCACATGATTAATATACCTTGGGCGAGTAGTGCAGCTAAGTTCAGTGCAGCTAGGAAAACTCGTCTTGACTTGAATGTAGTACGTTCTCTTTCCAATCTGGATTCGCTATAGGCGATGAGGTTGGTCGTGAACCTAAGCATCTCAGTCAGTTTTAAATCATTGTTGTATGATCCTGTAATCATTCCAGATTTGTCATTTTTCCTTAAAGACTCAATCTCTTGGAGTCTCTTTTCGAGTCGATTTCTGTGAAGATGAAGTCTTCCAGAATCTTCTCTCATGCATACCTCTTGTTGTTATTCCATGAAAGTGCCGGGTTATGTATCGTCCCTTCGGTTATTATTCGAGGGACAATGATAGTAAACGGTTACGATCACTCGAACCATTATGCTTTTTACCCTTGCTAGTCTATTCAAGTAGACTAACCCACGAACTTTGTTCTCCGCATGTGGGCTGGTGTCATCCGTTCGATTCGGCACATCAGATAGAGTGAAGATTTGAGGAGACTAGATTGACTATGAAGACGACGGTTGTTTTTGGATGTTTTAATAATTGCTTTTAATCAGGTTGAGATCCTTGGGCAAGTGATCATCACGATCACAATCCCGTTTGTAAAATCTTTTATTTGTCTTCCGCTGTACTTTGTTTGAACTCTGTGTTTGGCCTATTCGGGATTGGGTTGTAATCCCGTAACTCTTGTTTCCTCAACAATGTTATGTTTTGGAATTTATTGCTTGATCTTTGTGTATCAATTGCATTTCATAAATTGTATTTATTTGGTAAAGCCTTGGGTGATCTCGGTAAGGAACACTGGGGTCACTGGCGGTAATACCTTTCCAAAAGGGTTAAGTTTTGGGGGTGTTACAGCTATGTGCCCAGAAACACCCCGGCCGGCTACGACTCCGAGTCCGACCACGAAGCCGCTGACACTCAAGGTGAGTTTTCTGAACCATACAACTTTGATGATCACTATGCCTCTAGGAGAACCCAGAGACGCGTACCGGGCTCAGCACCACGCGAAGGCCGCCCTCGACGAGCCGAACAAGCCGACGCGACGCGAAGGAGACCCAGTTGCCGACCAAGTGGGCATACACGACGCGATGAGCCCAACTTGAGGACACCAACTACCCAGCCACAGAGCCATGATGTACGCGATCACCTTTGACACCAAAGTGTTCGGATGCTGCGTTACGGATCTGATGGCTACGCGTCGATCACACCCAATGTCCACGACGACTTTGCCGAGTATGACGACGAAGAGATCGAGGACTCGGGTATGGTCAACCCTAATTTTTTTCACCCCCTCTTGGAGATCCACTTGAATTGCAAGATCACCCTTCGGATTGGATACCTCCACCGCGTCTCCAGCCCCAAAGAGAAAGCATTCGTGACATTGGCGGCGAGCGCCGCAGTGTTATGCCAAGAGACATTTGACGCGACAACTACGATCCCCAACCGCAAAGACGCCGACGCGCCGACGCCTACGCGCCAAGGGATGAGTTCGCTCGCGGAGAAGATCACCAAGACCGCGATAGACGCCAGGTTGGATGCGATAGACCCCATGGGTTGCACGCCTACGAGAATCCTCTCTACGCCGCCGTGCCAAACAACGCGTTCAACCAAGCACCTGCCCAGCCTCGATTCCAATGACACCAAGTCAAGGTAAAAATCGAGCATTTTTATGGTGAATACAACCCCTCTGTTTTTCTTGAATGGGTGCAGGCTACGGAGTACACACTTCGATATTGTCGAGTGCCCCCCGAGGAGCATGTCGACGCCGCGACACTTAACTTCCGAGGAGCCGCCCGCATTTGGTGGCATAGATTTGAAGATGACTGCGTGCGTCGCCACAGGACCAGAGTCACAGAATGGCATCAACTAGTCTACGTGATGACCAATAAATACATGCCTCCAAACTATAGGAATAAAATGAGAATGGAGATAGCCATGGCTCGCTAAGGGTCGATGTCTCCCCTCGAGTTCTTTTACAAGCTTGAAGACATGTATTACAAGGCCAACATCTCCGTTGCACCATCGACATTGAGGACGAAATTCTTGAGTGTCTTGAACACCAACATCCGTGATCAACTCGAGATTTTGCCCATCAAAGATTTGAACACCCTCACACACACGGCGATGCAAATCCATGCACAAATCTCTCGCCGAAAGTCTTACACTTTTCCAAGTGGCCAACCAAGGTATTCTTCTAACCCTAGTGGATTACCTTCTACTAATGTTCGCCCTAGTATCTCTACCGCAGCCGCGTCAAGCCAAGCTCCCAAAGCGAAGCCTTTGACACCCAGCACCACGCCGTGCCAGAACGCGCCCAGACAAGCTCCGGTAGGCACAGATCGCGCGCACGACGTCGAGTGTTACAAATGTGGTGGAAGAGGCCACTATAAGAAGGATTGCCCAAACGCTCGAAAGGTTTTGTTCTCCACGGCCGCCACCGGCTATGAGTCATGCGACGACGAGGAGCAAACCCTAGAGGCCATCGATGAAGGCATCAAAGAAGAGGAAGACGCCTATGACTGCGAACCCGCTTCACTGCACGCGGGCACACCATTGAGCTTGGTGACGCATCGTCTCCTCACAGTCAAGGAAGCAAGCTTACACGATCAACGCGAGAACTTGTTCCACACAAGAGCTCTCATCCAGACAGCTTCCTTGAGTGTTATTGTTGATGGCGGTTCATGTGCTAATATTGTGAATGAGAAGGTCGTGACACACTTCAAGTTGCCTACGACACCTCATCCACAACCTTATGCCCTTCAATGGATTTCTTCTAGTCCAGGTAACACAGTATCTCGCCAATGCTTAATTTCATTTTCCATAGGTCAATACTGTGATTCAGTTTTATGTGATGTCATTGCAATGGACGCTACCCATATTTTGCTTGGGCGCCCATGGCAATTCGACAGGCGCGTGCTCCATGATGGCTATTTGAACACTTATGTGTTCAATTACCACGGGAAATGCGTCACTTTGCATCCAATGTCTCCCCATGAGATCTTGCAGGACCAGGTTGAACGCAATCGCCAGAAATCAATTGAGGCCGCGTCCACTAGGTCCCCAGAGTGTCCAGAGGCACTCAAGAAGCAAAACGCCTCCAATTCTGGCAACACTTCGTCTCCTCCAGGCACTGGCAAGAAGAAACACAACGCCACCACTGGGACACCAAGTGCCACACAGAAATTGACGAGCGCCTTACCGTCGACAAAGTTAGCCGATCCGTTGCCACAGACGCGTCCTTTGCAAGGCAAATGTGAGCAACGCGTCCTGTTAGCCAGGCCCAGTGACCTCACTGCATGTTTGACTGGCAAAGCTCCATGTTTTCTACTTGTGCCAACACCGTGCATCCCTGATTCATCGAATGCCGCGTCCGTGCCGCCAGTCATCGCGACCTTGCTCGCCGCGTTCGACGATGTCTTCCCTGATGAGTTGCAACAAGGATTACCTCCACTGAGAGGAATTGAGCACCAGATTGACCTTGTGTCAGGTGCTTCCTTACCCAATCGCGCTGCATATAGAGTTGGCCCAGAAGAGACCAAAGAGCTACAACGCCAAGTACAAGAGTTGTTGGATCGCGGCTACGTCAGGGAATCTCTCTCCCCTTGCAATGTGCCTATGATCCTTGTGCCTAAGAAAGATGGCACATGGAGAATGTATGTTGATTGTCGTGCGATAAACCAAATCACCGTCAAGTATAGGTATCCTATTCCACGCCTTGACGATATGCTTGATGAACTTCATGGCGCCACACTTTTCTCCAAGATAGATTTGAAGAGTGGTTATCACCAAATCAGGATTAAAGAAGGTGATGAGTGGAAGACCGCGTTCAAGATGAAGTATGGGCTCTACGAGTGGCTTGTCATGCCATTTGGGCTCACGAACGCGCCAAGCACCTTCATGCGCGTGATGAACCACGTCTTGAGAACATTCCTTGGCAAGTTTGTCGTCATTTATTTCGATGACATCCTTGTGTATTCATGAAGTCTGGAAGAGCATGTCGATCACCTTCGACTTGTGCTCGAATGCCTTCGACGCGAGAGCCTGTTTGCCAATCTGGCCAAGTGCAATTTTTGCTCCGCATCCACAAATTTTCTGGGCTATGTCGTGAGTAGTGCTGGTCTACGCGTCGACGAAGAAAAGATCGCGGCCATTAAAGAGTGGCCAACTCTGACGACGCCGACACATGTGCGAAGCTTTCTCGGCCTCGTAGGATTTTATAGGCGTTTTGTACGAGACTTCTCCTCCATTGCCGCGCCATTACATGAGTTGACAAAGAAGGGAAGCACTGTCTTGTGGCTTGAGTCTCACAAAAAAGCCTTCTCGGCTTTGAAGAGGGCCTTATGCCAAGCACCTTTGCTCCAGCTTCCCGACTTCGCCAAACACTTTGAGGTGGAGTGTGATGCCTCAGACATAGGCATTGGTGGTGTGCTACACCAAGAAAAGAGGCCCATTGCATATTTCAGTGAGAAGCTCACAGGGGCCACACTCAATTACCCCACCTCGACAAAGAGTTATATGCCCTAATATGCGTGCTAAATACATGGCAACATTACCTTTGGCCGCATGAATTTGTCATCCACAGCGACCACGCAGCATTGAGCTATTTGAAGAGCCAAGCCCACCTCAATCGACGCCATGCTCGTTGGGTGGAATTTCTTGAGACATTTCCTTATGTCGTGGTCCACAAGAAAGGAAAGGAGAACATTGTCGCTGACGCGTTATCCCGATGGTATGTTCTCTTGACTCATGTGCAAACTAAAGTTTTGGGTTTTGCTTTGATTAAAGAATTATATGCTAGTGATCCTTTCTTTGCCCCTATCTTCGAGCATTGCCTGAGATCGCGAGAGTTTGAGTCCTATTTCCTTTTTGAGGGTTATTTATACAAGGCTAGTCGCCTTTGCATCCCTAGGTCTTCCATTAGGCTCTTTTTGATTCAGGAAGCACACGAAAGTCGTGGACACTTTGGGATTAGTAAGACATTGACCGCGTTAAGAGAACATTTCTTTTGGCCTAAGATGACCCACCAAGTGACTAGGTTTTGTAGAAGTTGTGTGACATGCCAAAGAGCCAAAGCTAGGTCAAGCCCACACGACCTCTACACCCCATTGCCCATTCCTAGTGCCCCCTAGGAAGACTTATCTATGGATTTCATCACGGGTTTGCCCCTCTCTAGATGAGGTAAAGACTCTGTTTTTGTGGTCGTAGATAGATTTTCTAAGATGACACATTTTATAACTTGTAAGACTACCTATAGTGCTAGTGAGATTGCCGATCTATTCTTTGAGCATGTGGTGCATCTTCATGGAGTCTCGCGTATCATAGTGAGTGATAAGGATTCTAAGTTCGTTGGTCATTTTTGGAGAACTCTTTGGGGTAAGCTAGGAACCAAACTCCTATTTTCCACTAGGTACCACCCCCAAATCGATGGCCAAATGGAGGTCACAAATCGAACCCTAGGAGCCCTCCTTCGCACGATGCTTAAAGCCAACCCTAGGCGTTGGGAGGACTTACTATCACTTATCGAGTTTTGTTACAATGCAGGCACACGGCGACCAAGTTGACACCTTTTGAAGTGGTGTATGGCATGAACCCATTGACACCGCTTGATTTGTCGCCACGACCATTGCGAGAACCCATGCTTGTCTCCGCCGCCAATCGCGCTGAGCAAGTACAAGAGCTTCATCGAAGAACCAGATACCAATTGGAGAGAAGAGCCGCGCAATATGCATCCCAGAAGAACACTGGCAGGTGCCGCGTCATTTTTGCACCAGGGGACCTCGTCTGGGTGCACATGCAAAAGGAAAGGTTCCCCTCGCGGCGTAAGCACAAATTGGCACCACGTGGAAATGGCCCCTTCCGCGTGATAAAGGCCATAGGGGACAATGCCTATCAACTCAAGCTCCCACCAGATTTTGGAGTCCACGCGTCCTTCAACGTGGCGGACTTGACACCATATGTTGAGCCAGCGTTTGATCATGGTGAAGCGGGGACGCTTCACAACCAAGTGGGGGAGGGTGATGTGACCCTGTCTCCCATGACGGCCCAAGACGAGGAAGAAGCCACGAGCCTACGCTCAGAGGACCCAGTGACAAGGTCTAGGTCCAAAGCCATCTATGCCGCCGTCGCGTCACTTGTCGCACGCGTCGTCGCTGGCCAAGGAAGCCCAGACGAAAACCCAAGACTCGTCGTCCTCGCCACCATCGGCAATGAAATAACACATTCTTCAGAGCCAACATCGCGTGCACCCACTCGCGAGACATCGACCCTTAGTCGTTGTTCTTTGCGGTGTTTGTACTCATTCAACGCGTCGTTTTCATAGTTTCGAGACATTTTCTATATTTGGTATTATTGCTTATTTTAGATAGTTTCCTTTTATAGTCTTTTCTATTTTTGGGTTTGTGCCTTTTGCATGCTTGCATGGGCTAGCCCATAGGTTCGTCTCGGTCCAAGCTCATTAGGTCTTGGTCGAGTTCTTTGGATATTTAAAGCCCCCATTGTTATTGTTATTTCCTTACGTTCAATTTTAATCAAGGTTTCAAGTAGAGTGTTTATCCTCCTTCCCTTGATCGGACGTCACCCTCTATCTTCGCATCCCCATTCCCTCCACCGCCGACGCTACGGCAAACGCTTGAACCTTCAAGCCAAGTCTTCCTTCGCATCTCCCTTCCTCCGCAGTCGACGCTACGACACCCAAAGACTTGTCTTTTTCAAGTCACCTATCCCTCATCAAACCGCTTCCGCCACCGCTATCCAGTCGCTCCAGCAATCGCTTCCACCGCGTTCACCACCACCTTCACTGTCGAGACGTTCATCGCATGACTTCTCACCCAAGACTAGATCCAAAGGTGTCGCCTTTGACAATTGGCTTGTCATCGGAGGCAAGAACACATCAGCGTGCCCACATTAGTAATCACCCATTCGCTCAACATTGATCATGCCGCTCGGCCCGTGGTTCAAAGAAAGAGGAAGATGAATGAAGAATGTGTTAAAGCTGCTAATACCGAGGTTGATAGGCTGCTTCAAGCAGGATTTATCCATGAGGTACGGTATCCCAAATGGCTGTCCAATGTGGTGCTAGTAAAAAAACAAGTGGAAAATGGAGGATGTGTGTGGATTTCAAAGATGTTAACAAAGCCTGCCCAAAGGACAGTTACCCTTTGCCTTACATTGACGACCTGGTCGACTCCACCGCGAGAAATATGGCACTGAGCTTCCTGGATGATTATTCAGGATACACCCAAATCCAAATGGATCCACGCGATGAAGATAGCACGACCTTCATCACCAGCCAGGGCACCTACTGTTACAAGGTCATGCCTTTCGGCTTAAAGAACGCTGGGGCTACATTCCAACGATTGATAGATGCATATTCAAGGGTCAGCTGGGGAATAGTGTTTTAGCTTATGTAGACGACATCATCGTTAAGAGTGCCACAAATGAACAACATCTGACAGATTTGCAAGAGGTGTCCAAGACACTGAGGAGATTCCGGTTGAGTCTGAATCCTAAAAAATGCGTGTTTGGAGTAACATCGGGAAAATTTCTGGGCTTCATGATCAGCGCCCGAGGAATTGATGTCAACCCCGAGAAGGTTGATGTTGTTGTCGCGATGAGATCTCCAAGGTCCAGAAATGAAATTCAAAAGCCGAATGGCGCAGTTAACTATTTGAGTCGCTTCTGCTCACGGTTGGCCGATAGAGCTCTCCCTTTTTTCACTACTCTGAAGAAAAATGAGAAGTTTGTATGGACCGAAGAGTTGGAACAATCTTTTCAGAATCTCAAGGTCTACCTCAACCAATTGCCCACTCTCTCTCCACCACTCCGCGGTAAAGATCTTTAACTCTACCTCGCGGTTAGTCCTACTACAGTCAGCGCGGTATTATCAAGGGAGAACAATTATCCGGTATACTTTGTGAGCAGAATCCTACAACCCGTCGAACAAAGATACTCTCCCGCGAAGAAAGTAGCATTGGCGGTTGTATCAGCAACACGACACTTGAGGCCTTATTTCCAAGCCCATTCCATCCAGGTCCTGTCTGATTTTCCCCTAAGGTAGATTCTGCACCAACTCGCATTATCTGGCCGCATGACCAAGTGGGCTGTTGAGTTATCGGAATTCGACATCTCCTACTTGCGGCGCACAGCCATCAAGGCACAAGCCTTGGCCGATTTCATCGTGGAAGCAAGTTTTGCTATCTCAGAAGAACCAAACCTCAAAGGGTGGAGAGTTTTTGTTGATGGATCCAAGTGCGACGCGGGAGGTGGGTCGGGGATAGTGCTGGAAGGCCCTACGTCTTTCGAAGCTCAATATGCTCTTAATTTCGCGTTCCCCGTCACCAATAACGAAGCAGAGTATGAAGCTCTGATTGCCGGCTTAGAGATGGCCCTTCTTAATGGCGCGCGAAGAATCCAAGCCTTCACTGATTCGGAAGTAGTGGCACGACAAGTCATGGGACAATATGAAGCAAAGACAAGATCTCTCCCCGATTACTGTTCAAAGGTCAAAATCATGGCATCTTGTCTAGACGCATTCTGTGTAGAGTCCATACCCCGTACCTAGAACACTAGAGCGGACGCCCTTTCAAAACTAGGCTCAAGCTTACCGCTGGAGGCAGGAAATGTGATACCCCGTATTTTTGTAAGGTTATTTTGGGAATTATGGAATTTTCCCGAGTACCCGTTGTGTACGTCGGATTTAATTCAGGTAGGTTGAGACATTCTGTAATGTGCTCTATATGTGTAATATTTTTCTCAGTGAAATAATATACAGACAAGGTGCCTTGAATTTTAAATTGTCATTCGCGTGCGATAATTTTTATCCCGGTTTATCATCATGCTCGTTCAAAGCCGAATGGGCGGGAAAAGGGGAAAACGGCGACCGCCGTTCAGAAACGGCGACCACCGTGGTTGGGCCCGAGGAGTCAGCTTGTCAGCTTCTAGCTGGCCGCGACATACCTGGCAACGGCGACCGCCGCGTTTACGGTGACCGCCGCGTGCCCGCCGCAGGCAAAAACGGCGACCGCCGTGATTGTCCAGTGGGCATTGCCCGTTGGTCGCCGGCGGAAATCAAGGGCGCCGATCTTGCTTTCGGCCGCGTCTCAGGGTTTGGTTGATTGCTTCAGACACTTTGGCTATAAAAGGAGGTGTTGGGGGTGAGGTTTTGAGCCATCCCAGCACCAAACCTCTGCCAAATTCGCCTCTCGCCGGAGTTTTGTTTTCGCCGGTTTTCTTGTGCTCGCCGGAGGTCTCGCCGGTGTTGTTTTGGTGTGTTTCCAGAGTGCCTTTGTGAAGCTTTTGGTTAGCCTTGGAGGTTAGAAGCCAAAGCAAGTCGAAGGAGGCCAAACCGCTCGTGTTTTGGGGTGAGTTTCTCTCGTTTCAGTCGGCCGTGTTCTTAACGGCGACCGCCGTGTTCTTCACGGCGACCGTCGTGTTCTTCACGGCGACCGCCGTGATGAATACGGCGACCGCCGCCAAGAACGGCGACCGCCGCCAGTGCCCAGAATGCCTTCGTGGCTTTGGCTTGGTCGGTTGTCGTCGTGGCGTCTTTCCTTTCGTGTTCTTTCGCCGTGTTTAGATTCGTACTGTTTATGTCGGATCTAACTTAGGGTTCCTTTTATGGGTCGACTCGAAGGTCGTTGTGCTGTCAGAGCTGTACCGTGTCGAGCCCGGAATCCAGTGACGTCTTTAGACTATTCTGCAGAGTAAGGCAAGTGGCGGTTCGCTCTTGCTCTTTCGTTCCATATTTACATTAATTATCAGTAGTTTATCTGAGTAATTAATTTGGAATGAATATTCTGTTTGTCTGGAAATGGTTTTGATAAACTGTTTTGAAAATCATATAATAGGTTGTATATCTGCTAGAACAACGCTATTATCTGTGATCACCTTTCGGGCCTTTATGTGGATTTATCCTGTAAATGTTGTGGTGCTATAACTGTTTAGTTAGCAATGTTAGATAGGAACGTTACTCGGACTCTGTCCAGTCGTTTCTTTATAATCTGGTATCGGGATGGCTCGTCCCCATCTGGTACTATTCTAAGATCATGATCGGTCTCTTACACATGTGTGTAGAGACAGGACACTTAGCTGGTGTCACAAACCTTTCGGTATACGTCACTCTCGACGAAACGAATACTAAGATGTGTCGTCCCATTGGTGGGGTACACATGTAAAAGTCTATAACGTGGTGTGTGTTTTTGGAACATAAACCAGATAAGTGCTATCTTGACGCACATAATTAATACACCTTGGGCGAGTAGTGCAGCTAGGAAAACTCATCTTGACTTGAATGTAGTACGTTCTCTTTCCAATCTGGATTCGCTGTAGGCGATGAGGTTGATCGTGAACCGAAGCATCTCAGTCAGTTTTAAATCATGGTTGAATGATTCTGTGACTTTCCAGATTTGTCATTGCTTCCTTAAAGACTCATTTCAGTTGGAGTCTTCTTTCGAGTCGATTTCTGTGAAGATTCAGTCTTCCAGAATCTTCTCTTGTGCATACCTCTTGTTTATTCCAGTAGGAGTATGGTGGTTGACAAGCGTACTCGATTATTATTCGAGGGACGAAGAGTCTAACCTAATACAACTGCTTCGAACCATTCTGCTTTGTTCCCTTGCTAGTCTATTCATTTAGACTAACCAACCAATATTTTTTCCCTTGCATGGTTGGCTGGTGTCATCCGTTTGATTCGGCACATCAGTTAAGAAGTAGCTCAGAAGATTAGAAGGACTATGAAGTCGGCGGTGGTTTTTGAATGTTTTAATTATTTCTTTAATCAGGTTATGATCCTTTGGACAATAACTCCGATTGTAACTTACTTTCTTAGTCTTCCGCTGTGTTGGGTTTAAACTATGTTTTGACCTATTCGGGATTGGGTTGTAATCCCGTAACTCTTATTTCCTCGACAATGTTTGTTTTGGAATTAAATGCTTAATCTTTGTGTATCAATTGCATTTCATAAATTGTATTTATTTGGTAAAGCCTTGGGTGACCTCGGTAAGGAACACTGGGGTCACTGGCGGTAATACCTTTCCAAAAGGGTTAAGTTTTGGGGGTGTTACAGTTGTGGTATCAGAGCCAAAAGTTTTTAAAACGGGTTTGGGATTTTATAAATCAATTATCCGTTTTTGAAAATGCTTTAAAGAGGGCTCTGAATTTTCATTCTGAAAAGAATTTAAAAACACCGTTCATAGTCATGTCTTCTTTATAGTCTGATATAGTGAGCTTGCTTCTATGTCTAGAAAGACTAATTCATTTCTTATTGTTCGATAGGATGGGTGTCTGCTTTTCTATTGGTAGGGGGTCGGAAGACGCCAAGGCGGATCAGCCGAGGCTAGACTTTCCGTTACCTCAACGATGTTTCGAGGTTGGAGGCCCGAGTAGCCCACCCGAAGACGTCAAGCACGTTCTCCCCGAGTCGGTTGTCCTTGTAGCCAAGAATGCTATGGTCCCTAGACCTGCACCTGTGCCACCACCAAGGGTGGAGGGAGTACAGGAATGGGAGCAGGAAGACGAGTTGTCAAGTTATGAACAAGGGGTTTACCAAGACGACTTTCTGTTGGGACCAATTCCCGAGGAGATCGAGTACGAGGAGGAGGAAGAGGAGATGCTTGAGCAAGATCCTGTCGAGGACGATGAGATGATCGAGGATGATTCCGAGGATGAGGATCCCAGCGAGGATGATCCCGAGGAAGAGGATCCCATCGAGGATGATCCCGAGGAAGAGGATCCCATAGAGGATGATCCAGAAGAGGATCCAGAGTTGGACCTTGGAGGGCAGATTCAGGAGCCCGGTACAGGATTGTCACCAGTGCCAGAGTACGCACCCATGTCAGAAGCTGATTGGGAGGCACTGTATACCGAGTACGGTATTGGGAGAAGTGACAGGGAATCTCAGCCTATCCCTACTCCAAGGAGATGGAGGTCGGAATCCGAGCTGCAGGAGATTCTCCGCCAGAGCGAGGAAATCTCCGCAGAACAACAGCGTCAGAGGGATGAGCTGATCGCTAGTACTCAGAGGAGGGCTGGAATAGAAGGACCAGTCATGGACGACCCATACTTTTCTATGGCTGAGCTAGGACTATGTGCTTCAGGGTCAAGCAGGGTGCGAAACCCATCGCCAGAGCTCGATGGTGAGCCTAGCCCGAAGAGACCATGCACGAGTAGCCAGTCGTATGGGAGACATTTTGGAACGCCTTGAGAAGGAGTGGCGTTGCCTATCGTAGTAGTTCGTTTCTTAGTTTTCCAAGTTGTACTTTGTGTAATATTTCAGTATTGCGGCAAGTACTTTGAGAAACACTTATATCTTCGAGCAATGTTGTCCTAACACTCGAATGATAAACTTATGTGTAACTTGTGTAAGAATTCGAAGGTTCATCTATAAAATGCCAAGTTGATCTATTCTGAATGATTTATTTACATTGATATATTGCATAAGTATGTTGCATAATATTAATGTATTGAATGCTTGGAATTGGATCGATAAACAGATGGTGAACCCAAGAAGCACGAGAAACTCGACTCGAGCCGGTGCTGGGACCAACCAAAACCCCAGACCAGCAGGAAGAGGTGTTCAGGATGAACACGAGTCTGAGTCTCGCATCCAGCAGAGGTGTGAAGGTCAGGATCAGACCCAGGCGCCGATGCTGTTTGACGCTGCAGCTGTTGAGGCGATCCGTGGGATCGTGATGCAGGCTATTACTGATGTCTTGAGACCAAGTGCGCCTCAAGCACAAGAGGTGCCTATTCATGCAGCGGTTCCTGATGTTGTGGAACCCAGAAACCCTGTGATTCAGGAGACTGCCGTTAGGGCGAGGGACAGCTATGGTCGCGCTCTTAAGACCATTACTTCCATGAGACCCGACTGCTATAACGGGAAAGGGGAGCCAGTGGCAGTGACTCATTGGTTCTCCCATATGGAGAGGTTGTTCAGGAACGTGGAGTGTACGGAGGCCGAGAAGGTCCATATCGTGTCTCTTCAGCTGAAGGAGGAGGCTAGCGAGTGGTGGGAGAGCACTGGTTTGGCTGAGAGCCCAGTGTTGACTTGGTCGATGTTCAAGACCAAGATGGTTGATCGCTTTTTCTCTCGTGCTATGAGAGAGGAAAAGCATAAAGAGTTCTTATACCCTCAGACTGATGGTCTGAGAGTGACCGAGTTGGCATCTAAGTTCAACCATCTTCTACAGTACGCCACTGCCGAGATCACCAGTGAGGCTCAAAAGATCTGGTACTTCCACGAGTGGATGAACCCGGATATCAAGCCATTAATGGTGCACCACACATGCTCTACCTTGGAGCAGTATGTGGATTATGCCTATAAGCTGGAGGTGACTCTCGAGGAGTCGACCAAGAGGCGCAACCGACAAAAGTCGATACAGAATCAGAACCAGGGAGGTGGTTTTAAGCGCCCTGCGCCACCGTCTAACTTCGCCAAATCCGGCAGAGCTAAGACGGAGATGACGCAAGGAGGATCGACTCACCAGTTAGGGCATACCAGGAGTTCAGTTCAGTGTTATAACTGCGGTACTGCTGGACACAAGAGCACTGAGTGTCGGAAGGAGAGGAGGCCATGCTTTGGGTGTGGACGTGATGGTCATCTGCAAAAGTTCTGCAAGCAGGGGAAGCAGAAGGGAGTAGAGTCGCAGCAAGGGTCAGTTCATCAGAGCAACCGACCTAGGTTTAAGCCTGCCGAGACTCCTAGCCCTTCAGTGCAGACGACTGCTCAGAACAGGGGAAAGGCCCCAGTTGCTTCTGGAAGTCAGGGCCAACGCTTGTACGAGATGCGTGAGGCAGATGGACCCAACGCTCCGATTGCTCAAGGTACTCTATACCTTCACTCTACTTCAGTGTGCATTCTGTTTGATTCTGGTGCTACGCATTCCTTTATTTCGGATAGCTGTGTTAGCAAGTTAGACTTAGTGTGCAATGACTCGTGCGACCCTTTCGTCGTTAATCTTCCTAATGGAGAACGTTTGGTGGGAACCAAGCATTTGTCCGACTTTCCGATTACCATTCAGGGTAAGGAATTCGAGGCAGATTTAATCTGCATAGCCATGGCTCCATACGACATTATTCTCGGTATGGATTGGCTGACGCGTCACAAGGCGGTGATCGACTTCAGTTCAAGAACGGTGACGGTGTCATCCGGGGGCCAATTCGTGTGCAAGTTCAAAGGTCGAAATGACGCTGATAACGGCAAGCTGATCAATGCGATGGCTGCGTTTAAGCTACTACGACAAGGATGTGTCGGGTACCTTTGCTACTTGGATTCGCCTGAGAAGGATGGACCTGAGGTTCTTGATATTCCTATAGTTAGGGAATTTTCGGATGTCTTTCCGGAAGAAATTCCAGGATTACCCCCAAATCGTGACGTAGAGTTTTCAATTGATCTCGAGCCTGGTACGGCGCTAATTTCCAAATCCCCGTATCGGATGGCTCCAGCTGAGATGCAAGAATTGAAGAATCAACTTGAAGATCTTCTTGACAAAGGTTATGTCAGGCCGAGTGCATCGCCGTGGGGTGCTCCGGTTTTATTCGTCGAAAAGAAGGACAGATCGTTTCGACTTTGTATCGACTATCGAGAGTTGAACAAGGTGACGATCAAGAACAAGTATCCTTTGCCTAGGATTGATCACTTGTTGGACCAATTGCAGGGAGCAAAGGTGTTCTCCAAGATCGACTTAAGATCTGGATATCATCAACTCAGGATTCGTGAGCAGGACATTCCTAGAACTGTGTTTAGGACCAGATATGGTCATTACGAGTTCGTAGTAATGCCTTTTGGGCTTACAAATGCTCCAGCTGTCTTTATGGATTTTATGAACCGATGTTTTCACCAGTACTTGGATAAGTTCGTGGTGGTCTTCATCGACGACATTTTGATCTACTCTCCGAATGAAGAAGTCCACGAGAAACATCTACGGATTTCCTTGTCGATCCTTAGACAACATCAGCTTTATGCTAAATTGTCTAAATGCGAATTCTGGATGAAGGAAGTGGCTTTTTTAGGCCACGTGATCAATAAAAATGGGGTTATGGTTGATCCCCAAAAGATTGAAGCGGTGGCTAAGTGGACACAGCCCCAGAGCGTGAAGGAGGTGCGCAGTTTTCTTGGACTTGCCGGGTATTATAGAAGGTTTGTAGAAGGATTTTCAAAGATCGCTCTACCGATGACCAATCTACTCCGCAAAGTCCACAAGAAGTTTGTCTGGAATGACAAGTGCGAGGTCAGTTTCCAGGAGTTGAAGCGACGGTTGACCTCGGCACCCGTGTTAGCACTCCCAGAGGGGAATGACGATTATGTGGTCTATAGTGACGCTTCCAAGTGTGGCCTTGGTTGTGTTTTGATGCAAAGGGGCAGAGTCATTGCTTACGCATCTAGACAACTCAAGACTTACGAAGAAAACTATCCGACCCATGATCTTGAGTTAGCAGCGGTTGTCTTTGCGCTAAAGATTTGGAGGCATTACCTCTATGGTATAAGATGCCAAGTCTTCACTGACCACAAAAGTCTCAAGTATATATTTACTCAGAAGGAGTTAAATATGAGACAACGCCGCTGGCTAGAGTTGCTCAAGGACTACGACATGGAGTTGTTGTATCATCCGGGCAAGGCTAATGTAGTAGCTGATGCGCTAAGCCGGAAGACAATGCACGAGACTGTGGTTGCGTTGCTTACTGCTCAGACCAAGCTAAACCAGGAGTCATGCGACATTGAAGTCTTGTATGACCAGCGTAGAGGGTACCTGAGTATGATGGAGATTCAGGCTACACTGCTGGATCAAATCAAAGAAAAGCAAGTCGATGACATCATCTTGGTAAAGTTAAGCAGTGAAGTGATGGATGGGAAAGCTCCCAGTTTTGTGGTTCAGGATGATGGATCACTTTGGTTTCAGGATCGGATCTGTGTGCCTGACACAAAAGGTCTTCGTCAGTTGGTGATGAGAGAAGCTCATTCATCTGCTTATTCTGTGCATCCTGGCTCTAGCAAGATGTACAAGGATCTCAGGAAGAAGTTTTGGTGGCCAAACATGAAGTGGGACGTAGCAGACTTTGTGGAAAAGTGCTTAACTTGCCAAAAAGTCAAGATCGAACACCGCAGACCAGGTGGTGAGATGCTACCTCTCCCCGTGCCAGAATGGAAATGGGAAGACATTTACATGGACTTCGTCACTGGGCTACCCAAGACTCGAAGTCAGAGAGATGCTATTTGGGTAATTGTGGATAGGCTTACGAAGAGTGCTCATTTCATAGCCATCAAGACCACATGGGAAACCCAAAAGCTAGCCGAAGTTTACCAGAAGGAGATTGTCCGCTTACATGGCATTCCTAAGACCATTGTATCGGACCGAGATGGCCGTTTCATGTCAAGATTCTGGAAGGAACTTCATAAGGCTATGGGAACCGAGTTGAGGTTCAGTACAACGTTTTATCCTCAGACAGATGGCCAGTCTGAAAGGACCATCCAGACTCTGGAGGATATGCTTAGAGCTTGTGTGCTCGATCGTCCGACTAGCTGGGAGGACCGCTTGAGTCTGATTGAGTTCACATACAACAATAGCTGGCATGCTACAATCAAGATGGCTCCGTTTGAAGCTTTGTATGGTCGCAGATGCAGATCTCCGATTTGTTGGGATGATAATGCCGACAAAATTATGCTTGGACCAGAGTTGGTCGAAAGGACGGCTTCAGACATTGCTTTGATCAGACAAAGGATGTTGACCGCTCAGAGTCGACAAAAGTCCTACGCAGATCGGAAGCGCAGGACTGTCGAGTTCGAGGTCGGTGACAAGGTTTTTGTCAAGGTGTCGCCTTCCAAAGGAGTTTTCAGATTTGGTAAGCGTGGGAAGCTTAACCCTCGCTACGTGGGACCATTCGAGATTTTGGATAGAGTGGGATCTCTAGCGTACCGTTTGGCGTTGCCACCATCGGCTCACCCGGTGCATAACGTGTTCCACGTGTCTTTACTCAAAAAGTATGTGCCAGATGAGTCTCATGTGCTTAGTTATGAGGACATCGAGATTCAAGCTAATGGTACTTACGAAGAGTTGCCCGTGCGCATTTTGGAGCATCGAGAGAAGCATTTGCGCAACAAGATCGTACCTTTGGTACGAGTGCTGTGGTCCAAGTCAGGGACCGAAGAAGTTACTTGGGAGACGTGGGAAACCGAGTCATATATGCTCAGGCGTTTTCCCGAATTATTCTCGACCTAAGTTTCGGGGTCGAAACTTCTTGTAAGGGGGAGGAGATGTGATACCCCGTATTTTTGTAAGGTTATTTTGGGAATTATGGAATTTTCCCGAGTACCCGTTGTGTACGTCGGATTTAATTCAGGTAGCTTGAGACATTCTGTAATATGCTCTATATCTGTAATATTTTTCTCAGTGAAATAATATACAGACAAGGTGCCTTGAATTTTAAATTGTCATTCGCGTGCGATAATTTTTATCCCGGTTTATCGTCATGCTCGTTCAAAGCCGAATGGGCGGGAAAAGGGGAAAACGGCGACCGCCGTTCAGAAACGGCGACCGCCGTTCAGAAACGGCGACCGCCGTGGTTGGGCCTGAGGAGTCAGCTTGTCAGCTTCTAGCTGGCCGCGACAGACCTGGCAACGGCGACCGCCGCGTTTACGGCGACCGCCGCATGCCCGCCGCAGGCAAAAACGGCGACCGCCGTGATTGTCCAGTGGGCATTGCCCGTTGGTCGCCGGCGGAAATCAAGGGCGCCGATCTTGCTTTCGACCGCGTCTCAGGGTTTGGTTGATCGCTTCAGACACTTTGGCTATAAAAGGAGGTGTTGGGGGTGGGGTTTTGAGCCATCCCAGCACCAAACCTCTGCCAAATTCGCCTCTCGCCGGAGTTTTGTTTTCGCCAGTTTTCTTGTGCTCGCCGGAGGTCTCGCCGGTGTTGTTTTGGTGTGTTTCCAGAGTGCCTTTGTGAAGCTTTTGGTTAGACTTGGAGGTTAGAAGCCAAAGCAAGTCGAAGGAGGCCAAACCGCTCGTGTTGTGGGGTGAGTTTCTCTCGTTTCAGTCGGTCGTGTTCTTAACGGCGACCGCCGTGTTCTTCACGGCGACCGCCGTGTTCTTCACGGCGACCGCCGTGTTCTTCACGGCGACCATCGTGTTCTTCACGGCGACCGCCGTGATGAATACGGCGACCGCCGCCAAGAACGGCGACCGCCGCCAGTGCCCAGAACGCCTTCGTGGCTTTGGCTTGGTCGGTTGTCGTCGTGGCGTCTTTCCTTTCGTGTTCTTTCGCCCTGTTTAGATTCGTACTATTTATGTCGGATCTAACTTAGGGTTCCTTTTATGGGTCGACTCGAAGGTCGTTGTGCTGTCAGAGCTGTACCGTGTCGAGCCCGGAATCCAGTGACGTCTTTAGACTATTCTGCGGAGTAAGGCAAGTGGTGGTTCGCTCTTGCTCTTTCATTCCATATTTACATTAATTATCAGTAGTTTATATGACTAATTAATTTGGAATGAATATTCTGTTTGTCTGGAAATGGTTTTGATAAACTGTTTTGAAAATCATATAATAGGTTGTATATCTGCTAGAACAACGCTATTATCTGTGATCGCCTTTCGGGCCTTTATGTGGATTTATCCTGTAAATGTTGTGGTGCTGTAACTGTTTAGTTAGCACTATTAGATAGGAACGTTACTCGGACTCTGTCCAGTCGTTTCTTTATAATCTGGTATTGGGATGGCTCATCCCCATCTGGTACTATTCTAAGATCATGATCGGTCTCTTACACATGTGTGTAGAGACAGGACACTTAGCTGGTGTCACAAACCTTTCGGTATACGTCACTCTCGACGAAACGTATACTAAGATGTGTCGTCCCATTGGTGGGGTACACATGTAAAAGTCTATAACGTGGTGTGTGTTTTTGGAACATAAACCAGATAAGTGCTATCTTGACGCACATAATTAATACACCTTGGGCGAGTAGTGCAGCTAAGTTCAGTGCAGCTAGGAAAACTCGTCTTGACTTGAATGTAGTATGTTCTCTTTCCAATCTGGATTCGCTGTAGGCGATGAGGTTGGTCGTGAACCGAAGCATCTCAGTCAGTTTTAAATCATGGTTGAATGATTCTGTGACTTTCCAGATTTGTCATTGCTTCCTTAAAGACTCATTTCAGTTGGAGTCTTCTTTCGAGTCGATTTCTGTGAAGATTCAGTCTTCCAGAATCTTCTCTTGTGCATACCTCTTGTTTATTCCAGTAGGAGTATGGTGGTTGACAAGCGTACTCGATTATTATTCAAGGGACGAAGAGTCTAACCTAATACAACTGCTTCGAACCATTCTACTTTGTTCCCTTGCTAGTCTATTCATTTAGACTAACCAACCAATATTTTTTCCCTTGCATGGTTGGCTGGTGTCATCCGTTTGATTCGGCACATCAGTTAAGAAGTAGCTCAGAAGATTAGAAGGACTATGAAGTCGGCGGTGGTTTTTGAATGTTTTAATTATTTCTTTAATCAGGTTATGATCCTTTGGACAATAACTCCGATTGTAACTTACTTTCTTAGTCTTCCGCTGTGTTGGGTTTAAACTATGTTTTGACCTATTCGGGATTGGGTTGTAATCCCGTAACTCTTATTTCCTCGACAATGTTTGTTTTGGAATTAAATGCTTAATCTTTGTGTATCAATTGCATTTCATAAATTGTATTTATTTGGTAAAGCCTTGGGTGACCTCGGTAAGGAACACTGGGGTCACTGGCGGTAATACCTTTCCAAAAGGGTTAAGTTTTGGGGGTGTTACAGGAAACAAGGTGCTGGTGGAAAGAAGAATGACCAAGGGAGTAGCTAGCCAGATGATGAGTATTCAACCCAAAGAAAGTTGGGTCGATCCTATCTCGCGATACATCAGATATGGAGATCTCCCGGACGATGTCCTTGAAGCAAGGAAACTTAAAACAAAGGCCGCGAGATACTGCATCAGAGGAGAAAGGTTATACAGGAAAGGATTCATTGAAGCTGATTTGTTGTGTGTTGACTCACGAAGGGCCACCGAAATCTTGAAAGAAGTCCATGAGGGAATTTGCGGAGGACACCCCGGTTGGAGGTCGTTGGCTCAGGGAATTACTCGGAGGGGATATTTCTGGCCTACAATGAAAACTGATGCCACCAATTATGTGAAGAAATGCGACAAATGTCAGAGACGCCAATATTCTCCATCGCCCCGCGTCTAATCTCAAACCAATTCACGCGGCATGTCCATTTGCCCTCTGGGGAATGGATATCCTGGGCCCATTTTCCAAAGCACTAGGGCAGATTCGCTACATCCTGGTAATTGTGGATTACTTCACCAAATGGATAGAGGCTGAAGCAATGGCTAAAATAACCGCGGGAAAAGTATGCTCGTTCTTATGGAAGAACCTCATATGTTGTTTTGGGGTACCTTGGTCTATCATCACTGACCATGGTCCTCAATTCGACTGCCGAGAGGTCCACGATCTCTGCTCATCTATGAATATTTCTTTAAAATTCTCATTTGTCGCTCATCCTCAGGCTAATGGGCAAGTTGAAAATGTCAACGCGCGGATCCTCGACGACCTGAGAAGAAGGCTAACTAGAGCACATGGCAGGTGGGCCGAACTGCTACCCTTGGTACTCTGGACCTACCGCACCACCGCGCGACGAGCAATAGGAGAAACTCCTTTCGCCATGGTCTATGGTACAAAGGTTGTTGTTCCTGTAGAGACCTTGGTACCCTCGGCCCGAGTATTCGACTTCGACCCAAAGGACAATGAAGACTCCCTCAAACTTGACATGTACCTTAGAGAAGAGTTACGTGATGTTGCGTCCCTGACATCTGAAGAATACAAGCGTCGAACCGCGTCATATTACAACAAAAATGTGAGGCCACGATCACTCAAGAAAGGAGACTTGGTGCTACGTCGTGTGAATGGAGGCAAACTTGATCCAAAGTGGGAAGACCCCTACCTCCTCGGTGACGAGGTCCACGAGGGCGCATTCAAGCTACGCGACAAGAATGGGACAACCCTTCCCAAGACCTGGAATGCGGCCCGCCTGAAGAAATACTATGCATGAAATGGTACCCAGAGCAAGATAATGTAATCTGAAGTTAGTTTTATGTAACATATGTAGTACTGTCGGATAAAACATCGTCATTAGACGATTGCATGTATATATTTCATCCCTCTTATGTCATTATGTTCTCCAAAGAAAAACGGGTGAGATCCCTCAAGTCAAGACTTGGGGCTGCCATCGCGTTCATCTTCCAAGAAATGGGTGAGATCCCTCAAGTCAAGGCTTGGGGCTGCCACCACGTTCATCTTCCAAGAAACGGGTGAAATCCCTCAAGTCTAGGCTTGGGGCTGCCACCGCGTTCATCTTCCAAGAAACGGGTGAGATCCCTCAAGTCAAGGCTTGGGGCTGCCACCGCGTTCATCTTTGTTGAATTCCTTAGGTTTTGATAGTTATAAACACTCAACTAATATGTGTACCAAGTGATTCAGTGACAAGAAGAGTTTTCCCAGGGAGCGTTGCAGCAGAGGATCTCAGAGGGAACAAAGACTTAGCAAGTGCTTTGTTACCTCTCCAGGAACTGAAGTGACAGACCAAGATCGAGGCTGCAAAAGGAAAGAAGTCATACAGTGTGCAAAATTAAGGAAACAAATCAAGAAGCCACGCGATAGAGGATGAAGACTTCGGCTCCAAGGATCAAGCCGGATTGCGCGAAGATATGGAAAGAGAGAAAAGACCCGATCGTGTTATCCTAGGAATCTTTCCTAAGATAAGGCGATTGGAGAGAGAAGAATAATATCCAATCAGTTGGTTTAATTAGGGAACTCCTTCCTTAATTAATATAATCGGTTGTGATATCTTATCTTCCAAACAAAATCATATCTTTGTAATCCGATTCTAGTATTTCCTAATTTGTGTCAATTAGGGTTTCTGCCGAGTTGTATTTAAGTAAAGTGAGGATTCATTTCTTGGAGAGGACTTCACGGCTGAGAACGACTTTGAACGAGAAAAAGAAAAGAAGAAAAAGAGAGTGAGGTGCGTGTGAGTCTTTGAGAGTTGAGTTTGATTCATCGTTGTAGAAGAGGTTTCGAGTCTAGCTGGTTGTTTAGAGGTCGAAGTCCAGGATACAAGTGTAATCAAGCAAGAAACTAATAAGACAAGTACGCAGTTCAAAATCCTCTCAAGCGGAAGCTTGAAGGTAGTGGTTTTTCCTTGAGAAGCTAGTTTTACTAATCAGGGTTTCCACTATATATCGTGAGTTCGTTCTGTTATCTTTCTTGCTATTTAAATCCATTGTGCCTTCTGTGGGAACAAAGCTTTTGTTCCCTCAGACGTAACTCTAACGATCCAACAATTGGTATCAAAGCCTGGTGCTCTAGATTGTTTTCGTTACAGAATTTGCAGGAAAGATGTCGTCGTCAAGCAATGCAATCGGTGATTCATTATGGAAGCCGCCAATGCTGAAGGCCGGTGAGTATGATTGGTGGGTGGAACAAATCGAGTCCCACATATGTTCCCTCGACGGACAGATCTGGAGAGTCATAGAAGTCGGTCCTTTGGTTATCAAGAATGACAAAGATGAGACTGAGCCAAAACCAAAGATCGACTACACCGATGAGGACTGGAAGAAATCGGAGAAAAACAACACGGCCAAGAAGATCCTCCACATGGCTCTTTCTCCCTCAGATCTCAAGAAAATCATGAGCTATAAAACTGCTAAGGAGATCTGGGATGCTTTGAAGCGCCTTCATCAAGGAAATGAAGACACGAAGAAGAACAAGATCCTTTCTCTGATCAAGGAGTACGACCAAGTTTCTCAAGGGAAAGATGAACACATTCAAGAGTACTACTCCAGGTTCCATGGGCTAGTTGGTCAGCTTCAGTACCTTGGTGAAACAATGCCAGACTGGAAGTTGACTCATCACTTCATGCAAGGTCTCAACACTCAGTGGGATGCCATTGCTCTTGCCCTCTACTCTCAAACAGACGTCAAGACTCTTACTATGGAAGAGGTGGTTGCTAAGCTGGAAAACAACGCCTCTGTCTATAACCATAAGATAAACAAGAAAGGAGAGGAGAAGGCGAAGAGCATTGCCCTAAAGGTGGAAAGGGCATTTGATCTGTCTCAAACGGGCGATGAAGATGAGGATGGCGATGAAGATGTTGCTCTTATCACAAGGGCAATGAGGAAGATATGGTCTCGGAACAAGGAATCGCCCAATTCCTCTAAAGGGAACAGAGACATGAAAGATGTGGTTTGTTACCACTGTCAGAACAAGGGACACATGGCCAGAAACTGCTTCAAGAAGAAGGCAGGAATGCCTCCAGCAAATGAAGGGAAGCAAGCAATGGTTGCCACCTGGGGAGAATCAGACTCAGATGACGAAGATTCGTCACACTCCAGGGATGTATGCTTAATGGCCGTTGAAGCTCCAAACGAGACAAAGGGAGAGGTAATCAACGATGAGGTAACTGAATCTGATCTTATATCAAGCTTAAGATGCAAATCTAAAGAAAGCTTGATCTCTCTCATTAAGAATCTCGTTCGCGAGAGTAATCTTTTCAGTGAGCAACTCGAAGAGAAAGATGAATCGATCTCAGGTCTGATCGAAGAAAATCAGGTTTGGGCTGAAAAAGTGCTCACGCTTGAGAAAGGTTCATCTTCCTCTTCAAACACATGCTCTGAGTGTCTAGAACTCACTGAAAAGATTAAGTCTCTAGAGTCCACTGTTTCCTCACTCGAGGCTGAGTCTTTAATGTTAAAACTAGGAAATGCAAAACTTTCTAGTGATCTAACCAAACTTAGTGAGGAACAGAAGGACGAGCCAAAAGGTATTGTCTTTGTTGCAGCCAAGAATGAAAAGAAACCTGAAAAGAAGGAAGTACCTCGCTTTGGAATTGGCTATCAACCTAAGCTTTCTGTTGATGACACTAAGAAAAAAGGCTTCAAAGTCGAAGGAAAACAGTCTGTAAAAGAAAAGGGGGAATGTTCCTCCGGAGGGAACAAAGACAAAGACTGTTCTAATTCGACTGAGGAAGGCAAGGCTTGGTATCATGGACAGAAGGCTCATGCAATTTGGCTGAAGCAATCCCAAAGCAGTAAGTCCAATAATATTGATTTTCAGTCAAGGATTGCTAACAAAACAATTTGGCCAGGACAGAACAAGTATGTAGATCTGAAGTGTCAAAGGGTCTGTTGGTATTGCGGGCATTCTGGTCATTACAAGCAAGAGTGCATGCTGAAGCAACATAATGAGGAGATTGCTCGCACTACTAGGGAACATATAGAAGTTGAACCTCCTAAGATTAGATATGTTGCTCCCAAACCCAGAAAGTATAAGCTTGTCTGGGTTCGCAAGAACTAACTCTTTCTGTGCAGGATAAAGTGAGGAATGTTCCTAGTGTTTCATTCATTCAAGGGTCAGTTACTTGACAGGGAACAAAGCGAGTCTCACCTCACTTCTGCATGGAATACTTGAGACTCAAAGACCTGGTGTCAAAGGTAAAGAAAATAGGGATAAGGACTTATTGACTAATATGTTCCTTGTGTGAAAATTCCAGGTACCATGTACATCTAAAAAAGACATCATTGTGTCGAGAAAGATTGGAAAACGGGGGATCAAACGCCAATTTTCTCATTGGAACACCTGTTGGGGAACTCTGCATTCAGTTCCATACGAAGTCTGGTTTGTTCCCCTAACTACATGTCTATGTGTTGTGTTCCCTCGATGATTGGCTAGATTACGTGGTAAACTGTGAAAGTCGAATCTTCATGCCTTATTATGCATTAGCTTCCTTGGGTATTAATTTTCGAAAAGCTTGACTATGTGCTTTTACTTCCTTTATGTACTGAATGTCTTGCATGGTCATCTATGTTATCATATGTCACATGAATCAGCTCTATTTCGGCCCAAAAGAATCAACTTGATATTTTGTTCTCTCATCATAAGCCCAAATGATAGTTGATTCTACAACCTACCCAGACCGCCATGCTTAAAGTCTCCTACGAGCCCCTCTTATCATCCACATCTGGAGACCTCTTAGGCATGATGTAAAATTCAATCGCAAAAATCATATATTTTGGTGTGATGGTCTTTTGTACCCTCTATGGTAACTAATCCCCTGCATCACACCCTACTACTTTTTGGATTGGCGGGAAAACGATTCGGCTTATGTGCTTGCAGATTGAGGTGACGTGTGTTTGCAGGAAGTAATGATGGAAATTTGTGTTGAGCCGCGTCGTGCATTTAGGGCTGATTTGATGGAAGGAAGTTGGGAAGAGGGTTTCAGCTGGATTAGTCGGATCCGAACGAGATATTGATTTTATTTTGGGAAGTTGGAAGATCGCGTTCATTATCTCTTGGAAATAGATTGATTTGGTCTTATCTTTGGAAACCGTTGAAGATCTTGTGAGGGCTATATATATTGTGGCTTCCGGGCAAGTTTCCTCCTCACTGTTTCCTTATCTTTCTCAAGTTATCTTCTTCTCCCTCTCTGCCTCTCGTCTTCCCAGTGCTCTCTCTCTCTCTCTCTCTCTCTCTCTCTCTCTCTCTCTCTCTCTCTAAAAAATGGCCTCAAACACTAACCTTGCCCAAGACCTCCAAAACCTCCTTGCCAAACTGTCCTCCATGGGGACAGACCCCGCTCTCCTCGCCGCCATTACCCAGTCCCTACCTTCCACATCCACCACCCCAACGACCACCAATGTCACCCCTCCACCATCACCCACCCAGGACCAACTCGTCATGGGGTGCTTGACATCTTGAAGGCTCAAAAATGGAGCAAGCTATTTGTAGATGAAGTGGAGATGAATGAGGAGTTGCTGAGGGATTTCTATTCCACGTTTGCTATGGAGGTGAGGCCCCATGCTGTTCTGGGGAGCTACAAGTTGAATGGGGAAGTTCATGTTTTCTCAAGCATTGAACTAGGCATGGCTCTGGGAGTTCCTCACGAAGGATATGGAGAATACCCAAAGGGCAGGTAGCCAAAAGATTTCGCCTACTCAGAGTCTGTGCTGGCTGTTGCAGGGATTGAGAACGCTCAAGGTAGTGCCGATCTCGACATCTATGAGATGTCTGCTGTTAACAAAGTATTGTACCACTTCCTCATCAGCAACATCACACCAAGGGGACAGAAGAGGAACCGACTTCTGATCTTAGACATTGTCCTACTGTCCCTACTGCTGAAGAAGGAGCCCGTTTGCCTCCCTATGATTCTGATGCAGCACATGGCCCATGCCAGGAACACCACCCAGCATGCTCTTCCCTTCCCTCGCGTTGTCAAGAAGATCCTTGAGTACCACAAAGTATACAACGCGTCGGAGGAAGTGAGCATCTTCTCCCGCCCCTTCAATGCGAGTAATCTGCACAAGATGCAGTTTGTTCTTCAAGAGGGAGAAGGCTGGGTGAAGGTCGAGGGCGCTCCTGCAGCTTCTGTGGTTGTAGAGGATGTTGAGGAAATGGAGGGATCTGAAGCTGATAGCTCCGAGGGGGAACAGAATACAAATCCCTCGCTGGGAAAGTATGTGAGGAGTTTGTGCCGAGCAGTGAAGGACCTGGTGGCTCAGCAGACTCTCCTCATGGCAGATGTGCGTGCACTTATTTCTCACCACGCATCGGCTCAATCGGCTGGTCACAGTGGTGCCTGATCGCTTACCTGCCATCCTATCCCCTTTTGTTCCCTTTCTGTCTACCCCTCCTTGTTCTGTTTTCTTGTTATCTGGTTTATGTGCCCGGTGTGGCATTCTGACAATGTTTGATGTTTTGTCTATTTTGGTGGTATTTGCATGTTTTCTGTTTTTTTTAATCAATGACAAGGGGTGCTTTTGTTTATCTAGCTGTGAATTTTCTCTCTAACTCTTTACTGTGTTTTTGATGATGCCAAAAGGGGGAATGTGACAGGTAGCATTGGTTGAGGGGGAACAGAACAGGTAAAACGTATTGCTGAACTAAGGGGGAATTAACGATGTTTTTAGTGGGAAACTTTCTTGTCAGTTTTGTCTTGTTCTAGTTGGTATATGCTTTATTGTTAAGGGTGTTTGTCACCATCAAAAAGGGGGAATTTGTTGAATTCTTTAGGTTTTGATGGTTATAAACACTCAACTAATATGTGTACCAAGTGTTTCAGGGACAAGAAGAGTTTTTCCAGGGAGCGTTGCAGCAGAGGATCTCAGAGGGAACAAAGACTTAGCAAGTGCTTTGTTACCTCTCCAGGAACTGAAGTGACAGACCAAGATCGAGGCTACAAAAGGAAAGAAGTCATACAGCGTGCAAAATTAAGGAAACAAATCAAGAAGCCATGCGGTAGAGGATGAAGACTTCGGCTCCAAGGATCAAGCCGGATTGCGCGAAGATATGGAAAGAGAGAAAAGACCCGATCGTGTTATCCTAAGAATCTTTCCTAAGATAAGGCGATTGGAGAGAGAAGAATAATATCCAATCGGTTGGTTTAATTAGGGAACTCCTTCCTTAATTAATATAATCGGTTGTGATATCTTATCTTCCAAACAAAATCATATCTTTGTAATCCGATTCTAGTATTTCCTAATTTGTGTCAATTAGGGTTTCTGCCGAGTTGTATTTAAGTAAAGTGAGGATTCATTTCTTAGAGAGGACTTCACGGCTGAGAACGACTTTGAACGAGAAAAAGAAAAGAAGAAAAAGAGAGTGAGGTGCGTGTGAGTCTTTGAGAGTTGAGTTTGATTCATCGTTGTAGAAGAGGTTTCGAGTCTAGCTGGTTGTTTAGAGGTCGAAGTCCAGGATATAAGTGTAATCAAGCAAGAAACTAATAAGACAAGTACGCAGTTCAAAATCCTCTCAAGCGGAAGCTTGAAGGTAGTGGTTTTTCCTTGAGAAGCTAGTTTTGCTAATCAGGGTTTCCACTATATATCGTGAGTTCGTTCTGTTATCTTTCTTGCTATTTAAATCCGTTGTGCCTTCTGTGGGAACAAAGCTTTTGTTCCCTCAGACGTAACTCTAACGATCCAACAATCTTCCAAGAAACAGGTGAGATCCCTCAAGTCTAGGCTTGGGGTTGCCACCGCGTTCATCTTCCAAGAAACGGGTGAGATCCCTCAAGTCAAGGCTTGGGGCTGCCACCGCGTTCATCTTCCAAGAAACAGGTGAGATCCCTCAAGTCTAGGCTTGGGGCTGCCACCGCATTCATCTTCCAAGAAACGGGTGAAATCCCTCAAGTCTAGGCTTGGGGCTGCCACCGCGTTCATCTTCCAAGAAATGGATGAGATCCCTCAAGTCTGGGCTTGGGGCTGCCACCGCGTATATCCTTCATAGTCAAAAGAAACCAGAGATTCATATTAAAAACAGAAAGGCAACATCGCGTTCATCTTCATTTCTACTTAGAAATATTCCACAAAAGTTACATTGTTCTTAAAAGGGACATCCCACCAAAATCAACAAGGTATCAGCTCAAACTATTCAAAGACAAAAAATATCACACAGTAAAATCTTCTGCCGCTGCGTCTTCTGCTCCACCCTGCCCAGGTTCTGGGACCGCATCATGACCTTCATCATCCGAATCAGGGATCTCTGGCTCCCCGAAGAGGCTGGTATACTCCGGTTCAAAATAAATAATCTGAGGATCAACCCCGCCAAATTTAGCCACCGTCTGCCTAACTCCAATACGGATTCCCTACTGCCAATGGGGCAGAATCTCGTCCGCCCTCTTCATCTTATATTCCTCCGAAGATAGGTAAGCACGGATCGCGTTTTTCACCCTAGCCTCTTCGCCCCTGATGTGCTCCTCCATAGCTCGAAGCTTCTCCTCCGTAGCTCGAAGCTTCTCCTCAATAACACTGCGTTCCTTGGCAAGTCCTTCATTCGCAGTCTTCAGCTTATCAATCTCTTTCCCTTTCTTCATAACGGATTTCTCCAGGTCGCCAGCCTCTTTCATGACCGCGGCAACTTCCTCTTTGGCCTCGATTGCCTCCTTCCTCGCAGCATCACGATCGAGACTAAGCTCCTCGTTTTGCTTCTTATACTCTTCAAGTCGTCCTCCATCACCGCGTATTTCCAAAGCAAAACATCCAACCTCTAAAGTCTTGCAATATGAAGTTGTGGCAAGCAATCCTAAACGGGCCTACAAAAGAAGAAGAAATAAGTATTTACCTGACAAATTTGCAAGGAAAACCGACAGAGAAGACGAAGAGACTGAGAAAACTGCTTGGAACCGCAATCACCTGAAGGGAAGAGAGAGAAGAAGAAGAGTGTGGAAAGTGGGGTGACTTCCCGCCCACCTGATGACCCATCCTATTTTAATAAGACAAGTGGGCCCCCACTTACCAAGCCCAAAAGCCAAGGGAGTCGGCCCACTAAAAAAAAGGAGATCATACGAAGGCCCACCAAGGTATCAATAGAACGCGTTCATTTTATTCAATTACTATTTGTTGTTTTGCCTAAGCTAGGAATGACTCGCCAAAACAAGGGGCTGTGATACTACGTCATTCTTTCACGCGCTCTATTTATGTGACGCGGCAATTCAAGAAGGTTGTTGCAGAGACGAAAGCCACATAACATCTCCAGCGCGTTCATTTAGTACGTCATTCTTTCACGCGCTCTATTTATGTGACGCGGCGATTCAAGAAGATTGTTGCAGAGACGAAAGCCACGAAACATCTACAATGCGTTCATTTTGTATAAACCGTGTGGAATCTATCCAGCGTTATCAAATCGCCATGAACCCGCCCGGCCAATCTGGACATGCCAACTATGCATCTTCCCAGCTTGACATGTGTCTCCCCATCTTGTTGGTTCAATCTTAGCCCTACACCTACTCGCCGACGTCCGTCATTAGACGATTCACGAGGTGACACATATCTCTGTACGTCAACCGACTTTAAGCAAAACCCCTTGCCTATAAATAGCCTAAGACCCCTCATAAATTGAGGTCGAGAAAAAAGAGAAACTTTGCCAAAAAGCTTATTTTAACTTTTTTAAGATTTGTGATGATTCTCATATAATTGTAAAAGAGTGAAGAGCTTCGTGTTCATCATCTATAATATATCGCGTCTTCTGTTTGAGTTTACACCCTTGTATCAAGATAATTGTATCGCGTTCATTTAAGGTCCAAGTTTTTCTTGTAAGCTTTATACTTCATTTACTTAGATAATTTGGGAGTCATCACCTCCAACCCTAGAAAACTTTGAACCGCCGCACCCGGCCCTCGTCACCACCATAGCCTCCAAGCTCAATCCCCTGAACAATGAAGCTTCCACACTTCGGAACAATTCCGACCATGATTCTGAACTCTTTCAACACGAGTTTAAGAGAAAACAAAAGGTTTGCCTGTACGGCGAAGAGACTTGGGCCATTCTCTTCCTCCGTTTCGACGATGGTGGCGGGTGGTCCGGCCTACCGACGTCTTGGTGAGAGCAAGATTGGGGAGGCGTCCCTAGGATCTGCTGCGGCTGTGTGGACGACAACTTCTTCTTCGATGAAGAGAGTGGATCTGGAGTAACCGCTAGCGAGATCTGCGATCTGGGTTTACAGACCCTCTCCGGTAGAACGTTCCTACTGCCAGTGTAGGATCCGGGCTCGCTGGAGAGTTGGGTCATGGGCTGGACTGGAGTTGGGAAACGCCGATGCGTCTCTTGCTCGACTGGCCAGGCCATGGATTCAGAGGTTTTGAACCTCCGGTGGTGTGCGGAGGACAAAGTTTGGAGATGCGATCGACTTCTAGATCTTGTCTTTGTGGACCAAGGGGGGATCTGGAGTGCTCTTCTGCTGAACATCTTGTCTACTAGAGTTTCCTTGAATCTTCCTCACAAGTGTTCTCTTTACCTTCTTTGCTTTTTTCTCTTTTTTTTTGCTTTTTATTTTGAATCCTACCCTCCTTTTTTCGACCTTGATTGGTTGAATCTGATACTCCAACTTCTGAGCTCTGATAACGTGATTACTGAATTTTCAAACTGGACCCCTGATTGTTCCTCTTTCTCTGCTGGTGTGGGTAATCATTATTTTCCCACTCCTGTGGACGAAGGGAGCAGTTTTCTGAAAGAGGTGTTATGCATTTTTCCTGGTGCCTTTATCTCTTCTGTTGTTGCTAAAGCTATTACTCTTGAACACTTTGTTTCTATCCCTATTGAGGTGAACCCTCCTGCTATGGTTAAAACCAATATTTCTATCAAACTTGAGGCTGTTAGCCCCAATTACTTGATTGTCTTTGATTATTACCCTATGTCTTCTTACTTTGTGAATTACTGTAAGGAGATTTTATACCTTGAAATTTGGACTCTGCTAAGTTGCATTTTGCATTCTGTCATGTTACGGCTGAATCATGTCTGGAGTGTTTATTGAAAAACCTACATTTGGGATGTCTGCTACGTTAAGGTAGTTTTCTACCCCTTATGTTGTCTCAGTATTTTGCTGACTACCTGCCTCCCTGAGGCTGAAAAAACAACTCCTGAACCAAATATGGTGGAAGCTACCGAGGTAACCCCTCATCCAGTGGCTCCTAATGTTACTGTCATTGTTGTACCTTGTTGAACTTCCTTGATTCTAGTGTGACTTATATCACTTACATGGCTAAACTTGAATTCCATATATTAAACTTAAATCTCGGGTCTACCTAGATGCCTTGCAATCATTTAAACTTTCTTTTGTTGCTCCCTGATGTGCGGTTGAAAGTGGAATTTATTTATCTAAACTTTGATTTATTACTTTACTTGGTTACTCTTAACTATGATGTAGGTGACATCCTCTGAATGGTCTCTGAAAAGTTTCTCTTCCAAAGGCTTATTTTGGAGGGCAATATGAACAATCTAAAATGGAAAATTGGAGTTGACTTCTATGTCAATAAACCAACACAATGCAATTCTGGAGTTGGTATTTATGCCAATAAACCAACACATCCTGAACCCATGGAACAATACTTAGCAATAGAATGCTCCTCCATGATTGATCATCTGTGGAGGTGTTGGCTGCTGCTACAAATTACTATTTTACCAAGTATTAGTATCTTATACCTGTATGCAAAGATGCAATGTACAAGTCATGAAATGGAAAGATCTTCCCAAAGATGCTTCTTCAGGCTGCCTGGCCGAACCATTGTTTTTATAGAAAGTGTTTACTGTTATCAGTACCACATACATAAACATTGTAATTACTATCTTTGTATACTCGTTTATATGAGCCAGCTACTTTGTATTAGAACCCTTGAACAAATTGTAAATAATGATAAGTATTTGTGGACTCTTGTTTATGGTTTCAATGAGATTGAAATAGCTTCTGGAAAAAAAGAGTTTTACTTGTTCTCTGAACAATCCTGTTGGTTGGAAAAAAAACAACAAACTGAACCCCTATTCCATGAACAAACATTACTGGAGCTATCATTGGCACAAGAACAAGACAAGCCATTTACTGGCCTCATGTATCTGGAATCCTTTTTGGATACACCAGCAATTTCGAAATCATACCCATAAATGGGCATATTGGAATCTGAACAACCACTATTTTTGTATACTCACTTATATGAGCCAATTACTATACTATTCTGAACAATTGAACATGAATCATTTGATGACAAATCATTCCGAGGAAAAAAAATACAAATAGAAACGACATTAAGCCCCTTAAATGTCCTAGGATATGAGGCAACAACACAGATAGGTTTTTATGAAGATCACAACATGGAATTGCCGCGGAATCGGAAAGAAAACCTTTTGGATGGATGTTGAGTCTTTCTGCAAAATCGAACGAATACAACTTCTTGCACTTTTTGAAACAAGAACAAACAAAGAACCAAATGAAAAAGTTTGGAAAAAAGAAGGGTTTGATCAATTATACTGTGTCCCCGCTACGGGTTTCGCATGAGGCATTTGCGTAATGTGGAATACCTACCAACTTACAAACGAAATCCTTGAAATTGAACAGATTGAAACAAGATTTATTAGTATTAAGTATACAAACTTGCTCACGAACAAAAAACTTATGCTAATCCTTACTTACGCCCCACCAAATGAATCTGCAAAAAATGTGTTCTGGAACGAATTTATCTCTTACATTAAAAATTGTTCTCTTTTGTGTATTATTATGGGAGATCTAAACGAAATTCAAAACCCTTCTGAAAAATCAGGCGGGATTATACCGCCTTTATCGAAATTTGCAAGACTACGTCATTTTAAAAATGAATGTGAACTCTTGGATACTCCTATGCAGGGAAACACCTATACCTGGCGAAAGAACAACATAGAAAACATCTATGAAAAACTGGATAGGGTTCTTATCCATCACCAGATCCTTCAATGGTATCCTGATATCTGTACTAAGCATTATGCTTTTTCCAGCTCAGACCATTGCCCCATCTCCAATGAGCTTGATCCAACTGTGCCTTTTAAAAACCAGCTGTTTAAATTTGAAAAAAATTGGATGACTAGAAAGGATTTTAGAAATGAGGTAAAACAAGCATGGAGAACTAACTACCATGGATCTATATTGTATAATCTGGTATCCAAAACAAAACTACTCAAAAAACATGCTAAGATCTGGAACAAAAGTACATTTGGAAATGTCTTCACACAATTACAAACTATAGAAAAACAACTTTCTGAATTCCACACTGAGATCTATAATCACCCTACAAATGACCTCATTAAAAACAAACTAGAATCACAGAAAAAAAAGGAAAAACTTATGTGTTTCCAGAAAATTTACTGGAACCAAAGAGCTAAGGTAAAACACATCAAATATAATGACACGAATGCTAGCTATTTTCATAAAATAGCAAGTGGAAAAAGAAACAAAAAATTATAAAAGAAATCAAAACCCAAGAATGAACAAGCATCACTGGTGAATAAAACATCAGAAATGAAATCAGAAATGATTTCATAAAAAGATTCAGAAGTGGGGATATGAACCAGAGACTATTCCAGGAAAATCTCGAATTAATCCAACCTGAAATCTCTACAAAGGATAATATGGAATTAATAAAAAATGTATCCAACGAAGAAATTAAAAAGGCGGTCTTTAACATTGGCTCGGATAAATCTCCGGGGCCAGATGGCATGACAACATAATTTTACCAAAAATATTGGGACATCGTAGGCCCTTCTGTTACCCAAGCAGTTAAAAACTTTTTTCTTTCTGGGAAACTGCTTAAACAAATAAATCACACATTCATATCCTTGATCCCAAAATGTGACAATCCTAACTCTACAAATCACTATAGACCCATAAGTATGTGCTCTACTATTTATAAGATCATCTCAAAGATTATAACAATTAGACTCAAAGGAACCATGAAAAAATTGATACACCCACTTTAGATGCCTTTGTTGCTAACAGAGCCATTCAAGACAATATTTTAATTGCACATGAAATCTTTCACTCTTTTAAATCGAAAAAAGGAACTGAAGACTTTATTGCCTTAAAACTAGACATGGAAAAAGCTTATGATAGAATCAAATGGGATTTTATTATAAAAATAATGAAAAAGTATGGATTCCATGAAAAATTTATCAACTGGATAAAAGAATGCATTACAACAGTATCTTTTTCGATACTTGTTAACAATGGACCCACAGAAATATTCAAACCCTCAAGAGGACTTCGAAAGGGAGACCCCCTTTCGCCCTTCTTGTTTATTTTAGGATCTGAAATCCTTGCTAGAAAACTCCAAAAGCCTCAGAACGAACTCGAAATCCCCTAGGATTTCAAATCAATCAACAAGGAAGATGAATCCCGTTCCTGGCCTTTGCGGATGACATTGTGATCTTCTCAAAAGCTAAACAAGAAAACTGTAAAGAAATCAAAGATATTATTGATGACTAGTATAAGATTTCAGGACAAAAATTAAATTTCCATAAATCGGTCTTTCAAGTTACAAAAAAGGTCACCAACCAAAAGAAATTAGCTCTATAAGGCATTCTCACAATCACAAACATGGTATCTCTCGAAAAATACCTAGGTTGCCCTATCATCAATGGTAGAGTTAACTCGAACACCTTTGATGACCTTTTAGTTAGCACCCAACAACAATTATCTAAATGGAAAGCAAATTCACTTTCCCAAGCAGAAAGAACAACTCTAATAAAAACTAATCCGGCATCAAGACCCAATTATCTTATGCAAAGTTTCATGTTACCTACACACACACACAATGAACTTGATAAGCTAAACATATCCTTTTTTTGGAACAAAGACAACTCCTATAAACCTCTTATAGGTTGGGAATTTTTTTGTAAACCAACTCATCAAGGAGGTCTTGGCTTGAGAAAAGCTAAAGACATGAACAAAGCCCTTCAATTCAAATTACTATGAAAAATCCTAGTCGAACCAAATAACTTATGGGTTAGAGTTATTATGGATAAATACCTGAAAACACACCATATACTTCATTATGAGAAAAAAAGAAAATGCTCCTGGCAATGGTCCAAAATGATTGAACTTATGCCTGAGTTCAAATCTGGACTAATTTGGCAAGTTGATAATGGAAAAACTATCAAATTCTGGACGGATAACTGGGTTTTGAACACCCCCTTATGTGATAACATAAACTCATAGTCAATCCTGAATAAGAATGCCCTGGTAGCTGATTTTATATTGCCAAATAAAACCTGGAATAAGGACTTACTTGAACAATGCTTACCAAATGAGTTAACCAAAAAATTAACCTCGATCTCAATACCCTTAAATGAGATCCATGATAGAATGTACTGGAAAACTAGCAAAAACAACTGGTTTTCTACAAATTCTGCTATGGAACTAATTAACAAAAATAAGAGTTACACTGCCTATGATTCCTCTTGGATCTGGAAATTGGACACGTATCCCAAAGTTAAAAACTTTGTCTGGAAAATAATAAAAAACGGAATCCCAACAAAAGCTAGATTAGCAGAAAAAGGCATTGCAACACCCCCGGGTTGTATACGCTGCAATGCTCAGTTGGAAGATCTGAACCACCTCCTCTTCCAATGTAAGCATACCTTAAAAACAATCGAAAAAATTGAATCATGACACCTTTGACATAATCACATCCCTTAACATAGGAAACAAAAAAAAATCAATGAAATCATTGAAGAAATTCGACAAAAAACTGATAGATCACAATTCTTAGAATTAATGGTCTCTTGGTGGAGCATTTGGTTCTATAGAAACCAACAAAGTTTTGGTAGAACAAATGATGATGTCGAACCCATTAAGGATGTACCAATTTACATCAAGAAACAAATTGAGAACTGGAATAAAACAAAAAACTGGAACCCTGATTGTCTAACAGAAGTCAAACAAAAAACTCATAAAACGAACATTGTAAGACGACAAATAAAGAAATGGAAAAAACCTCCGGACAACATAATTAAAATCAACACAGATGGATCCACCAAAACCAATGGTGAATCTAGTTTTGGCTATATTTTCAGGAATAACACGGGAAAACCAATCTTCTTCCATGGGGATAAATGTGGTATTTCAACCCCGCTTAAAACAGAAACACTGGCAGTAAGAAATGCCCTGGTAAAGGCTTATGAGTTAGGCATTACCAACATTCATCTTGAATGTGACAACCTTACCATCGTGAATGTCCTTAATCAAATCTGGCACTGTCCATGGGATATTGAAATGCTAATTTCTAATATCCTGTGTTTTTTACAACTGTTTTCTTTAATGCAGATTTCTCACATCTTTCGAGAAACCAACGTCGTGGCCGATTTCATCGCAAAGAAGGTACACCAGGTTTCCTTGGAAAACTTTAGAGAGAGTCTAGAATTTGTAATTCTCATCCGTAAGGATGTTATAGATTGAGAAACTGGCTCTTCTGTGGTTTTCAATCTAATTTTTATCTTATCAAAAAAAATATATATATAGGTGCTCCTAAGCTAAATTGTCATTTTTATACCGAACACTCGTAGATTAAAAGACATCATCTTTACTGATGGTATATTGGTATTCAAGGTATCATAAAGATTTTTTAAAAAGAAAATACAATGTCAAAAAAATGTAGAAAACCATTGTCATTATTACAAAGGAATACCGACATTTTTATTTATTTTTTGTCTATGATAGTCAACTAAAAGATCACCATTAAAAGTTCTCTTAAATTAAATTGACATTTTTATACCGAAGACTCATAGATTAAACAAAATTCAAGCTCGTTAATCTAAAAAAAACTTTATCGAAAGGAGTTAAAGTTAACAAAACACTTCCCATGGGATGTATTTTTGACGTTTTTTTTAAATAAAATCCCACTAAATTGTCAGTCTTCAGCTGTAAAACTTAAGTAGGTTTTGTCACTTAATTAAGAAAGGTTTTTTCTAGTGTGTGTCCATGGACACACTCTAATAACTCATTTTTGACAATTATTTGTTTAGCCATTAGTTTAATCTTGTTTGCTAAGGGTTTATCGATTCTCTATTAGGGAATATTTTGAAAATAAATTTCATATTTAGGTTTGTTAGTATGTGCCCATGGGCACACACTAGAAAAACCGATTAAGAAAAGATACAACCTTTATGTTAAAAAAGACCAAAATATTCTCAATGAGGGATGTTTTGTTAATTTAAGACATAACGAGCGGATCTTTGCAAACTTATTTTGGTGGTGTAAATTGTAAAACCCTTCTAAATTTGTGTCACGGTACCCTCAGGCTCAGACTTGGATAAGCACTTTCATGAAACATGTGTTGTCTATATGCAGGATGAGTTGGGTAAATGATCCATGTGTAACGTTTTTATTAAGAAACTAACCCTCTAGGAAACTAAACCCCTCCCCCTAAACCCTAAACCCTGCCCCCTAAACCTTATCCCTTAAACCCTAAACCCCAAAAAGCAACATTTTAGAGAGAGAAAAAATAAAGAAGAGGGAGGGAAAATAATAATAAAATAAGCTAGTAGGTGGTAGGAAAAATACATAAAAACTAATAGGGGTAGTTTTATTAATTAAAAATTCTTAAATGGCCAATGGGCCCAAAACCCTCCTATATGCACGGGCTTACTAAGCCATACGACCCAATATAAAGCATTATTTTCTACTGTAATGTCAATTTGGATTTGGATCAATTGTTAGTAAAGTGATTTTTTGTTTATGATCTACTTATTTCATGGAAAACGAAAAAGCGAGAAAATGTGAACTTGAGAACGGTATGTTTATATGCACACGTATTAATGAAATATATCTACACATGGGATATGTGCATATATTTTATTATTACATGTGTATATGTTATTGAAAATGTAGTTTTATATACTTTATAATATGTACACATATATTTTGTACTATTTATGCATTTATGTTATTGAGAGTGTGTGTAAATATGCCTTGTACTATACAAAGGTGAAGCCAAGTGGGTCGCTGGACTCCGCTCCATAATAAATAGTTGTTCACGAAATCAACAACAAAATGCTTGTCCACATGGTAAGGGTTTGTTTGGATTCCCGAAGATAATGCATTAAATTACATTATCTTACATTAAACTGCCAATTTAATGCATTATTTCGGCTATTCAAGCACACCCTAAATCACGTGAAGGGGGCGGGCGTAGACTTCCTAAGCTCGAGTTCCCCCGTTTACTACCCATTCAATTTATTTTATTTTTACAACAGTTTCATTATAAACTCTTAGTATGATGATATTTATAGTTCTAATCCAAATATTTTTTTTACTTTTTTTACTTCTTATCCAAAATAATAACAAAATGTGTTATAAATTTTTGGAAGCTTTCAAATAAACCTTAAACAAATTATCAAATTATATTATGGGAAATTTATTAATAGAAATGACATTTGTTTCTCATCTTTGTACTTCTCTTTATTATTTCACCCGAAATTATTCAAAAATAATGTTGGTTCAGAATTATGAGTTACTTTAGACTACTTACATAATAAAAAAAAGTCGTTGTTATTTAACGCCCCAGGCGTTTTGCTGTTTAACGCCCTGGCTCATTCGTCACAGACAAAACACATCCGTCCATGATGAATGAATGAGTGTCGTCCGTGATGGACGAATGCCTTTCATCCGTCACGGACGTATTTGCTGGGTATTAAAACAACAACGTAGACAGGCTGGAGGTCGGGATGCCATCGATTCGAAGTTGGTAGGACCTGTAGCGGGAGGTCCAGAGAACCCATACATGTTGTTTAGCTTCACAGCCCACACATCATACTTCATTTATCAAGGCATCATAAGTTATCAAAACTTGATGTTGTTATTAAATTATTTCCCTATTTATTTTTGTATCTAACATATTCTTTTTATAGGAGCGAGAAACTTTCATGTTTCAGCACATGCATGAACAACTAAGGAAATGGAGGCTAGACAATCACTCTCCATGGTGCGATCTTGCCCAAAACAGCGGCATCACACATTTGCAAGACCTGATCTACACTTATGTAGATCAACCTTTGATTTCTGCATTTGTGGAACGATGGCAGTTGGAGACCAATTAATTTCACATGCCATTTGGAGAGATGACAATCACTCTGCTTGATGTCTACATGATTTTAGACCTCAAGATTGATGGGGATGGAATGAGACTTCCTCTCCAGGATCGCATCAAGGGCAAAAATGAATTGTTCAATGAACAAGTGTTGAGGGCAATGGAGTTCTTTTCCTTGACAACCGAAATGGCTGCACGTGGGCTCACTGCAGACAACCTGAAAAATCATTGCTTGAACACAGAGCTGGATGATGAGAGGATCGCGTCGGGTTATCTGTTATACCTGATGGGCTCGAGCCTCTTTCCCGACAAGTCCCAATACATGTTGCTCATGCCTAATCTGACCTACGTGAGTGATGTTCATGCTACTCACAATCTTTCTTGGGGTTCCGGCACATTGGCATTCATGTATCGTTCATTGGGCGAGTGTTCACGCCATGAATGTCGTTAGATGTTGACCTGCTACACATTGTTGCTGGTAAGAATTGTGTTGCATATTGTTTTTGTATTATTTAATTAAATTTAAGGTATAGGTTGATATGTTTGTAAAAACATATTTATGTACAGGCTTGGATCTATCTGTATTTCCCTAGCTTTCGTCCTGCACAAAATCCCTGCTTTCAAGACAATGTACCATATGCAAGGCAATGGAACCCTGTGCAGACTCGTAGTAGGCAGAAAAGAAACTACAGGGAGGACCTAGATTTAATGCAACCTTGGCATGTAAGTATCATATGATGTGGTTTATGTCTCATATTAAAGTATTATAATTATGTGAAGGTACTTACGGTTATGTTAATTACGTCCAATTTTATATAGGTTGACTGGCAGCCCTATGGCTATGTTAATTACAGTATGCCGGAGTTGGCTCTTGCCTTCTTTCATGAGGTCATCTCATTTCTGAGAATCACAGAGCCATATATGCCTGATCGCATAGCGAGGCATATATGGCACGGTTTGTCACAAATCATTCCACTTTACAGAAGCTAAATCCTTGTCCAAATGCCTTGAAATATGGAGGGGTTATAGTTGACATCTTTTACTTTAATCTGGTGTTGGAATCACTCAATTCGGCGTTACGTAGAAAAAGTTATACTTCTCCAAAGACGGGACATAAAACATAGATCTCTTGGCGAGTACAGTAGCATCCAAAGACGGGACATAAAACATGGATCATAATAGGATTACAATGTGCGAGTACACTAACATTTAAGTCGGCTTGCGACCTCGTCTCTTTCTTGTGGAAGAAGGTCCGTACACCATCAGTTGAGGACCGAATGGATCATATAGACAAGTAACAGAGGCATCATGTGCATGCTCCCACATGACAAATATTGGCGGCAATGTTGACTCCTCTGATAGGGCCATCTATAAAAGAATGGATAACGTACTCAGTTGCCTAGTTCATGGGTTCAAATAATAAATATAAAATGATTAAATGATTAATACCATACCGAAATAAAATGACTCTCCTTCTCAACATGGCAGATGCATATCATCTTAAGCTTAGCATCTCTGGGATGACGTGGAACTGCTTGCAAAGGCAAGAAAGTAGCGTTTAGACCACCCACCACGACAACTGCACAATTGAATGCATAAGCGACCAGACAACCCATATCTGGAAGCACCATCCAAGTCTTCTCTAGGGCCATCCCAGAGTCAAACCATGTAAGCTGTTGTAGTACTTTTTCCAGCGTCGTCTCAAAGAGGCAAGTCTTAGCATACAATTCCCAAATTTCTTTTACCTTGTCAATCATGGCTTGTCGGACGATCCTCCATTGTTCCTGCCCGATGCCTATTTGATCTGCAACGACTCTGTATCCACAGTTTCCATCACCAACAATATCAAAGTAATCGTTCAAGTGTTCGTGCATACACGACGGAACTATACCCTTATACGGCTCAAAGTCTTTAATGAAGGACTGTTGAGACAGATAAGGTGGTGGAAACATTTGACCCACTGGTTTCTTGGGAGCTCTAACCTGAGATGGCCTCAAATGAGTGGTAGGAGCTTTAGGGTTTGGTGAAGGTGTACTAGTGGGCTTTGGTGGCCTACCTCGTTGCTTCTTGGGAGGTGTTCCTTCCATATCTTTGTCTGTGTACTCCCATGAAGAAGGATGTCTTTTAGTGGTATCTTTGTTTGAAGCTCCCATTGGCCGTCCCTTATGCCTCACAATAGCCGGCTCTTGCAGACTGGTCCCCTCGGGGCGAGCGATGTCGTAAAGTCACGAGACACATTTTTCTTGATCATCTGCTGACAAATTGGGGAACTGATCCGTATAAAATTGATCCATCAAAGATCTCGCGACTCTGCGCTTCACCTCACCTTCATCTTGCACTTCTGACAGACTCAATCGTCTCCAAAACGGATGCAACACTGAAGGCTTAATAGGGATTGAACTCGTCATATTTCTAACGATGTCATGCACACACGACAATCCATCTCTCACCCTCATCTGGCATCTGCAGATCTTGTCACAAAATGGATTTTCCCCTTTTCTGTATTCCTGGGTTAAGCGGTCAAGTGCAACCTTAGATACTTTGTACTTCAACCGCTTGAAAACATCAGCTCATGTGACAAGACTCATCATGTTTTGTACACTCTCGTTGAAGGTCCCCTTGATGTCCTTTACTTGGTTACTGATAAGCACTACTTTGTAGGGCTTAAGTAAGAGTCATTAGAGATTTTATTGTTGCCATTCGGATAGATTTAGACACATTCATGTGTATGGCGTTTGGGGGCGAAGTTGGTGTATTTGGAGGTGTTTGAGCGGTTTTGGATATCATATGAGACACTGAGGAAGAAACCACATGAGAAGACGAGGAAGAGGAGTGCACTGAAGAGTAGAAGAACCATAGGCTGAATTCAATTGGTTCGTTCTCTCTACTCCGATGTCCAAATGGATTGATTCCAATTCGAGGAGTTAGCTTTTGAAGTCTACTGCAAGTCCTCAAAATATGAGCGCGATCCGAGTTGGGAATCAAACGTTATGGCGTTTTTACGGAAGTATCGCAGGAGCTGAACCGAAGAACGGCGATCGCCGTAATTACGGCGCCCGCCGCAATTGGCTTTCCACCGACCTTGGCTACGAAGTGATTACGGCGCCCGCCGTTTAATTGCGGCGTCCGCCGCGATTACGGCGCCCGCCGTGGGAGATACGGCGACCGCCGCCGATGTCTGAAGTCCGCCGCGCCGTTTCTTTATTTGCATTATTTTATTACTTTTTATTATTTCGTTTTAGGTTAACTTAGCTTTATTTTCCTTTAGTGTTTAAGGGTTGGGAAAAGGCTTGTTTGCCAATCTTCGTTTTTCTCTTGAACCCTAATTCCCTTTTCTACGTTATGAAGAACTAAGCCTCCCTGGCTTAGTCGGACGCTGAAGCTTTCGTTTTGATTCAGTTATAAGATTCTTGTTCTTAATCTATTGCATGGTTTTTATCTTTCTCTTGCTTAAGTTGCTTATGATTGATATTGATTTTCTCTAGTTGGACGCAACTAGGGTTTATTGTTATTGATCTATTGCTAGATCTAGATTGTTACTGGTTGAGCATATCTATTTCAGAGTAGCAATTGCATCGTACTAGTATCTGGTTGTGCTAGTCTTATGCAGAAGAGAATTGATTTACATTCTAGGATAAAAGCTGGTTGTTTTATGCTAGAATTGTATCCAATTATATTCCTATCCGTAACGTTGTTGTTAAACTGAATCTTGATAGTTTCAGGGTTGTTTGATTAGTTAGTGCTAATAGTATTTGGTTGTTCTATTAGTTATATCTGAAAAGGAATTGGAATTTCTATTGCATGAGATTTTGAATGAGTATCTATGATCAACTTATCATACGAATAGTGGATGTTGTTTGACTAAGTGTTTTTCCCCATTACTGATTTCATCATCTTTAGCTTGTTTACCTTTTGCATGTTTAGAACTTACAAAACTCACAAAACCCCCCTTTGGTTACGTTTGATTGACATACGAATTGCATATTTAGATAGAATCTGCCTCCCTGTGGATTCGACCTTTACTTACCTAGGACTACGGTTTAAGGTTTGTTTGGATATTTTGCATAGTAGTTTTTAGAACGACAAAAACCTGTTATCAAATTGGCGCCGTTGCCGGGGAGGCAATAATCTATTTTGTGTGCGATTTGTGTGTTAACTATTGTGTGGACCTATCTTACGGTCCACACCCGTGCTATTGATTTTTGTTTTTCCTTTTTGATTTTGTTACATAGATGGATAGATTTCCCCACTTCCATCAGGAGCCGCAATATGACCCATACTCATACGCATACACTCCAGGGTGGAGAAATCACCCCAATTCGAGTTATGGAAACCTGCAATACCCTTCATATGATCATGACTACCAGGAGTTCTACCCAGAACCAAACCAACAACAGGGTAATCCTTCACCTTCTATGGAGGATATGATGAAGATGCTGATGCAGAGCAACGTGAACCTTAATGAGAGTGTTACCAACGTGAACTTTAATGTTGCTAAGTTGACCAAGAGCCACATATAGTTCCAGGAAAGTACACAAGCTAGCATTCAGAACCTGGAAAGACAATTTGGTCAAATCTCTCAAGTGGTGAGTAAACTTGAAGCAAAGGAGTCGACAACTCTGAGACCGCATGAGGTATTCCTTGACCTCGGTTCACCCACTGAGGAGATGGGAATTCCAAATGATATTTTGGACCGCGTTGTGCTTTCTGAAGAAGATTATTTTTTGGGACTGGAGGAATTCAGCGACCAAGAGGAGGAGAGCCACGATCGCGAAAACGATCCTACGACGCTTGTTCCTCTCAAAAACGCCCGGGCAGCCCCCGATCCTCTTGAGGCTGCCTATGATGAGTATGTGCATCTCAACTCCTTTCCACTTGTCTCACTGCACCCCGTCACACCCCTCCCTGAGGCAGTACAAGATACTCGAAGGCTGAAGGAAGACAAAGAGCTATATGAAACCTTCAGTATCTGCGAGGCAACCATTCCCTTGATCGAACTGGAAAATTGCATCCCTCGCTACACAGAGATCTTAAGGGCGCTGGGCAATATAAAGAAGAAACCAAAGGGGAAGCACAAGAAGGAAGCCTTAATTCAGGTGGCAGATTTTTACATGTTGGATACGGGGCAGGACATACATGCAGCCCTTGAGATGTTGGGTAGACCGTTCCTGAAGATGGCAAGTGCATTCATAGATATGAACAGCGGTCCTCCCATCAGCAAGTGTACAAGCAAGGGGGAAAGGCTCAACATGGAGCACACAAAGCGGCATCCCCCTGATATAGACCTCAGGAGTTCAAGTGATAGGAGCAACCCGAGTTGAAGAGGTTGAGCACTATGTCGAGCCACGACATTAACTAAGGCGCTACTCGGGAGGCAACCCGAGGTTAGTTAGTTTATTTCCCTTTCCCTTAGTCTTTTCTTTTGTTTTTCCTTTTAGTTTTTCTTTTCTGTGTCGAACTAACCTGCAGGAAGCGCGAAAAAAATGAAGATGGTGTTCACGGCGCCCGCCGCAAACCTTACGGCGACTGCCGCAATTGCCTCGCCAAGAAAGCTGGCCACGACCTAAAAACGGCGACCGCCGTTTAATACGGCGATCGCCGCAATTATGGCGACCGCCGCACCCTTCACGGCGACCGCCGCATTTTCGCAGGTAAAAAAAAAATTATTTAAAAAAAAAATAAAAATCGAAAAAAATGGGCCTCGAAAAAACCTTAAACGGGAAGCAAAATACGAAAATAAGATACCCCGAAAAGACCTTTAACGGGGAGAAAAAGTCAAAAAAAAGTCAAAAAAAATAAAATAAAATTTACCCAGCTGTCCAGATTCTCCACGGAGAGGTGCGCATCATGTTGCTAACGGAAGATTACATTCACCCTACTTTTACTTGGCAACGATGATGGCCCTGCAGTCGACAGCTGGAGAAGAGGTACACCAGGGTCCAACCACGATGACATCTGGGCCCATTTTTGAAGGTCATGCAACCCCGTCCCCCTGTCTGACCACTACTTCACCAAAGTGGTTCATCTTGGTTGCGTGGTAGGAGTTGATAGAGTTGAAGGCCGTGCAGCCCCGCATTGTTTGATTACCACTACTCACCAGTGGTTTCTTATGGTTGCACGGTAGATGAAGATAATGGCGTTGATGCCAGATATCCAGGACAATGAGCTTTCATGAGTACACCGCCAGCGACAAGGAAGTGTCCAAGCCAACTCGGCAACGTTGTGAGTTATTTGTTGCTTTTCCCTGTGCTTTATTCTTTTGTCTTTCATTACATTGAGGACAATGCAATGTTTAAGCATGTGGTGGGGTTTTATACTTGCTACGTTGTTGAGGAGAAAAAATGAAAAAAAATAAAAAAATGAAAAGAGCCAAAAATTTGAAAAAAAAATGCTATCATTGAAATCCTGGGATAGGTCGAAAACCCGAAAGGGCGGCCTAGGTAATAAGCAGGTGGCTTGGACCAGCATTAGGCTGGGGTAATATGAGGTCAAGAGTGACGTGAGCTTATGTGAGTACATCTATTGGAAAATGAAATGAGTGGCTTGGTGAAAACCCGAAAGGGCGCCTTGGCAAAACGAGTGAAAAAGAAGAAGAGTGATTTTAGGATTTCTCACTATTCTTGGCGAGGCGTCATAAGAAGGGGAGATAAAGAAGGATTGTCGGGTAGGTCACTCTGGGAGACATAAGGAGCAATAGATGGGGCTAAGATTAGAGGTTACTCACGCTATTGGATGTCCGGGTTAGCTTGGGAGAAGTACTCTGCTTGCCCCTTAAGCTTGTTGAGTTGTGGATGTGTTGTGAATGAGATTGGTGCCAGGAGCTTGGCATGGGTTAGGTGACTCTTAGTTGGAGGATATGCTTCCTGAGACCTTGGGTGCTGTATTGGAGGAGTGGACTCTTATTTGGTTTACTCGTGGACGAGCAAAGGTCTAAGCATGGGGTGGTTTGATAAGCACTACTTTGTAGGGCTTAAGTAAGAGTCATTAGAGGTTTTATTGGTGCCATTCGGATAGATTTAGACACATTCATGTGTATGGCGTTTGGGAGCGAAGTTGGTGTATTTGGAGGTGTTTGAGCGGTTTTGGATATCATATGAGACACTGAGGAAGAAACCACATGAGAAGACGAGGAAGAGGAGTGCACTGAAGAGTAGAAGAACCATAGGCTGAATTCAATTGGTTCGTTCTCTCTACTCCGATGTCCAAATGGATTGATTCCAATTCGAGGAGTTAGCTTTTGAAGTCTATTGCAAGTCCTCAAACTATGAGCGCGATCCGAGTTGGGAATCAAAAGTTATAGCGTTTTTACGGAAGTGTCGCAGGAGCTGAACCGAAGAACGGCGACCGCCGTACAAAGACGGCGACCGCCGTAATTACGGCGCCCGCCGCAATTGGCTTTCCACCGACCTTGGCTACGAAGTGATTACGGCGCCCGCCGTTTAATTGCGGTGCCCACTGCGATTACGGCGCCCGCCGTGGGAGATGCGGCGACCGCTGCCGATGTCTGAAGTCCGCCGCGCCGTTTCTTTATTTGCATTATTTTATTACTTTTTATTATTTCGTTTTAGGTTAACTTAGCTTTATTTTCCTTTAGTGTTTAAGGGTTGGGAAAAGGCTTGTTTGCCAATCTTCATTTTTCTCTTGAACCATAATTCCCTTTTCTACGCTATGAAGAACTAAGCCTCCCTGGCTTAGTCGGACGCTGAAGCTTTCGTTTTGATTCAGTTGTAAGATTCTTGTTCTTAATCTATTGCATGGTTTTTATCTTTCTCTTGCTTAAGTTGCTTATGATTGATATTGATTTTCTCTAGTTGGACGCAACTAGGGTTTATTGTTATTGATCTATTGCTAGATCTAGATTGTTACTGGTTGAGCATATCTATTTCAGAGTAACAACTGCATCGTACTAGTATCTGGTTGTGCTAGTCTTATGCAGAAGAGAATTGATTTACATTCTAGGATAAAAGCTGGTTGTTTTATGCTAGAATTGTATCCAACTATATTCCTATCCGTAACGCTGCTGTTAAACTGAATCTTGATAGTTTCAGGGTTATTTGATTAGTTAGTGCTAATAGTATCTGGTTGTACTATTAGTTATATCTGAAAAGGAATTGGAATTTCCATTGCATGAGATTTTGAATGAGTATCTATGTTCAACTTGTCATACGAATAGTGGATGTTGTTTGACTAAGTGTTTTTCCCCATTACTGATTTCATCATCTTTAGCTTGTTTACCTTTTGCATGTTTAGAACTTACAAAACTCACAAAACCCCCCTTTGGTTACGTTTGATTGACATACGAATTGCATATTTAGATAGAATATGCCTCCCTGTGGATTCGACCTTTACTTACCTAGGACTACGATTTAAGGTTTGTTTGGATATTTTGCATAGTAGTTTTTAGAACGACAAAAACCTGTTATCAGTTACCCATCTTTGAATGATATTGACTGAATATTGTGTCTAGACTACCATGTGGAGTAGTCAAGAAGTCTTTCAAACTAGAGTGTGCTCCTTCAACCCTATAGTTAGTACAAAATGCAGTGAAAATTTAGCAAGTGACAGACAGTTTATGAAGAGAACAAAATGTAGTGAATACAAAATGCAATACAGATTGGACAATGCACTAACCTGTTTGTCGTTGAAGTTCCAAGCGTGAAAACAGTATCTGTCCAAGCTGAAACGAGTCTTTCCCTGTATGCGATCAACCAGCCGTTTCTTACATATTGAGTCAGACGTGGCCAAGCCCTCCATTCCGACTCAATTCTGCGCAACTCCATCTCGTACTCAGGTACAATTATTTGCTTGAATAAATTATAGTATGCATTTGAAACCTTGTACCCAAGATTTTATCCTTCATCTCCTTCTTAGCATGGTCCTCTATGTTCTTCTTCACATGGCACCTACAGAGGATAGACTTTGCACTTGGAAAGAGTCTATCTAACGCATTCATCAAAGCCTTTTCACGATCTGTCACTAGGCATGTAGGTGTTACTTGACACTTTTTACACATTTCAAAAAATTAATGTGCGACCCACACATAGTTGTCTTCTTGCTCACGCGGTAGAAACGCCCCCGCCACATTGTAGTTCTTCCATGTAGACGTGACTCCTATAATTTCGAGAAAAGGCAAGTCATACATGCACAAGTAGATGTGTCATTGCATAATGGATAAACATATCAACAAATAGATATAGCATATAGATGTGTTATACTAACTTGTTTGTGCTGTATGTGGAGTCTAACAAAAGGACGTACGGAAATGCATTTAGGAGTTTCATTGAGTCTGGACTGGCAAAGAAAATGTCGGCGATCTTATTGGTCGTTGGATCCGACCTATACTCCATGAAGTAGTTGTTCTCCTTACACTTATGGAAGAAATCCTGGACCACGGTTCTTCCTTCCATCCCACTATGTCGGACCTTGTACACTCCATTGTACACTTGCTTCATTTTAGTGCAGTTGTTTGGGTCTTGGTTCAGTGTTGTTGCAATCTTGGATGGTTTATTATGATTTTCTGTTATGGACTTACACAACTTCTTCTGCTCAGGTGTCATCCTCCCAGCGAATGCATGCCCGTACAAGTCATCACCAATGACATGGTTGTGAGTTCCAACAACTACTTTGATCTTCCATGAATCTCTCGGTTGTTCTTGACACAATAATCTGAATGGACACCCACATTTTTTGCTCCTTGTTCTTTCCCTTAATATGTTTTCATCTTTAGGAATGTAAGTTCCCGCTTTTTCACAAGCCACCTGTGTCTTTCAAAGGCTTCCTCCACCAAGGTTTCTATCCCGACCAATAGTGAGGCAGAAGTGATTATCAAACGCAATTTGTCTAGCCCATTTAATTGCATCTTCTCTGGAGTCGAACACTTCACCCGTGGTAAACCTCTCTGAATATGTAATATCCCTCATTTTATAAGGATATTTTGGAATTTTTCCAACTCCCGTATTACAAGTCGGATTAATTTCAGAGAAGTTCAGACATTCTGTAAATTGTTTGATCTCTGTAATATTTTTCTGAGTAATATAAAATACAGTTGAAGTATGTTCAAGGTTAAATAGTCATTCGTGTACGAATATATTTAACCCGGAGTTAAGATATTTAACCCAAGATTTAAAACGGACAAAAGGGTGAAAATGGCCTTGACCGCACCCGCGGCGAAGGCCAACAGCTGAGGCGGTCTTCGTCTTCGCGATAAGGCTTGGCTGCAACTCGCCGGAGTTGTCAGGCCTAGACAGCCCAAGTGGCACCTAGCCTTGCCCCCTGGTCTCCTGCTTGTTCCCTGCTGGGGGAGCTCTTGGTTGGCTATAAAAGGGGTCGAAATCAGAAAGGGAAGGAGCGTCATCTTCCTCCTCTGTTTTCTCCATTGAAGCACCAAGCTTTGAGCTTTGTTGTGAAGGTATTCGAATCCCTTTGAGTGTTGGAAAAGGTACTCCTAAGTGGTTTTAGAAGGTCTAAGGTGTTGGGAGATCGAACCATAATCAAATCGAAAGCAAACGAAGTGATTGGGTGAGTTTTCTCCATTAAAACACTGTCGCGAGCTCGCCACTGTAACACCACCACACCCCGCGGTAAGAGCTCCACCACACCTGCGGCGAGCCTTGTCCGAGTGTGTGTTCTTGGGTGTTTGGCTTGGGGCGAGGCTTGATTCCTTTGATTCTTTTCCTATTCTTTTAGATTCAATTATGTAGATATTGAATCTAACTTAGGGTCTCGTTATGGGTCATTTCTTAGGGATTTATAATCCGAGATCTGTCCTAGTTTCAGACCCAGGAACTCGTCGTCTCTAAGCTTTGCTTAAGCTTCTGCGGATCTAAGGCAAGTGGTGGTTCGCTCTTGCTCATCATTCCATATTTCAATTAATTATCAATTGTTTAGTTGTTAATTAATTTGGGATGATTTACTGATTTATTGTTCGTTGGGAACAACTTTGTTAATAATTGATTAAAAGGAGATATTATAATAGGTTGTATATCTGTTAGAACAACGCTATTATATATATGATTAAAACATGATATTATACTAGGTTGTATATCTGTTAGAACAACGCTAGTATAGATATATGTTTTGGGTGTTGGCCATGATGGTTGTGATGTGGATTATTACTGTGTTGAACTGTTTAGTTAGCACTAGTAGTTAGGAACGTTGGACTCGTTGAGGTCCAGTCATTTCTTGATAATTATTGGTTGAGAGGGCATCGGAGACCCTGACACCAACTGGCGGATCATGATCGTCCTCTATCCGAGTATAGAGGTGGTGCACTTAGCTAGTGTCATAAACCTTGGGAAGGATTCCCTTCGATATATGTCCCTCATGACGAAACATATATCTAAAAGCTTATAACGTGATGTGTGTTTTGGAATTAAATGAGATAAGTGCCGTTGTCGCACATAATTAATATACCCTTGGGCGAGTAGTGCAGCTAGGCAATAGTGCAGCTAGGCAATAGTGCAACTAGGAAATCTCGTCTTGACTTTGATCAGAGTAAAGTTCTCTTTTCAATCTGGATTCGCTTTGAGCGGTGAGGTTGGTCGTGAACCGAAACATCAAGTCGTTTTGAACGCTTGTGTGATTTAATTAAGTTTCCCAACATTTGTCATGCTTCCGATAAGACTTAGTTCGTTGGAGTCTTCTTTTGGGATTGATTGCTGTGAGACTCGGTCTCCAGAATCTTCTCTTGATCATGCCTTTTCATATAATTCAGTAGAAGTATGGTGGTTGACTATCGTTATCGGTTGTGATTCGAGGAGCGATGAGTCTAACCTAATACGACTACTTCGAACCATTCTGCTTTGTACCATTACTTAGTCTTTCATTAGACTAACCAACCGTAATTGTTCTCTGCATGGTTGGCTGGTGTCATCCGTTCGATTCGGCACATCAGATAAGTTGCCGTCATGTGAAGGCTAGAATGACTATGAAGGCAAACGGTGTTTTTGATAAGTTTATTCAGGTTAAGATCCTTGGCGGGTGATCATTGCGATCAAGACCCTTTGATGATTATTTAAAAGACTTCTGCTGTATTTCTGATGTATTTTGTCGTACTTGGAATTGTGTTGTAATTCCGCGACTTTGGTTTAAATGAAAGTTATGATATGTTGTATTATAACTGTGGTTTAATGATTTATATCAACTGGTAAAGCCTTGGGTGACATCGGACAGTACGTCTGAGGTCACTGGCGGTAATGCCTTTCCAAGGGAATATTTAGGGGTGTTACATACTCCAAAACTCCTCGTCAGTGTGATGGATACCTGCCTTATGGGACAACTCTTCAAGCTCAGCATAAAAGTCAAGGGGAGAACGGTTACCTTGGGCCGCTAGTTGTATCTTGAGGCGCATTTCGGAAGTAAAGTCCTCGGGGACATACTTTTTCCTCATGATCCGCATAAGATGGCGCCATGAAGTGATTGGACGCTCGCGGTGATACGCACGGTCAGCGCTGAAACGATGCCACCAAGCCTTGGCGACGCCGTCGAAGTGTAAAGCGGCGATAACAACCCGTTCTTCTTCCGGATATTGGTAATGATTCAACACATACTCCATGGACTGCTGCCAATCAAGAAACTTAAGGGGATCAAATTCACCAAAAAAGTTTGGGAGTTTTACCTTAATGTCGGGGCGACGTGGTCCATGGCGCCCGGGGCCCGGGCGACGTCGTTCCCGCGAGTGTCGGCGGTAGCCGCGATGCGTGGGGCGCAACTCCTCGAGGCGTTCCATCTCATACGCATCCTCGTCATCAAATCCTTCTCGGGAGTGGTCCGAGGCACGGTCATCATCATCAGCACGCCCGGACTCGGAATCGTCATACCGCGTGTGTTGTCGACCTCGTACCCGACGGTCCTTGGTGTTGACATACGGTAGGGGATCCTTGGAGGCGCGAACACTACGACGGGAGCGATCTGAAGTGTAATCCTCAACTCTCGGAGCAAAGGTGGGATTGTACCGGACGCGGGAATCGCCACGCTTAGTAGGGTAGCCTTCAATTTGAGAGCGAAGGCGATCCTGTGGAGTAGACAAGACGCCCTTACCCTTGCGGTCCAGTGGTTGGCTTGTGGAGGCCGGAGGGTTCAGCAAGGGGTCAACTGTGGGCAACGTCATGTTACTCACGGCCCGACGAAGGCGAGCAAGCTCAGCATCTTTCGCGACGATTTGCCGGGCTTGTTCAGCATTCGAAGCGTGCAAGGTGTCATTCTCAGCATGAAGGGAGTCATTCGCTGCATGAAGGTGATCAAGCTGTTCATAGGCGGAGTCCATGTGTCCGGGGCTGTGGTTGCCCGTAGAAGGAGAGTGGCTTGTCGTAGGAATCTCCATAGTACCTATACGAAGCATATAACACAAGGAGTAAGGCGCACCAAGCAAAAGAACAAGTCCAAGCCAAGTCCTTGTCTCAAAAGTGAACCAAGAAATTTTCCGTTGGGCGTACTAATTTTGGTTGCTCGTGAGGAGGGAGAGGCTTGAACAGAAGGCAAGAAAGCAAAAACTAGCAAATCAAGTCCCAAACAACACACAAATTTCCAAGTGCAAGTAGATCAAATCAAGTTTCTCAGAATTAATCACAAAAGAGTTGAAAATTTTTCGTTGTCCTTTTCAATAAGAGTTGCATAGAGACATGAAAGAATAGAAGATGGAGTATGACCGTATGGTGCGTTCTCTTGCATATTCTTTGTATCTTTTGTTTTTGAGGCTTCCGTCTTCCCAAACCTTTCTGTTTTTGTTTGATGGAAGGTGATAATAGTATGTTTGTTTTGGTTTATACGGTCACACTTTGTGTTTGTTTTTGTGTTGATATGATGGAGAATCAAGCAAGAAAGAACCACACAAGCAAGTGCAGGAAAAGAAAGAAGAGACAAAGCAACTATGAGGGCATAAAATTTAACAACTAATCTAGCAATTAATCCAAAGATAAAGCAAGACTTGATCAACAAGAAGCAAGGAAATCAAAATATGCAAATAAGGAAACAAGATTTGCTAGAGGATAGATGTAGGGTTGTGGGAAAAGTAACCAAAACCTAAGGGAAATTAGGGTTTCAGGCGTGAGAGAGAGGGTGGTGGAAGAGGGTGGTGGCGGCGGACGGTGGTGGTGGTGCGGTGGTGGTGGTGAGAGAAAAAAAATCTAGGGTTTGCAAGCGAAAAATTTCAAGAATCACAATAAGAGAGAAGAAACAAACTTAGCTTGGATAGGCTCTGATGTCAGTTGATGCAAACAACCCCTGAAGTGTTGTCTGCAACGCAGGATCTTTGATTCCTCAAGCTTGAATTCGATTCCTTCTCTTCCGTAGCCAAAGTGATGGCTTTTCTAGGGCTAAAGAGATAACCCTCAAACGCGTTCAAAGTGATGAACGAAAGGATCAAAGAGATGATCACAAACACCGAAGAGACGATGAACAATTGCTCGAAGCGACGAGCTACGGGATAGACGATCCGTGGGATCGAAGAGTTGACGTTGGAACTCAAGGGAAGAAGCGTACTCAACTTTACTACTCAAATTCAACGTGAAAAGTTACAAACTAGGGTTTCAAGTCTTAAATAGCGTCAAAATAAATAATATAAAATAATAATAAAACTGTTCAGCAAACGACGAAGCAAAATCGCTGACGCGGATCGAAAGTGGGAAAAGCGGTGGTCGTCGTAATTAAACGGCGGTCGCCGCCATTTGCCATAGGCAGATTCCCGGACTCTTCAAAAACGGCGGTTGCCGTAAGTTTGGCGGCGACCGCCGCCCCTCTGCTTCCGCAAACTCGTCGTCTGGCCTCTTCGAGTGCACTCCTGTTGTTCCCTCTTCGTCCTTCGCCGTCAATGAGCGGGTCATGGAGCTATCAATCTCCCCTTCTTGGCTACGAAGCGTCCCCGCTTCGTCCTTGTCGTCAGAAGCATGAGACGTTGGAGGAGAAAGAGCAGCGACATGGAAAACAGGACGCACACCATAGTCAGTGGTTGTAGGTGGCCAACCCACGGGCAGCTCATCCGGAATGACATCCCCAGGGTCCTGCAAAAGAGAAGGCACAGTAGTGGGTAAAACAACAAGATCTATAATATTTAGAGAACACGCTAACGTAGTAAGTCAAAAGCAAGGACGACGTCCCTGAATGATGGGGGAGACAGCCTGAGACTTAGCCAATAGAAGTCGGTCTTCACAAGATCCTTGAATGCCGGGCAAAGCTGGTGTAGAGGGATGTTTTGTTTCTGTCTTCTGTGGCTTCGCACGTTCAGCTGCTTGCAATGGATGCCCCTTGGCTTGTTCAAGTGCCTTGACGTGGTTCCTCTCAACTTGATCTTGCAAAATCTCCTTAGGGCTCATAGGAAGCAAGGTGACCTTTCTTCCATTGTGCATGAAGACGTAGTTATTGAGGGAACCATCATGAAGAGCTCTCTTGTCAAATTGCCAAGGTCGCCCTAAGAGAAGGTCAGTGGCATCCATGGGCACGACGTCATAAAGCACCGAATCCGCATAATGACCAATGCTAAAATGTATGGTGCATTGTTGCTTCACAACATTGGAGTCATCACCCTCGGAAATCCAGTGTAGACTATATGGCTGGGGGTGCGGAGTCGTATTGAGCTTGAAGTGCTGGATCACCTTGTCATTGATGATATTGCAATAACTCCCATCATCTATAATAACACTCAAAGAAGCACCCTAGACCGCACACTTAGTATGAGATAAATTCTCATGTTGGTCAAGTAAGGTACCTTCGCTGGTGGTAAGAACTTGTCGTGTAACCAAGCTAAGAGGCACGGTGCCTGGCTCGTCCTTATGGCTGCATATGTATCCGTCCACATCCTCCTCCTCCTCCTATGCGTATGTGTCAAAGACTGGCCCAGCGTCGGGTGTGTCCTCATCAAAGGACTCGTATCCGGAGAGGTACGAGAAGAGGACACGTTTGTTGTTGGGGCAGTCCCGCTGTATGTGGCCATGTCCTTGGCACTTAAAACAGATCTTGTCCCGTGCCCGGTCATCGGAAGGAGGCGCTCGCCGCTGCGGTGGCTCATTGACGCGTGTCGGGGTAATGTACGGTCGAGTGGTCGGCGCAGGCGTAGTAGTCGCGGGAGCGGACTGCGAAGAGGAATGCACATTAGTGGAAGGGGAACTTGACATAGGGTTAGAGCCATACCTTGTGTTAGAGTGAGACCAAGACACTCTCTTAGCCGTTTGAGCTTGCGACCATATTTCATGTGCCGTATGTGCGCACTTTTGGAGGTCCCGTATGTTGAGCACCCGAAGTTGGTTGCAAATAGGCTCATGCAGGCCACGGAGGAACATACTCTGAAACTCCTCGTCAGTGTGATGGATACCTGCCTTATGGGACAACTCTTCAAGCTCAGCATAAAAGTCAAGGGGAGAACGGTTACCTTGGGCCGCTAGTTGTATCTTGAGGCGCATTTCGAAAGTAAAGTCCTCGGGGACATACTTTTTCCTCATGATCCGCATAAGATGGCGCCATGAAGTGACTGGACGCTCGCGGTGATACGCACGGTCAGCGCTGAAACGATGCCACCAAGCCTTGGCGGCGCCGTCGAAGTGTAAAGCGGCGGTAGCAACCCGTTCTTCTTCCGGATATTGGTAATGATTCAACACATACTCCATGGACTACTGCCAATCAAGAAACTTAAGGGGATCAAATTCACCAAAAAAGTTTGGGAGTTTTACCTTAATGTCGGGGCGACGTGGTCCATGGCGCCCGGGGCCCGGGCGACGCCGTTCCCGCGAGTGTCGGCGGTAGCCGCGATGCATGAGGCGCAACTCCTCGAGGCGTTCTATCTCATACGCATCCTCGTCATCAAATCCTTCCCGGGAGTGGTCCGAGGCACTGTCATCATCATCAGCACGCCCGGACTCGAAATCGTCATACCGCGTGTGTTGTCGACCTCGTACCCGACAGTCCTTGGTGTTGACATACGGTAGGGGATCCTTGGAGGCGCGAACACTACGACGGGAGCGATCTGAAGTGTAATCCTCAACTCTCGGAGCAAAGGTGGGATTGTACTAGACGCGGGAATCGCCACGCTTAGTAGGGTAGCCTTCAATTTGAGAGCGAAGGCGATCCTGTGGAGTAGACAAGACGCCCTTACCCTTGCGGTCCAGTGGTTGGCTTGTGGAGGCCGGAGGGTTCAACAAGGGGTCAACTGTGGGCAACGTCATGTTACTCACGGCCCGACGAAGGCGAGCAAGCTCAGCATCTTTCGCGACGATTTGCCGGGCTTGTTCAGCATTCGAAGCGTGCAAGGTGTCATTCTCAGCATGAAGGGAGTCATTCGCTGCATGAAGGTGATCAAGTTGTTCATAGGCGGAGTCCATGTGTCCGGGGCTGCGGTTGCCCGTAGAAGGAGAGTGGCTTGTCGTAGGAATCTCCATAGTACCTATACGAAGCATATAACACAAGGAGTAAGGCGCACCAAGCAAAAGAACAAGTCCAAGCCAAGTCCTTGTCTCAAAAGTGAACCAAGAAATCTTCCGCTGGACGTACTAATTTTGGTTGCTCGTGAGGAGGGAGAGGCTTGAACGGAAGGCAAGAAAGCAAAAACTAGCAAATCAAGTCCCAAACAACACACAAATTTCCAAGTGCAAGTAGATCAAATCAAGTTTCTCAGAATTAATCACAAAAGAGTTGAAAATTTTTCGTTGTCCTTTTCAATAAGAGTTGCATAGAGACATGAAAGAAGAGAAGATGGAGTATGATAGCGTATTTTCAGTCGTTCACACTATCAAAGTAATCCTAATATGCAACTAGAGTATAGCATGCAAGTAGGGAATCGTACCCAAGGGAGTTAAAATGTCAATTTCAATGTAACTACTAATTTATCAACTTTAAAGAACAAATGGGGGGGGAGATTTGGTTTTCTACTGAAACTACTCAATTGCAATAGCACAAAAATCAGATTAAACAATGGGAGAAAGAGTTTCACCTAGCAAGTTTCCACACATCAATTAACCAAGTTGCAATTCGGTTCATTTCATGTTCATCATAATCCTATGGATTTGTCCCAATTCTGATTTTTTGTATATTAACAATCCAACCGGTCTTGCTAATACTTACTAATTGAAAACCTAGAAGACCTCCTAAGTTGATTCAATCAATAGCATAGGGCATAAGAAATAATGGATTGCAAGCAAAGACTCAACACCGCAAGTATGACATGCAAATCAATTTCCTTTTCACAATTGAATTCAATATACCAATTTCATACAATTGTGGTTACTACAAGTGATTAGGGATTCCACCGTCTATCCCTATTCTAGCAATTAGAAAACTATAAAATCGAACTAGGATGTCAATCTAGCCAACAATATAGAAATCCGAATTATGCTCAAGGAAATCAATACAAAAATCCAAAGGGACGAACAAGAGATAAAACCTTACAACTGAATTAATCGAGTGCTTCCACGCTAGGCAAAACAAGGGTCTTAGTTCCGGTTCATGTTCTTCACACAATTCAAATCCAAAAGAGAGACAAAAGAAAAACTAGAAATTGTTCTTTAGAGAGAAATAAAAGGAAAGAGAGAGAATGGAATGTGATGTATCCATCTCTGCACAAAAACGTGCCTTCTAAACCTAAACTGAAACCAATTAATCACCAATTAATTCAGCAAACGAAACGTCAAGCCTGATAAGGAAAAACGGGGGAAGTTCAGTCGCGCCGAAACCGCGACCAACCGCGATCGCTTCAGCTCGCGGTTTTGCTTCGCCAAGGTTCTGGAGTTCCTGGGGCCAAACGGCGACCTCCGGCGATCGCCTCCAGTCGCTTCCTCCCGCTTCAGCCCGCGTCCGGTCGCCGGCCACTGTTCGCGTCCGCGCCCATCAGCCCAGCTCGCGTCGGCCCGCGGTTCATGGTTCCTTTGCTTCAGCTCACGACAGCCCGGTTCCTCAAGCGTCTTCTCGCCAATGTATCTTCGAGCCTCGTCTTCTACGTGTAGGTGCATCCAAACATCCATAATGTAGCTCCGCACCACAACCATCGACTTAGCTCCAAAACCGAGCCAAAATCTCCACAATAATATGCTAATAACTACTAGTTGCGCTATGTAAAATACCGCTTATCAGAGTATGACCGTATGGTGCGTTCTCTTGCCTATTCTTTGTATCTTTTGTTTTTGAGGCTTTCGTCTTCCCAAACCTTTCTGTTTTTGTTTGATGGAAGGTGAGAATAGTATGTTTGTTTTGGTTTATACAGTCACACTTTGTGTTTGTTTTTGTGTTGATATGATGGAGAATCAAGCAAGAAAGAACCACACAAGCAAGTGCAGGAAAAGAAAGAAGAGACAAAGCAACTATGAGGGCATAAAATTTAACAACTAATCTAGCAATTAATCCAAAGATAAAGCAAGACTTGATCAACAAGAAGCAAGGAAATCAAAATATGCAAATAAGGAAACAAGATTTGCTAGAGGATAGATGTAGGGCTGTGGGAAAAGTAACCAAAACCTAAGGGAAATTAGGGTTTCAGCCGTGAGAGAGAGGGTGGCAGAAGAGGGTGGTGGCGGCGGACGGTGGTGGTGGTGAGAGAAAAAAAAAATCTAGGGTTTGCAAGGGGAAAATTTCAAGAATCACAATAAGAGAGAAGAAACAAACTTAGCTTGGATAGGCTCTGATGCCAGTTGATGCGAACAACCCCTGAAGTATTGTCTGCAACGCAGGATCTTTGATTCCTCAAGCTTGAATTCGATTCCTTTTCTTCCGTAGCCAAAGTGATGGCTTTCCTAGGGCTAAAGAGATAACCCTCAAACGCGTTCAAAGTGATGAACGAAAGGATCAAATAGATGATCACAAACACTGAAGAGACGATGAACAATTGCTCGAAGCGACGAGATACGGGATAGACGATCCGTGGGATCGAAGAGTTGATGTTGGAACTCAAGGGAAGGAGCGTACTCAACTTTACTACTCAAATTCAACGTGAAAAGTTACAAACTAGGGCTTCAAGTCTTAAATAGCGTCAAAATAAATAATATAAAATAATAATAAAACTGTTTAGCAAACGACGAAGCGAAATCGCTGACGCAGATCGAAAGTGGGAAAAGCGGCGGTCGTAGTAATTAAACGGAGGTCGCCGTAATTAAACGGCGGTCGCCGCCATTTGCCGTAGGCAACTTCCTTGCGGAGTCTAAAACGGCGGTCGCCGTAAGGTTGGCAGCGGTCGCCGCCATTTGCCGTAGGCAAATTCCCGGACTCTTAAAAAATGGCGGTCGCCGTAAGTTTGGCGGCGGTCGCCGCCCCTCTGCTTCCGCAAACTCGTCGTCTGGCCTCTTCGAGTTCACTCCCGTTGTTTCCTCTTCGTCCTTCGCCGTCAATGAGCGGGTCATGGAGCTATCACCGTGCCCCATATATGTCTACATATGCCTCATAAGGTAAACACTGCAATCAACCTTGTTTTGACCCATCCAAGGAATCCCCAAGCGTTCAGGTTTTGCCTTTTTAAAATTTTCAAAAGGAGCATACTTGCTTTCCATTCCTTTTGCTTTCAGAAGATGACAAAATAGCTATGTCTGCAATGATTGGAATAGAATCAGTGTATAAAAACTGAATAGAAAAAATATAAAATGCTTGATCATTCAATTAAAAGTTCAATGCAAAATAAAAACAGAAATGTTCATGACATATAACAAAAGAGTTCAAGGCAGGATGGAGAAAAGTTCAAGGATAGAATTAAAAGTTCCAAGAACATCAGTAAACATGTAGGAGAGCCACCCTCATCGCTAGAAGAACCACTTCCAGGAACATCAGTTGATTATTTTTTTGAATCACTATCACCGTTGGAAGAACGACTACCAGAACAATCAGTAGACATGTTTTTTGAAACTTCTGGACGACGAAATTTCACTTTGAGATCTATAACCAAGGCAACAAAATTATCATAACACTTAAAAACAACTAAAAACCATACAAAATGAACAGAAAAGATGCAAACACTGAACATAAGTGATACAATACATGTATACAAAAGTTTGTTCATGAACAATAAACAATTTGTTCAAGGTAACTAAAATGATAGTTCATGCCATTTTTTTCAACTGATTTCAGCCTTTACATCCATGTTCAATGACAGCAGTAGGAACGTTCATGGATATCATTTCAAAAGTTGATGAACAAAACAGATTATTCACACAACATGCAAAGCACACATCCAGCCAAAAAAATCTGAAGATTGCAGTAAAGTTAACCCCAATACACCATATCAAACTCAATAGAACAACTAGAACCTCGTCGGAGGGGAGAAATCAGATAAAAAAAACAAAAATACAAACACGGTTCAAACATTTTTTCCACAAATAAACACAGAAATTGAACATCAAACTAATAAACAAAAGCTTAACAGCATAATAACACAAATTCATACTGATTTAGCATGACAAGACGCTGAAAACTACAGAAAAATGGAAATCGAGTAAGTTAGGGTTTCATACTCGGTTTTCCGGTGACCAAAGCTTCAACTCCTTGCCGGCCGGAATCAGTAGACATTGTAGAGAAGTGGTTGTCTTCGACAAAGTCGCGGTGAAACGACGAAATTAGAGTAGATTGGAGAGCGAAATGGAGACGATTCGAGAGCGAGATGGAGAACAGTCGAAAACTGAGGGAAAATGCGGTTCCAATTCTGAACCAATTTTGATCGGGGAGGGAGGCGAGCGCGTGTGTTGAACCGCGAGTAGCTTCTGCAGATAAAAACTGTCTCTCAACGCGCGCATATCCGAGCCGTCCGATCGTCACGAGATCAACAATCCACCTTTTTTCTCAGTTCTCTCTTGTATTTTTGTTCTTATGTGATGTTTTTCCTAATATATATATGTTTATTATAACCGAGTGATCATATACACTAGCAGAGCCAACAATTTTCGGGGGGGGGGGGGGGGGCTAAAACGTCACTTAAAAACTTTGCTTGTTCGATCCATCCACAATTATATATATTAACATTTTAAGACTCGTTATTTGAAATTGGCTTCTTTTTATTTTGAATAACATACTTTTCCTAAATATAAACAAATAAAATAATCCGCTTTAAACAAAATAAATTAAAATATTCAACTAATGAAATCAATCTAATTAACTAATCATAAAATTAACTTTAAACAAAATATTTCAAACTCATACTCAATATGATCAATACTCAAGACTTTTATTTTATTTAAAAAAAAAAAAACTCGCTATTTAAAATTGGATCAATCTATGCCATACATAATTTTTGTATGTCTTAAAAACTATTCAAATGATGATAAGATTTTAAATTTCCTTTTTATAAAATAGAAAAAATTTGTTAGAAGAATAAAGGAGGAGTTGATAGGAATTGAAACTCAACATTTATTGTTACCTTTTTACTCAAGTTCCAACACATAAACCACTAAACCAAGATGTTTTCCTTGTTAATTATTCTTTATTTTATCTTATACTATAAAATTAAAATTTTAAAGGGACAAATTCGACCGGATATAAAGGGTTTGCCAGAGGAGAGTGGGGGCTACAACCTCCCTAGCCCCCTCCTTAGCTCTGCCCATGATCATATACTTTGTGTTATTTGTGCATCTTTATTATTGAAAATTTATGGAAATATGTCTTTATACTATATGTGCATATGCTTTAATAATATGTATGCACATGGACACATCTTTCACATATTAGCATATAAGCATTTGTTCTCATTGGGCTTTAACCCTATATAAGTTTTATGTAAAACTAGTATAGACCCGGTTCCATGCACAGATTGTTTCAATTAAGTTTTATCAAGTTTATATAAGTTTTAATAAATATAATCAATTGTGTTTTATCAATTCTATATAAGTTTTAACAAATATTCAAAGCTCAACTCATTTTATGTAAATTGAGAATTGTAATACTAAGCTAGTAATGAAAATCTTAAATTGAAAAATAGATGGAAATTATGTTTGTGTACACCTATGTATAATTTCACATGGTATCTATTTTGACAACTTTTTACATAATCTATACCTATATAATGAATTGGTGTATTCCACATCATACACTCCATAATTTACAAAGTTTAACTTGATTGTATGAGCTATCAAATGAGACAACTTATAATACTATATGTAGATCGAGCTTATTAATGGATCCAAAGGAGGAACTAAACTTGACCAATTTTACTAAGCTTTTCTTTTTATAGATGGAATGAAAGAAACCCACAATAGGTAGTGGATATTCATATATACGGCAAAAGAGAATAATTTAAAATTAATATTTTCCAGCTTTATCATGTGCAAAAGGAAGACTGTATCGACATAGAGATGAAATATAAGGCCCTTGCTTGACAGAAAATGGTATTTGGCATACCCTAAACAAAAATCATAGCCAGTTAACCCAGAAAAATGTGTTGTTTCATAAATCTAGGACAAGTAAGAATTGAATGTATTACCAATCAAGATTGTATATCCTAGATATATGAAACAACACATTTTTCTGGGTTATTACAAATAAACAGAGTTTAGTTGACTTGTAATAAGTCATTGTTGTAAATTTGAGGGATAATCGAACAGATTAACGCAAGAGAATGAGAACAAAGTTTGAGAGAGAAAAACGCCCCTTTAGGGTTTCTATTGCTGCTATGGATAAAACAGTTACAAACCCTAATACAGTATTTATACTCCCAAGAAAAAACCCGAAACGGATCCAAATACCCGTACCGGATCCAAATACTCTCGCGAGCCCGCTACAGCCCCGGGCCTCCAGCCCGGGTCTTAGCTCCTGCTCGCTCGAGTAGGGCCCCCTTGCAATACTTCTTGGTTTTAAGTCAACAACAACAGTCATAAAATAAAAGCAATACCTCTCCAGAAGCTTAACAGTCTTGCAATACACATACACACAACGCAAGCATGCAGAGTTGAAGAACGTAGGAATTAAGCAAGCAATACCTCTCCAGAAGCTTAACAGTGCGAGCTCCTCATTCCATGTGGGTATCCAGCTGTCCTCCAATGTCTTTGTTTTCTTCTTCATCATAGTATCAGCAGCTACGTACTCCAGCAATTCCTACCTGTTCACACAGTTTGTTACAAAGCTTCAATTAACTGATACCATGATAGTACGTACGTTCTGCAGAAGAAAAAAAAACAGAGTATCACACCCTAGCATAAAAATCTGTATAGCCAACAGTGGGGTGATCTACGTACTGCTATGAGGAAATGAAAATCCGAAGCCTTCGAATTTTTGCTGCAACCATTGGCCATTCAATTTCTCATGTTTGAATCCTCCGAATTCGGACTCAGATCGAGATACTTAAACCCTTCGATAAGATATTTAACATATGTACTTGGGACATACGTTAGAAATATCTTGAAAGTTGAAAATAAAAAGTACCGGTTCTTATAGAATAAGAGTTTGAAAGATTCATTGAATTTTCTTAATTTAAAGATTTTTTATTTTTTGAATATGTTTAGATTTTTCTAAAACCAAAAAAATATGGTGCATGAATTATATACTTTCAGTTACTATATATTTTTTGTTACTTTAGGGTTTTAATTTTTAAATTCAGATTTTTATCATGTACTCTTAGAATATATGATAAAAAAAGCGTATAACATATATTAGTATAAAACTAAGATTTAATATACTAGACACTAGTGATTTCTTAACCTAAAAGTAATAGATGAATATGGGTAGGTCCCATTTCCTTAAGAACTAAGACTTAAAAAGAAATATGCGTTTGGTCAAATATTATAGCTTACACATCTGGTTTATAGGTTAAGGTGAATTATACAAAAATACTTTTTTATAATATAAGAGTTGTATTATAAAATCACACGTATTATTTTACTGTTAAGTTATCACTCTATTAATTATATTAGAGATTAATTTTCAAATACGACCAGCTTTGCATTTACATTGAGTAATGTATTTATGAACATAGAATTTAAATTATGAGATGTTGTACAACCTTTGATTATACGAATGATTTGAATGAATGCTGTGCCGTGTGCGTCAACATTTTTATGAATCTCATAATTTACAAAAATAAAAAGTAGATTTTTTGGTTAAAATAAAAAAAGTAGATATTAGTAAAATATCCAAGCGCCGAGGTTTGATATGGCGGGTAAGAAAAAGCGCTAAAGCGAACAAAAGCGGAAAAAGTAGCCGTTGGCTTTGAATTTGTCCTTTTCTTCCCCTTCTCCCACCTCTGCTCGCTGCTTTTAGCCTGTTCTCTCCACAGTTTACAAAAAAGCAACAAAAAAAGCTTCTCCACCATCTCTGTGAATGAGATCACTTCCCAATTCTTTTCTTTATCTCGCGGAAAACCTAGCAATAAAGGCGACGACTTAACCCCACTCCTCACACAAAGAATCCCCAATGCCGATTTCTCTCTCCCCCTTCCTTTACACTTTCCCCCATCATCAAGCCATAACAAGCCTCCCAAGAAGAATACGGCGAGTGTTCTGCCAGAGAGAGACCACTAGAGGAGGTAGAAGCAGTGGGAAGTTGCGATTGCAATCGCCGTTCCGAGAATGGCGAGTTCCAGCGGTGGTAGGGAAGAAGGGATGTCGGCGGTTCCGCAGAGGGCGCTTTCGAGGAGGATGACTAGGGTTCCGACGATGATTGATCCCACCAAGGATGAAGGCGTCCCGATTGACAGCGAGATCGTGCCCTCGTCACTCGCTCCCATCGCCCCGATCCTTCGTGTCGCTAACGAGGTTGAGCAGGAAAACCCTAGGGTTGCCTATCTGTGTGAGTACTGGTTCCTTTTCCTTTAAAATTGATGTTAGTATAGTGTTAATGAGAACTTGAATTTCGATTTGGAGGCCACTTTCCCAAATGGCGTAATTCGAAGCCCTAATCCAACATCAGGGTTGCAAGAATTGGGTTTTGGCCTTTTGGGATACTGTGAATTGTGTGTACAACATAGTAAAACAAGGGTTCGAGATTGATCTGTTGTGCGCCCGATACCAATCATGTAGGAGGATCGGTTAGAACTTAGAAGTTCTAATTTGTTAAAATGGATAAAACAAACTTAACTAATACCTCTTAACTTTAGGACTTTACATATGACTTGGTACCTCTACTCATTAGCGCCGGCTTAGTATTGAATTGAATTTCAACTGCTGTCTGCTCACATGTTGCTTAATTTTTAAATCTTGAGAATTATGCAAAAGATCTGAAAGTTGAAAATTGGAATAGGAAGAATCTCCTGAAAAGTGGAAAATATGTGACCATTCTCTTAGCACTGTTTTGTTCTTTGCAGTTTACAATATTGTGGGTTATAGGTTACTTGATTAGCTATGATATCCAAGAAGGATAGTTGTGTCATAAATCACACATACTGGCAGTGTTAGCTAACCTTGTGCTAAAAGGCTGTTGCACCACTAGTTCACGAAAGCTTTGGCACTAGTCAGGTCTAGGCCGTCTAGCTAGATGCTATCACTTAACTAATAAAAGGCAAAGTTTCAACTGAATTGTAGTCTTTTTAGCCACTTAGTTAACATGTGAAAATGTTCGACATTGTTTTAGCAATATTTTCTTTTCTGGGCATAGTGCTCTGATATAAAATCCCACTGTCAAGTGATTCAGCAAACAGGAAAGGGAAGCATACAAGAAATAACTTGTCAGTCAGTGCACGTAATGCGATTTTGAATTGCTTATTAATGTAACATGGAAGAGAGTCAAGAGAGAGGCAGGTTACTCGTGGATGAAAGTAGAAGTTTGTATGTAGATGGTAACAGTACATTCTGTGAATTGCTTATTAAAGTTTCCATAGATGATGCCATTTGTCATATGAAAACTGAAAAGAAAATTACAAAACTTGCTTAGGAATTTGATAAAATGGTAACAGTACATTCTGTTATGTAGGTTTTGCAGCTACATGTACTTCTTATCCCTTCGTTACTCTCCTGTGCATGTTAGTTATTTATCTGTCTTTCTGCAAACAGGTCGCTTCCATGCATTTGAGAAAGCTCATAAAATGGATCCAACTTCAAGCGGCCGTGGTGTTCGTCAGTTTAAGACATATCTATTGCATAGACTTGAGAAGGTAGGTTAGGTGTTTCTTTTCCACTCCTAACTTTTTTTTTGTATTTTATAGAGGTTCGTTTCAATGCATTATGTCATTTATTATTGGACAAATGTTATTTTTTTTAATTAAGTTCAACGCATAAGTTCCTATGGTTATTTCCAAAAGAGTGATTTGTAACTTCTATTTTTATTACAAGGATGTCCAATAGATCTCCTAGATCTGTATGTAGGTTAGAGGGTCATAGATATGTGAGGGGGTATCAGCTTTAGCATCTGAAACATTTCCTATTCAGAGAAAAAAGTGTTGTATTTTTCATTCATCTGAAACATATTACTTTATGTGAAATCTAAAATTTACAAAGGAATCAAAGTAGGGTAAAAATTTGACTATAAATTACTACCACTGCTAACAGAATTGTACCTCATAACCATAAAGAGAAATACTAATCCTAATTTAGCTAGTGGGCACTAGTTTTGTAATTCAACAAAAAAATTGAAATAAAACCATCATAAGAGTAAGTAAACATTTAAAACCAAAATTTCCATTATTATGTTAGATGTGTAACCCCACAGGCCAAATTTATCTACAAAATGTATATTACATAAAATTGTTGATCCATTTTGGATTGTCCTTAGATCTCCCGGTATCATTATTCTGATTGTTATTGCTCTCTTGGCTGTGATGTGCTTAGCAATTTCTGATGAACTTTGCATTCACTGTTGAAGAAGCTTAAAATCCATGCAAGAGGATGCATGGTCAAGTGTCTCATCTTGATGATTAATAATCTTAAATTCGTGATGAAATTATTTGGCATCTGCTATATGGACGCTCTTTGAGAAACATATTGTCATATCCTATATTGCAGGAAGAACTGGAAACAAAACCCCAGCTTGCCAGAACTGATCCAAGAGAAATCCAGAAGTACTACCAGAACTTCTGTGAGAAGAACATAAGAGAAGGCCAACATACAAAAACACCGTAAGAAAGACATTGCATTTTAAGCATTTCCTTTCTGCATTTGAAGTGTAAAGTGATATTGTATATTAAACCTCACTGCTTCTGTCTGCTACCTCTGTTAGAGAGGAGATGGCGAAGGTCTATCAGATTGCATCGGTACTCTATGATGTATTAAGGACTGTTGTTCCTCAATCAAAACTTGATGAAGAGGTAAATGTCTATCCTCATGGTTGCATTCTTCGTTTGATGTGCATGTATTTGGTTTATTTATTGTGATTCATGGAAAGGAGAACTTCTCTATCATATAATCTGGTTGCTGATTGCAGACAGAAAATTATGCTAAAGAAGTTGAGCGGAACAAAGAGCATTATGAGAACTACAATATTTTGCCTTTGTCTGCTGTTAGAGTTAAACCCCCAATAATGCAACTTCCTGAGGTATTGAACCGAAATCTTTCTTTGACAGATGCTCCATGCTGTTACTTTTGGTACTCAATTAGTTATTTATTAACCTATTAAAATGTAGATTAGAGCTGCAATTCGCGCTATACGTAATGTGGACAGTCTTCCAATGCCTCGACTGCGTTCAATGTCCAATGTCCATGATGAAAATGTTATAATGCCAGAGATTAAGGATAAATCAGTCAATGATATACTTGACTGGCTTGCCTCTGTTTTTGGGTTTCAAGTAAGTCGACTTAGACACAACTTTCTTCGTGTACACCCCTGTTCTTATTTTTCTCTTTTCACTAGTGCAAAGATATTCCGATTTAATGTTTTATCAAATATATGTGCATTATTGTTATTTGTACATATATATGTGCTATGCTTTTAAGCGGTAGGAATATTCATATTCAATGACTCAATAATTTATGGTGTTTTAGTAGGAGGATACCTATTATACTTGTTCATCTCTTTTGTTAGTTTTAATCTCTCATCTTTGTAACCATTTCCGTTGTTGAACTTCATCACTGTTCCAACTTAGATGCTTATTTACTTTGACATAAGTACTAATGGTGACCTTGTCATTTTAGTTTCTTTTTTTCATTTTTTTGCGGGCGGATTAATATTGTCATTTCACACAGAATTCATCGCTTTAGATATTGAAGCTAGACATCTGAGGATGGATGATGGAGGGTTCTGACAGCTAAATGACTTCCTAGTGCTAGGAATATAACTGAAAGTGCTGTACATACTATGTCTGTTCTAAGCTCTATTTGGGACTGCAAATTATATATAAGGGTAAATTACAGAAGACCATCTTAATATAGGTCTCTTTATGGAAAATAATCATTTATAAAAAAATTGTATTTAATGACCCATAATAAATTATTCATTAGTAATTCAACATCCCTATCTATTTTAGGCATATACAAATGTTAAGAAAACGAATGTATGTCTGTAAGAATCTTCACTTATGCAAAACAAACATTAAATATGGTTGAATAAGGGGTATTTGGACAATTCGTGTTTTTTTCCTAACACTTCACCAACGATAAAAGGCTTCAGGGTGTTGACAAAGCATGAGCTGCATGAATAATGTGTGATTAAATGAAATTTTGGTTATGAAGGGTGGTTTTGTGCTAAGTGAACTATTACCTATATAATGGATAGTTTTGTGTAATTTACCTTACAAGTACTCTTAAGATAATGATACGGTTTGCTGGGAAGATAATTACCCGCTATTCCTGGGAGAAACGTTATAGAACAGTAGAACAACCTGCAAATTGTTGCATTGCAGCTCATGTCACACATTGTTGTCTTAGCAATGACGATTAAAGGAGCATCTGAGACATAACCTACATAAATATATAGGTTGTTCTGTGTTTATTGAGAGTTCTTTTATGCCTTCACATGCAATAAGACTGTGTATCACATTCTTGGTTAAAAAATCCAACAAGGTATGCATTTGCTTAGTGGTGCTTAGTGGTCTATAGATGTGTTAGATTCCCATCAACTCTCATGTCATAGTCTTGCAATATCAATGTATATGTTGATGCATAACTAACTCCCTTATAGGATATCTTGTATCTCTTTCAGTCTACTTTTATCTGGCTTCAAATATGTTTTCTTGGCTCCCTATCTTTCCCGAATTTTGTTTGTTGGTTACTTGGTTTCATTATGATAATTTGACAATTTCATTCTTTGTGCATTCTATTCTGGTGATTGCAGAAAGGAAATGTTGCAAATCAAAGGGAGCATCTAATACTACTACTTGCAAACATGGATGTAAGAACTAGGAAATCGGAGGGACCCTATGAGCAGGTCGGTTGATGCTCCATCACAAGAATGCTGATCATTAATTTTGGAGATTACTAACTCATTTTAACATCAAATGGTCAATTCCCTTTGAATAAAGGAGATCGAACTACGAAGATCGATTACTTCAAAAAGAAACTATGAAGATTGATGATTAATTTCACTGCAGGTTGAGAGTACCACAGTTCGCCAGTTGATGGATAAGGTTTTCAAGAATTATCGTATGTGGTGTGACTATCTGCATAGTGGCTCAAACCTAAAGTGTGTAAATCTTGTGATACTTCGTTTTCTATCACTATCCACTCAGAGAATACAGAATAGTGCAGACAGAAATTGAACACATAGCGCTGATGCCCTCTTCATCTTTTATCTTTCAGGTTTCCACCAGGTTCTGATAGACAACAAATGGAGCTCCTGTTTATTGCACTGTATCTACTTATCTGGGGGGAAGCTTCAAATGTCCGGTTCATGCCGGAATGTCTATGCTATATCTTCCACAATGTAAGCTAAACAGATCAGTGAACACATGGATTTTACTTATAAATATTTATATTACTATAAGATGATATATGCAATTATGCTTAATACTGCTATTTTCTTGAATGTATAATTTACATTCTTTTGTTTACTTAAAGCTCTACTCTTTGTATTTTGACTAATTTAGATGGCCAAAGATACTTATGAGGTCCTCTACAGCAATATACACCCTTTAAACGGAGAGGGTCATAACACAGGTCGTACAGAAAAGTCATTTCTGGATGGTGTTATAACCCCTATATATGAGGTTCTGCAAAAGGTATATCTATCTTTCTTCTTTGCTCCTGTCCACCTGTTTTTCCTTCTGGTTTTCAAAAACTGATGCTTGTCAATTCTGTTGAAGGAAGCAAGAAGAAATAAAGGAGGCAAGGCAAGTCATTCAGCTTGGAGAAATTATGATGATTTGAATGAATATTTCTGGTAAGTTTTGGGTGATTATTTCATTGATCTCACCTAATAACATACTAATTCCTGAAATACTTTCTGTAGGTCTAAGAAGTGTTTTAAGCTAGGATGGCCTATGGACCTCAATGCTGACTTTTTTGTGCATACAGATAAGAAGCCATCCACAACCAGGGTAATGATTACTTTACCTTAGTATTTCTTTCCTTATTAGGTAAATGCAGCTAGAAAATCATAGTTTTTTACTCTTTATGAGTAGCCATTGCTCTTCCTGTTGGAATGGAGAGTCCCACATGATTAAACGGATGTGTGCCTGTGTGGGTATGGTGTATATAAAGTAAGGGTGAGCCCAAACTTAATGCACTGTACTCGGATACAACCCCAAGTTATTGTCTCCTGGACTTCAATACTTCCAAATCAATATGCAACTATGTGCTAAGTTGGAACTCACGGTATTTTTTTTTAATTTCTTATCAATGGTGTCTTTTGTTGCTGTCAACTATTCCATATGTGTACATGGCTTTGATCTTTGTATTCTTTTTTATAGTAGGTTTCTGGGAACCTCTGTCAATTAAAAGTGAATATTTAATAAGATCTTTTGATGAACTATATAACATGCTTAATTTTAGAAAATGATGTAACCTCTTTATTTCCTGGGATTGATCCCATTTTGATTCATACTGATGCTTGAAAATTATCCTTTTCTGTATCAGCAATGTGTGCATCTCAAAGATTTTATAATGCAATTTACACTTTTTGCAGAGGCAGGACCAAGCAGTTGGCAAGAGAAAGCCAAAGACAAATTTTGTTGAAGTTCGTACATTTTTGCACCTGTTCAGAAGTTTTGATCGAATGTGGATATTTTTTATAATTGCATTTCAGGTATCCAAATCATATAGTGAATTTTACCTTTTTAGCCAATGTCAGGAGCACATATAGAACGTAAAAGCTTACTGGAAGTTTGACGAAAATGGTTTTCAGGCAATGGTTATTCTTGCATGGAGCCCATCTGGTTCTCTTACTTCAATCTTTGAAGGGGATGTCTTCAAAAGTGTTCTTAGCATATTTATCACCTCTGCCTTCCTTAATTTGTTGCAAGGTGCTTGATGCTTCTCTATTATTCTGTGCAATTTCTCTCAAGGAAAATCAGAAATGGAAATATACAATATCCTTAAGCTTGTATGGATATCTTCTAATATGTTACCCCTTCATTGCAGCTACATTGGATATTATTCTCAGCTGGAAGGCTTGGGGAAGCATGAGATTTACTCAGATACTGCGCTACCTGTTCAAATTTGCTGTCGCTGCTATGTGGGCTGTGCTGTTGACAATTAGCTATGCTAACCAAGTTCAAAATCCAACAGGGCTGGTGAAATATTTCCAGAGTTGGGCACAGAATTGGCAGGGTCAGTCATTCTACAACTATGCAATTGCTATATATTTGATGCCTAATATCCTGGCATCTGTGCTATTTTTCTTTCCGTCTTTACGGAAGTTTGTGGAGCGCTCAAACTGGCGAATCATCACCCCCATCACGTGGTGGGCACAGGCAAGCATTTATAGCCTTATTTCCGCTTGTAACAATGCACATTCTGCTTTGGCTTCTAGATATGGGTTTCTCAACTCTCCACTTTTGTACAGCCAAAATTGTATGTTGGAAGGGGCATGCACGAAGACATATTCTCACTTCTGAAGTAAGAAAGACTTATTCTTTTTATGCCGTAAGATTTAGATGTTGCTGGGAGGTTGTGCAATGTTGTCTTAGTTTTTACTCAGTAAATAGGATTGAGCAAAATTGGAATTATCATTATTATGCGCAAAGCATACTTGTGAGTGTCTTATTTCTAGTTTTCTTCTAACCAATAACTGATTACATGCTACTACTTTTGTAGGTATACGATGTTCTGGATCATGTTACTAATATGCAAGCTTGCTTTCAGCTTCTATGTGGAGGTAAACTTAGTATACCTTATCCATATCTCTCCCTCATGGCCTCACTCAGTTGTGATGTTGTATACTTGTATGTATCTCTTTGCACATAACCTATTTTGCTGCTCGCTTTAAATCGCCATGACTCAATAAGCAATAAGCAGAGTTTGGATCCTGATCATTTGGTATGTCTAGCCAGTAGTTATTTATTATTTATGGAGACTGGGATACGATTCATGCTTTGCAGACATGTATAATACTTCCTATGTATGCCTGAATTTTGCATCACTCTAATATGAGGAAGAAATGACATTTGACACAAACCTAATATGATGTGATGAGGAACCAGCCCACTACAAGAACCGCATGACCCCTTCTCGGTCAACCATGCGACCCCGTGGACTGACCCCTGATCCGGTAGTCTGCAGACCAGTGACCCCAACCCCTCTCAGCTGAACCCTGTGAGCACCACCCCATTCCAAGGGTGACACAAGCACAAGGGCCTGCGGGTTGCTGGCGGGGGGAATCGAACCCCCGACCCTTTAACATGCAGCTTTCGCAATACATGTTACCAATTGTGCTGCGGGGTGGTGCTCACAGGGTTCAGCTGAGAGGGGTTGGGGTCACTGGTCTGCAGACTACCGGATTAGGAGTCGGTCCATGGGGTCGCATGGTTGACCGAGAAGGGGTCATGCGGTTCTTGTAGTGGGCTGGTTCCTCATCATGATGACTGGTTTATGCTGACTCTAAGGGTGCTTTTAGCTTCTTCTTCGGACATATAAGCGAGGAGACCAAGAATTACTGTAATTCTTGAGTATGTTTTAGAAGGAGACCCCTTGACACAAGAAATGGAAGGCCAGAAAGAAAATCCATGATAGGTCAAAGTAGTCCTAGTAAGACTAGGATTTATCATCAAACAAAAAGATAAATTAGCTGAAAAGCTAAATGTTGATAAGAATTAGGTGGAACAAATGATCAATTCTATTTCTAGTGAAGATAGGAAAAGAAAAAAAAAAACTAATAAATTAGGCGGAGATAATAAAATCCTAGTCAAGATGGAAAAGGATAATAGTAAGATAATGAAACAATCAATTTGACAAAAGGAGTCTCAAACAAAAAGACAACTTAAACACATTTCAAGTGGTATGAGCATATGCGTAATGAATTCTGTTACATGAACTTCATCTTCAATTTCAAGTTTTCAACTGATGTTGTCATTCATGTACTCGAATGCTTCTGTACTGAAAGACTTATTTGTTCACATGCTTCCTTTGTGTTAGATTTCACCATTAGTTGCTCCGACAAAGCTTATAATGCAGTTACCAGTCGACACTTATGATTGGCCAGAGTTATTACCCAATGGTGAACCTGACATAATCTTCTCCTTATTTTTTCCGGTTTCATTGCAACTCATTGCAAAATTAACTAATTTTTCCCTTTTCTTAATGCAGCATCTCATAATCTAGGTGTTGTTATCGCCATATGGGCTCCAGTTACTCTTGTAAGTGGAATGTATAGGACAGATAAATTGTTATCGACTTTTTTGATGCCAGATTCCTGTGTTGAAACACCTTTTTGTTTAGGTCTATTTCATGGACGCCCAAATATGGTATGCTATATACTCAACCATATTTGGCGGGATTCTTGGAGCTTTCAGCCATTTGGGTGAGGTCAGTGTCATTCATTTTGATAGTGCTGGCCAGCTCTTTACAACATGTCTCATAATACGTAACAAAGTGAATTTCAATTCTTTTTATTCCAACATTCATATGCAGGTTTTCACTCATGTACTTTTCTCTTTGCCATTTAGATAAGGACATTGGGAATGTTGCGCTCCAGATTCAAGTCTGTACCAATTGCTTTCAGGAAACGCCTTGTGCCATTATCAAGGGAGGAAGCTAAAAGAAGGCACTTGGTAATATTTGCCTTCATAAACCAGTATGCTAACAGGCACATAAGTAGCAATTCTGCACCACATCAGAAACATAGGCACTCAGAACAGGGAACAAAATTATACATAGGCACCCGGAGCTGTATGCATAACATACAGACACTTAATAAACTACGTAATGTCGACTTATTAATTTATGTTATGTTGACATAACTATGGTATGATGACTTTAGTTTTCTGTGAGTACATGAACTCTCACACAAATTGGCATACAAGGCATGATGCATTACATAGTAGATGTCACCGTATCATAAGCTGTAATAGGCTTTCTGAGTTTTGCTTTTGCTAGTAGCTTCTTGTTTTTCACCAAAACTCTTTTGACTGGCAGGAGGATTCAGCTGATCGGAAAAATATTGCAAAATTTTCTCAAGTGTGGAATGAATTCGTCCATTCTTTGCGACTGGAGGATTTGATTAGCCACAGGTGAGAAGTCTTGAGAGCTCAGTAGAAGTACTGAATTAAAAAATAATTTACTCCTGATATTAGCAACTCCCCCTTTGTCGGGTCCCCCATCTGGTTGTCACGAGCTATCCATTATACTGGAAAACAATTAGCTAGTAGAGTAACCAGGATGAGGAGGAAATATGTTGTTGTAAGGTATATAAGAATAAGTTTGGGTGCGGGGGGGGGGGAGGAAATATGTGAGTCAGTATGTTGTTGTCCATTCACCGACCACCCTAATATTACTATCAATGCCATCTCTATTGCAACTGCAGCTTCTGAGATCAAGTCTTGGGGCCGCAGTGAGGCAGGTAGTAGTCACATGACAGATGAAGAGGAAGGATAGAATTTTTTTGAGTCCTTTTTCACACCATAATTTTTTTATGAACAAAAAATTGTTTCAATTACAAGCATAGATCAACAACACTAAATAAGAAGATGTCACAAGAAACATAGATAGCCAACAGCTGAGAAGAGAAAGAAGAGGAGAAAAAAATGAAGCTGATAAATATCGATTAGCCTCACAAAATTATACATGATGAGGCATATTTCATTTACTTCTGAAGTGAAGCAGTTTTAATCATGTATCCTTGTGTTTCGAATAAAAAAAAGATTGATGTATCCTCCAGTCATTTTCTTTTAAAAGGGCATTCCTTCGCTGTAAAATCACTACGATTCTTTGAAATATAGGTGGCCTCTAATTGCTTTCTCATGTTAGAAGGAGGTGATAGTATTTTCTGCATTAGGTTTATGCTAACAAATGCATTGTGTGACTGGACTGTCTAACCGCTGCTTTGAGGGTGTATGTCGATTCAATCTTTACGGGCCTTTTCCTTGCCAAGTCAGAATAGAACTTAGGGGTTACTGGTTAGTGATTTTGTTATTTTAATTTATTAGAGAATCTGGTCCACTTGACATACTAACCTTTCTTTTGATTACAATGACTATCGTGTACTTTATAGATGATTAATACGCTCCATATGCAATATATAGTGGTAGAATTAGGAGTTACCACATGTTTCTTCGGAGCTCATTGGTTTCTTTTGGCATTTACTTGGATGCCTGCTATTATGTTTTGACAAACAGGACAATCATATCCTGACTAGGAATAGATCTATACTTGGAAGGATCAATTTTATCTTTATGATGATGCCATCTCTTTCACCTTATCCTTTTTTGCCTATTCTCGCCCTATGATTTCAGGGAGAGAGATCTACTGCTAGTACCTTACACTTCAAGTGATGTTACTGTAGTTCAATGGCCGCCTTTTCTTTTGGCGAGTAAGGTGTGCAAACATTCCTCTTCGTTGATTAACTTCCGTTGCCTTGCTTTTCACTAACATATTTGTATTGCATTTCAACTATATCAGATACCTATAGCAGTTGACATGGCAAAAGACTTTAAGAAGGATGATGAAGATTTGTTCAAGAAGATACGTAATGATGAGTATATGTGCTCTGCTGTTATTGAGTGCTATGAGACCCTTAGTGAAATACTCAAAGAACTGTTGCTAGACAGAGATGATAAAGAGTCAGTAGATCTACTGTCTATCTATTTATGTTTATGTTTTTTCTTTTTGCCTGGTTATTTTGTCTCAATAAAAGCTCATTAGCCCTGCCCCCTGAAAATGTACGATTGTTTGTTTTTCAGAGTAATTGTCCAGATATGTTGGAAAGTAGAATCCAGCATACGGGAGCATAAGTTTCTGTCTGAGTTCCGCATGAATGGATTGCCAATGCTTCATGATAAGCTGGAGAAGTTCTTAAAACTATTGGTGATTTGCATTTTTTTCAGTTTTAAATTAAGTTTTTTAGTTAGTTTTGATACATTACTGGCATCTAAACATACTGAAAGAATGATTTTTTTCACAGCTTGATGATAGTGAGTACGATGATGTTGACCATTACAAGTCACTTATCATCAACCTTCTGCAGGACATTATGGAAATCATCACACAAGATGTCATGATTGATGAACATGAGTGGGTTTAGTAAAATTCCTTTTTTTTCACAAAATTATTGTGTCCTAAAATTTTTTAACAATGATTTCTGTCCTCTCTTGTTTTCAGTAGTATTCTGAAAAGATCTCATGCACAACATCACCATGATCTTGAAAGCAAAAGGGAGCAGAGGTTTGAGAAGATCAATGTTGACCTTCTACAAGAAAAATCTTGGATAGAGAAGGTATATGCTGAGTGAAAGAGAGTCTATTTTACCTTCTACAAGAAAAATCTACAAGATCAATGTAGTATTCTGAAAATACCTTCCTCTTCACTTTTGTTTTCTATTTTACCTTTGTAGGTTGTCCGGTTGCATGTGCTGCTGAGTGAAAAAGAGTCTGCAATTAACGTACCAATGAATCTTGATGCACGCCGTCGGATGACTTTCTTCACAAACTCTTTATTCATGACCATGCCTTCAGCCCCAAAAGTTCGGAATATGCTCTCTTTCAGGTGAGTATGCAATTTGGACTTTCCACATCTTGCAATACTGTATAAACCTTTCTTCTTTTCTGGAGGAAATACTATATTTTTTTTTTACTGCTGTAATGTTTAGGTTGACCAGCACCTCACCGAGGCCCAATCGGGGCACATCTACTTTTTCCCCTTTAGCAGCCCACTTAGCTTATAAATAGCTTGCTTTCACTTCATTTGTACTCACTCAATTCCCACTTAGTTTCTCTCTTTGCATAGCTTGAGAGCTTTTCTTCATTAATATAAAAACGAGTGCTTGGCATTCATACCCTCTTGCTCGCTTTTCCGTCTTGCCCTTCGAGAAGGCTGACTTAGTTGCGTTAAGGAAAGGGTATTCATGCAAAAATACAGAACCACCTTTACTGATTATTGAAGCTAGAGATTGGCTGTCTATATTAGCACACTTCCTCTTTTGGTAATCCTAAAATTAATTGCATTTATTTCCTCTGAGACTAAAACTAAAACTATTCTATCCGAAATAGAGGACAATAATGTCCTGAATCAACTACCAACATAGAGGATACAATAAAATAGAATTAGTTGCATCTGTTACCAGTCTTCCTACAGTCCAACACTACTATACAACATCTGATGGATAAAAGACACGAACGTGTTTTGTGCCTTTAGTATCTTGAAATCTGAATAATAACTTGTAATTATTTCTAAGATTGCTGATTGTTATGACAAATCCGATGTAACAAGCCAAAAACACAACAAAGGAAGATTAATATAGATATTTCACAATTTGCAACAATTTCAATACAAAGGAAATTTATTCTTTTTAAATAAACAACATTTAAAATTAAAAGATTTAACACTTAGTTTTGAGATCAAGTTATTGTTTATTGCCATGTTTTTTAGCATGAGCCTTGACAGAAAATAAATTCCCTTCACAGAAGACATTTCATGTTCATGATTACACCAGAAGACAGAAAATAAATTCCCTTCACAGAAGACATTTCATGTTCATGATTACACCAGAGTGACTGAACCATTTGGAAACCCATACATGTGGTACACAACATATATATGAATGTTTTGAAGTGATTCAACAATGATCATAAATGAAATTTAGAACTATAAAAACATCAATTGCAAAATTTACTTATGGATTTCTGTAAAAAATTGCTCTTCTCTCTTTGTGCTCCAATGTTTTTTGGTCATCTGAGCAGTCATTTTCTTTTTAAGTCTTGCAAAATAAAATCACAAAAACTTCTTATTAAAATATTAGTGACAATAAGGTGAATTGTAGTTTGTCATCATCAATCAAACCCAAGTTCGAACCTTTTGTATTCTATCTTACAATCTTGACCTCCCAGAGGCCAGTCCCACAATGATGAACATATCTTACATAAGGGTTAAGCCTGAAAGGATGGAAGGCTAACCATATGGCTTGTATAATTCATTATCTACAACTCTTTTATTTGTATATTCCCTTATACTTCCACCTTTCCTATTGAATTATAACTTGTTTGACCCTTTTTATTGAAGTGATTATTTGAGGTACAATTGTTTACTAACGTGCATGCTTGATGCAGTGTTTTGACACCATATTATAAAGAAGATGTTCTTTATTCTTGGGATGAACTAAAAGAGGAAAATGATGATGGCATTTCTATCTTGTTCTATCTGCGGAAAATATATCCTGGTGAGTTAAAATGCTCTTGCTCTCCATTATTCTTGCTTGATAAGGAAATTACATTGATTTATATATTTCTATCTTTTGGCTGCAAATAGATGAATGGTCCAACTTCTGGGAGAGGATAACTGATCCAAAGCTTGGATATGCTAGCAAGGACAGAGTGGAATTGATTCGCCATTGGGTATCCTACAGAGGGCAAACCCTTGCTCGAACAGGTTTGATTAGGCCATTGATCTGTGAGTGAATATCTGTAGTGATATTTAGCGTCTGCTAATGCCACCTTTCTCTGTATCAGTTAGAGGGATGATGTATTATAGATCTGCTTTGGATCTTCAATGCTTTCTGGAGTATGCTAATGATGCTGGTACAGCAATTGTTCTAACCTTATACTATAACTAGTTCAGTAGTTTCTGTTAAAATTCTTGATTTGGAAAATATGTTGCCCTTTGCAGCAATATATAGTGGTTACAGGACCATTGACAGGACTGATCCTCAGAAAAAGGAAATTTTTGAGTACTCGCAAGCACTCACAGATTTAAAGTTCAGTTATGTTGTGTCCTGTCAAGAGTATGGTGCTCAGAAGAAATCAACCGATCCTCATGATCGCAGTTTGGCAAATAACATTTTAAATCTCATGTTGACGTAAGATTTCATGAGCTAATAAATAAATATTACTAGTTGATTTCATGTTACAAAGGTTCATTATATTGAGCAATAAGGTTTTGCAGGTATCCTTCACTCCGTGTTGCTTATATTGACGAGAGAGAAGAGAAAGTTGATCGGAAAGCAGAGAAGGTTTATTATTCTGTCCTTGTGAAAGGCGGGGACAAATTAGATGAGGTGACAAACTATTGCTTTTGCTAATCCAATGTATCTTATCTTAAGAGCTTGTGCATGATATCTCTTTGTGACAACCTAAACTAAGGGTTAAAACAGGATTATTGTGATTGTTGATAAGGCTAATTATTTGAGAACTACAATGTGACACATGATTGTTTGTAGTTAAAACCAACATTATGCCATGTAGGTGAAGCTATTTCTTGCGTTTGAAACGGTTTTCATTAGAACTACCACTCTCATTTGAGTGATTTTCCCATTTATCAATGCTGAAATATTATCAGTATATGATTAAGAACATCTGTATTTGTGCTTGAACTCTGGTGTTCAAATGATACTTTATGAGTGAGAATTGACTCTCTGTTGTTTAAATGGTGTCCTAGGAAATATATAGAATCAAGCTTCCGGGCAATCCAAGACTTATAGGAGAAGGAAAGCCCGAAAACCAAAATCATGCAATAATTTTCACGCGAGGAGAAGCTCTGCAAACGATTGACATGAATCAGGTTACATCTGTTTGTCCCATGCTCTTGAGATATAAATATGCTATATATGTTTTCGGAACTATTCTCTCTATCCCTTTCTTAATAATTAATACTGGGAATGGTAAAACAGCGGAAGATAGAGAGCATATCACTAAATGGTGTTTAGTCGTTTAGATAATCATCTCAAGTACCTCATAAGCTTGTATGTGACAGTTTACAAAGTTAGAAGGGTCTATGTTTACTTTTGATGTAGTGACAGAATAACATTCTATACTGTTTAATTTTGGTCCCTTGTGCAAGATGAAACTATACAAGGTATTACCATGGCTGTTAATGCCCATTGATACAAATGATCTTCCAACTTTTGTGGATCTCCACATGATCTGCCTGTTACATGTTTCTGACGCAAGTTACCATATTCAAGAGTAAAAATTGTCGAACTTTACTCTCAAATATTTGATTGTACAAGTATTTCTTGTTAAATTAACTACTTTTCATATGAAATCTATATTAAGAAGTCCACCTTTAGCAACTTGAAATATACAATTGTTGGTGGATCTTATGTTCCACAGACATATCTTGTTTTATCTTTTTCCTGTCTCAAGAGTATTATATTTGCTGCCATATATTGTATACATCTGATGATGACTTATGCTTGATACTTTTCAGGACAATTACTTTGAGGAGGCTTTTAAAATGAGAAATGTATTGCAAGAGTTTCAGAAGGACCGGTATGGACGGCGAAAGCCTACAATATTGGGCTTGAGAGAGCACATCTTTACAGGAAGGTTAGCCTTATTATATTCTGTCACTATTCTACTCTCCTTCAGGGTGACAATCTAGCTTGCTGAACAACAAATTACTGTGTATGGAAAGTTACCTTTTTACTTGTCTTACATTTTCCAGTGTTTCCTCTCTGGCATGGTTCATGTCAAATCAAGAGACTAGTTTTGTAACTATTGGCCAACGTGTTCTAGCCAACCCATTAAGGTAAGTCATAAAATTATGTCTGGCTTAGCTTTTCTATTGTTTTTATTTGAAAATGTTGGTATATGTAAAATAGTTCTTTCTGGGAGTGCTTTCAGCTGCTGTGGTACAAAAATTTACTCTCTAAACCTTCGAGAACGCTTTTTTAAATCCAACTTTTGAAGATCACATCTTAAAATCCTTCTTATGTCCTCCCGTTCTTTTTTTATTAGCAGAGGTGCATCCAGAATCTGCCTACTCTCTACAAAATCATTTTGAGCAGAAGAAATATTTGCTGTCAACATCTCTCTAATCTCCCTAAGAACATTTATCAATAATCCTATCCCCACTGGTTACCAAGCTAATTGATCAAATGTAACTGATCTTTCTTATGCACAATGAATGCAACTAGTGTTCTGTAATGTTTCAAACAACTTCATTACCAGAATCTTAAAAGTACTCCTTAAATAGCAAACAGGCCCCAGGAATCTGTCCAATTGCATGTCAAAAAAATTCCTAGTACATCATCAATGTGACAGTTGCAACTCAAGATCTTTGCTTCTCAGGAGTGGGACTATACCATATTCCCCTATCACAGGACTCACAAAATTCTGCTTTAACTAGGGAGGGATTATATTTGAATAGTGAGCTCAGCAAATCTTAGCTATGCTGAAATAGTTTGCCTTTTGGGTTATTGTGGCAATTTTCTGTAATTGTAAGGTGCAGTTTCAGTTCCTTTAGGGACAATTTTGTTTGTTTGGTAGCTGAAGAATGTTGGGCCAGTTATCGAATATGCACTAAAAGCAACTCTTTTCTTAGTCCTTATCCTTGGTCTTGCAGAGTCTCCAGAGGTTGCATAACCTTCCTTTTCTATTAGTTTGACATTTTAGCCTATCACAGCTTTTAGTATTTCAGTTACCCAAAGAACGTCGGTTGAATAAAAGGCCAACAAAGCATCATCAAGGCAGTGGTCCTCAACTTTGAAATGAATCATTAGTACTTTGAATTGAAGTTTTAATGGGTGCCAGTTTTTTACATGAGTTACTCTTGAAACAGGGTGCGGTTCCATTATGGCCATCCCGACATATTTGACAGACTCTTCCATCTAACTAGAGGTGGACTAAGTAAAGCTTCCAGAATCATTAACCTGAGCGAAGATATATTTTCTGGTAAATGATCCACAATCTTATAAACATAATGTCTATTGTACACGTTGAATGTTAAAGAGTGTTGTTCCCTCTACAGGTTATAATTCAACTTTACGTGGAGGCTATGTAACACACCATGAGTACGTTCAAGTTGGAAAGGGTCGTGATGTGGGAATGAATCAAATATCTCTTTTTGAGGCTAAGGTTGCTAATGGAAATGGAGAGCAGACGCTAAGCCGAGATGTTTATCGGCTTGGACGCCGTTTTGACTTCTATAGAATGCTCTCATTCTACTTTACAACAGTTGGCTTCTACTTTAGTAGCATGGTATGTTATATCTGATTCCCATGACTTGGTAACTATAGAAACATTTGTTATGATACTTCACGGCTTCTCATTTTTTGCATGTTCATCTATGCATTAAAATTTTGGTTTGGACAGCGTTCAGTTCTGATTGTTTTCGGAATAATAAAATCTTGTTAGTTATTGCTTGTAGAAAGTATTGTGTATGTTAGATGTAACAAATACAAGCGTCATTTTGGGAAACATGTTAAACCATTATATCTTTTTCCAACCCTAGTAAAGTTGTCTGCAATTTTGGGTTCTCTATACACGACATGCAATAAATGCTTGATAATGAAGGAAGAAGATGTCTTATGAACAAGTGCACCTCATAGCTTAGTGTTTTTTCTTAGCTTGAATTTGTTCTGAAATCTTAGCTTAGTGTTTTTTCTTAGAATGAATAGATAGAACGTCTTAGGGCTAAAACAAACAGACGATCTTCTTCCTTTGGATTTCTTCTACACTGATTTATGAGGACCCATAATTTGGGTTTTTTTTTCATTACCATCTTAGGGAGGATGGAAACAACCTATGGTCAACCCCTTTTTAGTGCATTTCAAATATCCAATGCACCAAATTTGCTGTCTCGTTTGGGAAACTCTGTAATCTTGGCTACATATGAATTGTAAAATTTGTTAAATATATGACCTGCATGAAGAGAAAAACAATACTAAGTTCTTTCTTTGTATATCCCTCTGAAAGTTTCTAATATAGCTTTTCTAATGTTCAACTTAGTATGTTGCTTATGTTATTCAAAATTTCTTCTCAACAGAAACTGTTAATGCATTCTGACACAACAATGTCTTTCTGCAGATTACTGTGCTTATAGTGTATCTTTTCCTGTATGGGCGTTTGTATTTGGTTTTAAGTGGGCTGGAAAAGAACATTCTCGAAAATGCTACCATAAGTAGCAAGGCTCTTGAAGATGCTTTGTCAACCCAAACTCTGTTTCAGCTTGGCTTACTTCTAGTACTTCCCATGGTTATGGAAATTGGACTGGAAAGAGGTTTCCGCACGGCATTGGGTGAATTTGTGATCATGCAGCTGCAGCTTGCTTCTGTTTTCTTTACTTTCCAGCTTGGTACAAAAGCCCACTACTATGGACGAACCCTCTTGCATGGCGGTTCAAAGTACAGAGCCACTGGCCGCGGATTCGTTGTTTTCCATGCAAAGTTTGCTGATAACTACAGGCGCTACTCGAAAAGCCATTTTGTAAAAGCGCTGGAACTTGCTATACTTCTAATTATCTATGAAGTGTATGGAAACACGTACCGTAGCTCAAGCCTGTACTTGTTTGTGACCTGGTCCATGTGGTTTCTTGTTGCTTCATGGCTGTTTGCACCTTTCATGTTCAACCCTGCTGGGTTCGATTGGCAAAAGACGGTGGATGACTGGACAGACTGGAAGCGGTGGATGGGAAACCGTGGTGGAATAGGAATCCCGCAAGACAAGAGTTGGGAATCCTGGTGGGATTCAGAGCAGGACCATCTCAAATTCACAGATCTTAGGGGAAGAGTTATGGAGATAATCCTTGCAACCCGGTTCTTCTTCTACCAATATGGGATTGTCTATCATCTTGATATATCTCATGGTAACAAGACCTTCCTGGTATGTATGCCTCCTTCCACCAAAATTACTTCTCTGTGGCACCAACAATATTCTAAAAATCCCCGCCTAGGCTAGAAGAAGCACCAATATCTTAGGAGACGACGGATATATAGAACATAGTTTTGGGTTATTGTTGGAATCCCACATCGAAGGATTGGGACACACTTGCCTTGTATATAAGCCCAGTGGTCCTCTCCACCTATGGCCAATTGGTTTTAGGTTGGAACCCGACTGGGCTTGTTGGGCACCCCGCCCCGTTTCCACATGGTATCAGAGCATGGTTATCGGGTCAAGTTATGCTATGTAAAATGAGGCCCATAATAAAATATATAATGTCATCCCAACATAGTTTTATAAACATTAATGGATATGAGAGAACGTAGTAAAATAATCATATGGATTATACATTGATTTTTATTCCAACTCTCGCCTAGCAATTTTTAGAACATTGGCATTTACATTTGCACTCTTTACTGAAAACCCATCTCTTATGTACAGGTTTACGGGCTCTCATGGGTCGTCATGGCAACTATTCTTCTTGTCCTAAAGGTAATCTAGTTCCTACAATTGCACAGCTTCTCACAACTCACTCTATGTATAACTCTGCATTTCTCTTCTCTTGCTATTTTAGATGGTCTCTATGGGAAGAAGAAGATTTGGCACAGATTTCCAGCTGATGTTTAGGATCCTCAAAGGGCTCCTGTTTCTGGGCTTCATATCTGTCATGACTGTACTATTTGTGGTCTGTAACCTCACCATATCGGATCTGTTCGCCTCCGTCCTTGCCTTCATGCCTACTGGATGGGCTTTCCTCCTGGTAAGTGCAAAATCTTGCTCAATTAGAAACTTGTGATTTTGTTGCAGGAGCTTTTGACAAGTGACCTTGTTGTTGTGTTTTATGAAGATTGGACAAGCACTGAGGCCAATGCTGAAGGGAATAGGGTTCTGGGAATCGATCAAAGAGCTGGGACGAGCTTACGAGTACGTAATGGGGCTTGTGATCTTCACGCCGATAGCAGTTCTGTCATGGTTCCCCTTTGTGTCTGAGTTCCAGACAAGGCTGCTGTTCAACCAAGCGTTCAGCAGAGGTCTCCAGATCTCCATGATTCTTCAAGGCAGGAAAGACGAATCGCCTGATGTAGAAATTGACAATCAATTAAAAACAGCTTGATGCTTGTGGAATCATACACTTGTGAAAGTATTACAGGGTTTTAACTTATATTTATATTTAGTGGGGTGTAAAGCCAATTAATATACATGCATTTTGATTTTTTTCTTCTTCCCTTCTCCCTCCTCCCTCCTCTTCTCTCCCCCAAGCTCACCTCTGTGAACGAGAATCAGAACCCTATTACTGAGAAACCGAGATCCCAAACAAGAGGAAGACAAGCTTGAGAAGGAGGCGGGAGAGATAGAAGAAGTCGCCGGCGTCTTCCCGGCGAAGGCGAAGCAGAGATGCAACGCGGTGCTGAGGGAGTCGGCGGGTGCCGGTTGGGCGCTGGTGCCGGTGAGGCGCGGAGCCGGCCGGTGGGTTCGGTTGGGTTTGCGGGATCTGAAAATCCGGTTGGGGGGGGGGGCGGCGGCCATAGGTAGTGGTGTTTAGGGTTTTTTGCTTTTGTCCATTGGGAGCGTTTTCTCTCTCCTGCTGCTGTACTGCAGAATTCTAACTTGATTGAGTCGAAATACCATTGAATTTGCAAAAATAGACAAATTCAAATTAACCTTGCATTTTCTTTTTCTTTTCATGAACGGAAAATTACACAAAATTTGCCGCCTACTAGTATTCATTTGGCAACGAAGAGGCTTGCATTTTGGCGCCACTCCCCCCACAAAAGCTTCTTTCTCTCCCTCTCTTCTCTCGTACTCTTCTTCTCTTTCGCAATTTCACATCCGCAGAGGCACACAGAGAGAGGATTCATGGATATGGAGTTAGACCTAGATGACGAGCTCCTCGAATTTGAACTCGAATCATTTTCTTCGCCCTCGGCCAACCCAAAGAAAAGGTTTGCATGCTTGTCGTTGTCGTCTCTTGATTCCTAGTTCGTCTTCAATTCGGCGAAAATTGTCTCTTTTATTTATCTAGTCTTCGGGATTTCATGGTCGATTTATACGATTGGTTGTTGCATCGTTATATGCAAGGGTTTTGAATTTCAATGTAATGCTTACCCTAAACGGTAGATGACTGCAAGTCTGCAATTAAGCTTGTCCGTTTAACTTCACTTTAGTTTCGTTTCTCGGTTTCCTGATACCGGCGTATATACTTTTGTTTAAAGTGAGTGCGTTGTGTATCTACTAAATCTGCCGTGCTTGTTCTATCTCTTTCATTTGATTTATATTTAGGGATTTGCAGGTCTTCTGTTGTATTTTTGTTCCTGGTTTGTGGACACCAAACACGAGTGGGGTGTTGATGAGAGTTGGACTTGAAATGGTTTGTTGGCGTGTGTCAGGGTCTTCCAGTTAAAGGGTTAAACCTTTTTCAATAGTCAATAGTCTTCTCTATTTTGATTTTTCTCAATTACATGTTTGTGTTTCAGCCAGTAGTTATGTCTGAGGTGAATTTGAGTTGATGCAGCATATACATTTCCAATTGATGGTTAGATATGTAAACACTGTCATGTATTTGAAAAATGAATTCAGGAAAAAGGTCATTGACTTGGATGAACTTCTCAAAGACTGCAAGAAAGAGGAAGAAGAGAGACAGAAGAGCAAGTCTAAGGCTGTGAGGGCTCACAAGCACCTCATCATCAGAGATGACGAGGACAAGACTGAACAGAAGCTTTCTGAAGCTGTTGATGATTTACATGAAATGGTAAACTGTAGAGATCTATATGGGCTTTTAATACCTTTTATGCTTTAGTTTCTACCTCTTCCCCCTATTATCCTTTACAAGTAGCGTGAATTACCCTTTTTCAGATAAAAGATCTTGATGGAAAGGACAATGTCTCAAATGGATTTGAGATTAAAGAGGGCAACCGAGATTGGGGTCTACAAGTATTTGGACCAGAGGTTTTATTCCTCTTGCTTTATAATTCAATACAATGAATATACCTCTTGCAGGATAGCATATTAATTGTGTTATCTGATAATGACAGAAGCTACCATCACCTCTAGCTTTTCCTGCTCTTGGTCATAGCATGCTGCTGCAAACATTCATGTCAAGTGAACTCAACTCATTGGTAGAGTTTGATATGGATAAAGGTCATACTAGAATCAGCTGTACTATTTTATAGTAGTTTTTCAAGGTTTTCTGGCTAGTACTTCAAGCCTCATTACAAGCTCATAATTTATGTGACTTCTTACTGCAGTAGAGGTGTTTCTCAAAGGCTTGTTGCTAAATGGATGGCTGGGGAATTTAGCTCTAAAATGTGGCCATCTAGAAGAATCCATAGCAATATGGTCATTTAACTTGTGTAAGTTATTTGCCTTTCTGATTATTGGTTTCCAACAATAAGACTGATATCTTATGCTTGTGCGTACCTTTTCTGCCCCCTCGTTGATGCAGTGCTGTATTCCTCAGAGGAATCATTGAGGCTTGCTGCATGTGACTTTTGGCATACAATTCTTCTAGCTAATGAGGTCTGTCTTTAGAAGATTCTGAAGGGATTATTAACTCGTTGCAATTTGTTATGCTTTTTACTAAACTTGCATTTTTTATGTTCATGGTTTAGGGTGATGATTTGCAAATTAAAATTCAGTGGCTTCCAAGCTATTCCCAACTGAAGACAGCTCTTGAAAGTTTTGGATTTTTGTTTCACTTTCCTGGTAATCCTTCATCTGACAAGGAATTAATTGATAGCGGTAAGAATTTTTTCTCCTTTATTACTTAGGCCTAGGATGTGTTGATATACATAAATTGGTGATGACTCATCTTTTGAGACCTTACATCATTCCTATTTTTTTATATGAATGTGTTAGATTCCATTAATCAAGGGCCACCTAGCAATCTTACAGCATGGATCAAATTTGTAACTGCATGTTGCCAAGCAAGGTATGTGCTCAGCAAGTGCAAATGGAAAATGCGCATTACAAAGTCTCATATTTGTGGCTAGCTTTTTCCTTGAAACAACATTCAATCTTATAACTGTACTAAGATGATAGGTTTATCTTGTGAAATTAATTGTTCGTTTTATTGAAGATCACGACCCGCTGATGAGTTGTGAATAGTGGAAACCTTGGCTAGGTTTTACCGAGTATTTTGTTAATTACTGTTCTGAAATGAATTCGTGGCAGCCTAAACAGTAAATGTATTTTGTGAGCGAATAAAAATCAGTGGATAGAAATGGAGAGTTAATATAGTTGACAGTCCTAGTTTTTTATCCATGACCTTGAGAGAAAGGTGTGTAATTTTGAGAGTGAAATGGAAAAAAGAAGATTTATTTTGTTTTTTACTTTCTTTCCTCTAATTCAGTGGATTCTGGCTTATTTTTTCAGCTGTGGAGATATCTTTTCTAGATCATAGGCTTTACCACGAATCCCTATCTTCATTCTCTTCTATTTAATGTTCCATACATATATATTAGTTCAATTGGATGTCTTTGTATTTTCTACTGGTTAGATGTGTATTACTGAAAGTCTATAACGATATTTGTAGGAACAAACATCCTATGATTTCAACTTCACAGGCAGAAGAATTGCTTGGAAGTGTAGTCTTTATGCACATAGACAGACGGCTAGAAGGCCTTTCTGTAGCTTTGCATGAATGCCTGCAGTCCTGTATTAATTTCTTTGAAGCAGAGGAATGGTGTGCTAGTTGTGAGAGAGTGGCAAACTTTCTTGCTGGAAGGTAAATGCCTTCTTTTTTGCTTGTCTTGTGTGATTCAGGTGATTGTTCTTATCCTTGAGCTCTTTACTATGATATGATATCATTCTCTGGGGAAATATCATGCATAAACAGTCATGTTTTTATATAACCACTTATTAGGTTTTTAATATCCGTTTGATTTGATCCATATCACAGCCACAGTGGTACATAAAATTCATTTTAGAAAGTTCAGCCTTGCACTCTTTTTACCTGTCCATTTTTATTGTTTCCTATATCTGATGCTTTTGCTCCGGATCCAGGATACCCAGGGATATGAACTGCTTGAGAATAGTGCAGTGTATATACGGTGTGGACTCTCGTAGCAAGCATTTCCGGAGCAGACTTGCCTTTGAAAGCCTTAAAACATGTCTGGAGCAGGTAACTCACAGCTTTCATTCTAGTAACGAACTTACCTATAATACTTCTACTGGTACCAACTTGTGACCGTCATCTGTAGTACTTCTGTTGTGGATCTGTTTCAGAGTTAAGGTGGTTACTTTGTTATAGTATTTACTAGCATGTTTGAAAGTAGATAGTTCCATTCTAGTGCTTTGCTTCCCGGAATGACAACCAACGGGCAGTACAGGGGTGAGCAAATTCTTAAATTATGTTGTGCAATTTACCTTCCTGTGACCTTACACAATCCCAACTTCCGTGCAGGTTGCTGATGTGCAAGATATCTTAAGAATGGTAATCTCAATCAATCTGAAAGACAGAAGCTGCAACCTTTTCAACATTTACCTCTACCTTGTTCTGATTGAGAACTTGCTCATTGCTGACAACATAGAAAGTAAGCAGCCAATCGTTGAAATGTGGGGATCATTCCTCCGTCAGTGTTGTTGCCAAATCTCCAACACTGATTTCAGGCCATTTGCACAAGAGGTAACCATAAATCCATAGTCACACCTGACCAAGTCATTTCTTCAAATCCGGGGATTGATCTCTTAATATTGCTCGTGTTTCAGGCTCGCACCAAAGCATCGTATCTTCTACAAGTACACGGGCAAGAAACAAGCAACTATTGGTAATCTGTCCTTTAGCACTATGGCACTGTGTATCAATGGATCATATGGTGGTCTAGTATCTGAATTATCTGAAGGTGTTAGAACTGACATATATATATATATATATATATATATATATATATGGGGGATGTAGTAGTGTATATGGTGCTAAATATAACTCCGTACTTAACAAGTGCTTATAATCTTTTGCCTGAGTTGCTTAGAATGACGTGAAAGTTTATTCTTAATTATGATACTTGTTAGATTATTCTGGTTCTGAATGATGTTATACTTGCTCAATTTTCATGGGAAGTCCACTTCCTCTCTTAGGGCCCGTTTGGTTGGTTTAAATTGTTCACAGGAAACGGAATGTTAGAAGTGAATGGCCCCAAATATGTTTGGTTGTAATAAGTTGAAAGTTTTTCATTCTGCAAAACTCCAAATCACCCCCTTACTACGTTTCCCCCAAATAATGGCAAGTAACTACCATCTCCCGCATCTCCCTTCCTCCTCTCCCATCTCTCCCCGTGTTCATTTCTGGTTCATCTTCCACATCTCTCACCAGAGTCACCGCAAATGTCGTCCACCACTCCGCCATCTCCTGATCTGTCACTTTTGAGAATAGTTTGGGGTGGTGATAGAACTGCATTCCTTTTCCTTCTTTTTTTTCATTCTGTTTCCTCTGCCAACCAAACAGGCCCTTGGACTGTTGATTTTTTATAAGGAAAGAATTAGAGTGGTTCTAGCAACGTTTAGATGACTACCCAAGAGCATCCTTGTGGCATATGAGAGCCTGAAACTCTTAATGAGAACCAAGATCGAAAGGGGAGGAAGCGTGACCCAAAAAAGCAATCCGATCCGCAACAAGGTTCACTTCTTTGAAGATGTGGGCGAAGCGCACCTCCGTGAAGGGAAGCATGTCGTGATGAATGTCCGAAATTACTATCTGAATCTCCCAAGGACAGGACCAAATACTTGTAAGAACGTTTATGATACACTGATTGTCCCCCTTAATAACGATGAATTTAATACCCATATTTTTAGCTTTTTGGATGCTAATGCGAATAGCAATAGCTTCGACCATAAGGATTTTATTATTGCTGCATTTTGTTCCTTCCATGTGGATTGCTTTAGCTTGTTCGTTTCTAATGATGAAGCCAAATATGGCTTCGCCATTCACTAGTTTGAATCCATCAAAATCAATTTTATAAAATTTTCTCGGTAGTTTTTTTTTTGCTTGTTGTGTGGTCTAGGTAACTTTTCATCATTCATATCTTTATATTTTGATTTTTTTCTCCAGTTGCCGGTTTGTGTTTTGATAAAACCAATTAGTGAAGGAATTGTGTCCTTTAATCAAAGGTGCAATTACTGATTATGAAGTGTGATCATTTATGAAGATATTTAATCCGGTGATTTTAGGTAGTCATAGTGCTTTGTTAGAAGCCAACTATGATTTATAGACTATATGTTATAAAGTATATCATAAAGTCTATTACTATTATTACCGGGTCCTACGAGGTCACACCCTTAGAGTTTAGACTGGATCAAGTTGTTGGGAGACATTATATAAAGTATATAATATAAAGTTATATAAGATATAACTTGGGAGATAAGGCTTGTTAATAATAAAAGAAATACTTATTTAGAAAATAAGATATCTACACATGGCAATATAAAATGAGGGCTTTTAGGAAAAGCCCATAACCCTAATTCACTTGAAGAAGTACGGTTGCCTCCTTCTCCCTGGCTCTCTCTTCATTCGCCTTCGTTCCTCGCTCTAGCAATCGAGTCCTAGGTGATCCAGATTCAAGCTCGGGTGGACCAAATAGAGGAGTCACACGTGATGCTCTATTCTCTCCATTTCAGCAGGTTGAAACACGCATCAAAATGTATTTGATTCTTCCTATCTATGATCTATTTGGTTTATGCATGAGATCCTTGGTTAGATGTTAGGAAAACGTTTCCTGAAATTCCGTTTTACGCATCTAAAATCCCTACAGTGGTATCAGTTGCCTCTTGCATAAATTGATTAGATCAAGTTTAAAGTTATAAATTTTGATGTATGTTCATAATTGTCTTGATTCAAATTAAGTGGTAAATTGATATATAGGTTAATTTGCATGATTAAAATTCTGATTTTAATTGATTGGATTAGTAAAGTTGAAGAACTTTATGAACAAATATGCATGTAAAATTGATCTACCCATACTTAATTCATATGATTTAATTATACAAGAAATATGATTTTTGGATATATTTTAAATCATTAGATGAAAATTTAATTTTCATAAGATGAATGAACTATCCAAATTCTGATTTTTTGGTAAAGTATGTTTTTTAATCGAATTCACTGGCATGTTCGGTGGCTTCTAATTTGAAACTCTAATTTTACAATATAAAATATTAAATGTTAACACGGTCTGAATTTGGTTTATGCGGTGACGCGGTGAGCAAATTGCTCGTTGAATTGTTCGGTGAGCAATCTTGGAAAGAGAATATTAGTAAGTGTTAACGCTTTAATTGTTAATTATTAAGTGTTACCGCTTTGATTGTTCGGATCACGGTCCTGCGGTGGCTGGTTTGGACTGGGCTCGGGTTGGCCCGCAGGGGCTGCGTGGTTCGGTGAGAGCGGGTTGGTCCGGGTTTGATTTGGGCGCGACTCGGTCCGGTTGGATAGATTTGGCATTTTAGGATAATTTCCTAAACTATAAGATAATATCTTATTTATTTAATTGGATAATATTTGATATCATCTAAATTATATAATTTCCTAAAAGTTGTTAGGATAGATTCCCACTAGATTTAGATAAGGATATTCGATATCTTATCTTGTTTATGCATATATTATCTAATAATGCATTTTACTGATTAATTATGATTAATTCTATATATTATTTTTTAATTTGATATTAAATTATTTATGTCATGAGATGATTTATTTAATTTAATATGGTTTTATTTAAATTAGTTAAATTGGTTATTACTATTAATTAGATTAATATTATTGATAATATTTGATATTATTATTGCATGTATGTGTTATAATATTATGATATTATTGCTTGAATGAGGTGACTAGTATGGCCCACATTAGGATAGATAAATACGGTATGCGTACCGTTATGTTTTTTTTGTACACGATCTGCGTATCGTTATGTATTTTTGTAATTTAAATTTCTGCAAGAGAGTTTATTTCAATTATATGTAAGACAAGAAGAAGAAGATCCTAAGAAGACCAAAGGATGAAGATCCATGGAGGATACTAAGGATGGAGATCCAAGAGTATTAAGAGCCATGAAGATTAGATCTTTAATTTTGGTTTTTAGGGGCCATACTAGGATCACATTTAATTACTGCATTACTTGAATATTTTATTTCCCACTTTGCATGCTTGTTTGTTTGTTTATGCTATTTTGTTCACTAGTGAATAAACAATCATTGCATGCTTAAGTCCCTTAACAGAATATTGAGATCATGCCTTTCCATATCATAACCATGAGGCCCTTGGGATTCGTTGGATAGTTTTCGCCCTAGCGAGGTGTCCTTCCTTGACCTTGGGATAGTGCGGATATGTCTAATAGGGGCATGCTGCCTTGGTATGGTTACATTCAACAAGAGACCAAAAGGCTCAGTTTTGGATCTTGAGGCATAAGGATGAGTCTTACATAAGATGTGGCCATCAACCAAGAATTATAAGGTGTTATAATTAGTAACGGGTTTACTTACCTTGATTACATGAGACTTGGAGAAGTGCCTTAGTACGCTCGAGTTTCATCTAAGATAGGATCTTGGAATCATTTTACTCACAAGGGAAAAGATAATTGAGTAGAATGTGCAATAACTTATTATTTATAGCTTGTCTAAATTTTAAGTTCTTACATGTCAAGCATAACTTATCTGCATGTTTTTTTATTCCGTTTTGTAGTTACTATGTCTTTTGAACACCTCAAATTCACTCTCCGCTCAATTGTTGAGAAAAACAAGTTGAACGACACAAAATTCCTTGATTGGGAAAGACACATGAGAATCAGTCTCAGGTCTGAGGGACAAGAGGATGTCCTTGAAAACCCCATTCCAGAGTTGACTGCCACCTCATCTGATGAGGAGAAGGCAAGTCACAAAAACCTGGAAGAAAAGAAGAGGGGAACAGTCTCCACTTCAGGTATTTACGTTACTGAAATCCTATCAACCAAGTCTCATTCTTGGATATTAGATTCAGGATGTGGTTCTCACATTATTTCGAATGTGCAAGGACTAAGAAATAGGAGACGGTTGCAGAAGGGTGAGATAGATCTCCGTGTTGGAAATGGAGCAAGAGTTGCTGCACTTGCCATTGGAGATTATAGTCTACCTCTACCTTCTGGCTTAGTTTTAGAACTTTATAATTGTTATTTTGTTCCATCTATTACTAAGAATTTGATTTCAATTTCAGTTTTGAACCTTGAGGGTTATGAATTTGTCATTAAGGATTGTTTTTCCATTTATAAGAATGACACTTTCTATGCTCGAGCCCATGTGAGTAGTAGTGGACTATACATGTTGGACCTCAAATCTGAAATTTATAACGTTGATACAAAGAGGAAAAAGTCGAATATAAGTGAAGCCAATCTATGGCACTGTCGCTTGGGTCACATTAGCATCAAACGCATGAAGGAACTCCAAACAGTTGGTAGCCTAAAGTCATTTGATTTAGAATCATTTGAAACATGTGAGTCATGTCTGATGGGCAAGATGACAAGGTCACCTTTCACTGGTACGAGTGAGAGGACTACTGAGCTCTTAGCTCTCATACATACCGATGTATGTGGACCTATGAGCACAGAAGCTAAGAGAGGTTATCGATACTTCATTACATTTACTGATGATTTTAGTAGATATAGGTATATCTACTTAATGAAGCATAAATCTGAGTCATTTGAAAAGTTCAAAGAATTCTAGAATGAAGTTGAGACACAGACTGGCAAGAAGATAAAGACACTCCGATCAGATCGAGGGGGCGAATATCTGAGCCAAGAATTCGACCATCACTTGAGGAGTTGTGGCATTTTGACACAACTGACTCCACCAGGCACGCCACAATTGAATGGCGTATCTGAAAGGAGGAACAAGACATTGTTAGACATGGTCCGCTCAATGATGAGTTTTGCTGATCTTCCTACATCCTTTTGGGGATATGCCCTCACCACTGGTACGTTCACACTAAACAGGACTCCGTCACGATCAGTTGACAAGACACCACATGAGATATGGTATGGAAAGGTTCCTAGCTTTTCATTTCTGAAGGTCTGGGGATGCGAAGCTTATGTAAAGCGTTTACTATCTGACAAGCTAGCACCAAAATCAGACAAATGCTTCTTTATAGGTTATCCCAAGGAAACAAGGGGATATTATTTCTACAATTCCGCTGAGAACAAAGTGTTTGTTGCTCGAGATAGTGTCTTTTTGGAAAATGACTTATTTTCCAAGAAGCCAAGTGGGAGAAATGTTCAGCTTGATGAGATTCAAGCTGAGCAACAAACCCAACAAAGTGAGGACATAGACGACCTATAAGCAAGCGATGGCGGACCCCGACTCCGAAAAATGGATGGAAGCCATGAAATCCGAAATGGACTCCATGTCTGAAAATCAAGTATGAGACTTGATAGATTTGCCTGATGGGGTAAAACCCATTGGATGCAAATGGGTCTTTAAGATCAAGACAGACAAGGATGGAAACGTTTCTGTCTATAAGGCAAGACTAGTTGCCAAAGAATTTAGACAGGTTCATGGTACTGACTATGATGAAACGTTCGCACCGGTTGACAGAGCTAAAGTCGTGATGCCTATCAAATAAATCCCAAAATACCTACTAAGTAGTATAGTAAGCAAGACAAGGTCGGTCCCACAGAGAGTCAGGTTATCAATTTGTGCAATTCGTTATCACCAACTAGGAACTAGGGGGGGTTTGTTTGTGTTTATCGTAACCAAAGTAAACAAAACAAGTAAATAAGTTTGCAGGAAACGGTTGTAAATATAATGGGGAAAAGCGCCACACTCAACAGAGATCCACACAACAATAGATAGGTCGATCACGAAATTCTATCAATCTCAAGCTCTTAATATTCCTATAGTTGTTCTTATCCCGATCTTAGATAACTATTAGTTCTACCCGCCCTAATAGTACTTATTACTAAATCAAATCCGAAAACCTTCAAGACTCAATGAAGCAATAGCATTCAACCAAGGATTCAACAAGATACATGCAGTAGAAACAACCTGTTACTATAAGCATGCAATTAACTCTCTCTCACGATGAAGCGCTCGGATCCCCTATACGCAACAATCGTGCTCGCTACTAGATATGCAACCCGAACCCGGAATCACAAGTCCTAGCAATTATGAAGATATCAATAAACCTAGGTGATCAATCTAGATAAATCAACATAAACCAATAATCAATCAAGCACAAGAGAATTAATCCAACTAGATAGGAAAACGAACAAGAGTAGAAAACTCACAACCAATCAATTGCTGGCTTCAAACTGTCAAGTACAACAATGGAGGTTTAGTTCTCCATTAGGGTTTGTGAGAGAAAAATACGTAAAACGGTGGCCACTAGGGTTTACCACAAAGTGTTCTAAAATAGTCTTAAATACTAGGAAACCAATATGGAATAAAATAAGGAAATAATAACATTCCGAAATATAAAGTCTCGGATAAAAGAAAAACATAAATAAAACTCGGAAATAAATCTTGCCAGCGCCTTACCACCGCGGGGTGCGGTGGCCTTCCTGCCGCGGGGGGCGGTAAGCTGCCGTGGCCAGGCGTCAGCTTTTCTTGCCGCTGGGGGCGGCCATCTTCACACCGCCGGGGGCGGTGGTCTTCAGACTCGTCTTCTTCTTCTCCTAGCTTGCCTCGCACCACTTCTTAGCACATCTCTTCACTCCATTGGCGTCTTCTATTGGTGGCTTCCTCCTCAGTGTCTCCAGTGATCTCCAATATAGCTCAAACACTCCTAATAACACCAAACTTCGCCCCCAAACGCCATGCACATGAATGTGCCTAAATCTACCCGAATGACACCAATAAACCCTCTAATGACTCTTACTTAAGCTCTACAAAGTAGCGCTTATCACCGGTCGTTATGATCAGGTCCATTAGGATACTCCTAGCGATTGCCGCTTATCATGATTATGAGATTTGACAAATAGATGTCAAGACCGCTTTTCTAAATGGGTATTTAGAAGAGGATGTATACATGATGCAGCCAAAAGGTTTTGAGGATCCAGAAAACCCTAAGAGAATATGCAAGCTTAAGAAGTCCATTTATGGACTTAAGTAAACATCCAGGAGTTGGAATCTTCGTTTTGATGAAGTGGTCAAAAAGTTTGACTTCATCAGATGCGAAGAAGAGCCCTGTGTCTACAAGAAGTTTAGTGGGAGCAAAGTGGCCTTCCTAGTTCTGTATGTGGATGACATACTACTCATTGGGAATAACATTCCTATGCTGGAAACAGTTAAGGAGTGGCTTAAGAAGTATTTCTCAATGAAGGACTTGGGAGAGGCTGAGTACATATTAGGCATTAAGATCTATAGAGATAGATCTAAGAAACTTATTGGTCTGAGTCAGGAAACTTATATAGATAAGGTCCTTGGGAGATTCAATATGATGAACTCTAAGAAAGGGTTTTTGCCTATGCAACATGGCTTATATCTCAGCAAGAGCCAGTGTCCTAAGACACCTGGTGAAACTGAGAGGATGAGCAGGATTCCCTATGCCTCAGCCATAGGATCCATCATGTATGCAATGACTTGTACTCGCCCAGATGTTGCATTTGCTTTGAGCATGTGTAGTAGGTACCAATCAAACCCGGGTGATGCACACTGGTGTGCAGCCAAGAACATCCTAAAGTACTTACGAAGGGCTAGGGATGATCTCTTGATATTTGGAGGTGATGACGAGCTGGTCGTCAAGGGCTATACTGATGCGAGTTTCCAGACAGACAGAGATGATTTTGAATCTCAGTCTGGATACGTCTTCATTTTGAATGAAGGAGCCGTCAGCTGGAAGAGCTCGAAGCAAGGGACAGTAGCAGATTCTACAACGGAGGCAGAATACATTGCTGCTGGTGAAGCGGCCAAGGAAGCTGTCTGGATTAGGCAGTTCATAGCTGAGCTCGGTGTCGTTCCTAGCACTACTAGAGCTATTGACGTCTATTGTGACAACAATGGCGCCATTGCTCAAGCCAAGGAACCTAGCTCTAGCTCCAAGTCCAGACACGTTCTGCGGAAGTATCACTTGATCAGACATATCGTTGATAGAGGTGATGTGAGGATGTGCAAGGTGCACACAAACGACAACATTGCAGACCCTTTGACCAAGCCCATGTCCAGGCCCAAGCATGACAGTCACACTCGGGCCAAGGGACTCAAACACATCAGAGAGTTCTTTTGAGACATTGTTTGTTTTATGATAAACTTTGTTTATTGTTATTACAGACAGTTATGCTTGATTTATATATGAGTTTCATATTATTATTTAATCATTGCTTGGGATTAGATAAAGTATCCAAACAATTTAATAGTTATCAAATGAGCTCATCAAAACTGTTTTGGTGAATGAAACCCCATTAAGTGAACTGAAATTATAAAATTGTTAGAAGTCCATGGTCTAAGTTGTTAACTTGGATACAAATGACTTAATCAAAAGACCATATGTGAGATTGATTGATAACATCGGGTTTCATGTGTTATAGGGACATGAAGATGTCTAATCGATTACATAGATGTGTATACCGATACACACCGGACAGACCTACCTTAGGACTCCTCAAGGTTTTATTGCGGAGTTCTAGGATTATTCATGATTAGTGAGTTCCTTAGACATGAGTACGATATAGTTATCATTTGACTGTTAGTATGTCTTTGACGTTGTCAAACACTGACCGTAACAGACAATTATAAAGGCAGTGATTGGGATTGCTAAAAGTTGAGTGGGAGTTGTAGTCTTACAAGATTGAATATGTCCTCCTATTCCATGTATACCATGATACATTTGGAAATGATTGGTGTCTCGGCCACTTGAAGAGTGAGAACTGTGAAAACGCATGGCCATGCTCAGATGGATTATTAGTAATCATTTGTACTGACAGTTTGATCTCAAGAGTTCAAGAAACGTATTTGGCGGTAAAGATGAGTTTCATCATATAGTCAAATAAGACACTAAGTGACAAATGAATTTTAACATTGCACACTTGTTTTAAGGACAAGTGGGAGATTGAAGGAATTGTGTCCTTTAATCAAAGGTGCAATTATTGATTATGAAGTGTGACCATTTATGGAGATATTTAATCCGGTGATTTTAGGTAGTCATAGTGCTTTGCTAGAAGCCAACTATGATTTATAGACTATATGTTATAAAGTATGTCATAAAATCTATTACTATTATTATCGGGTCCTACGAGATCACACCCTTAGAGTTTAGACTGGATCAGGTTGTTGGGAGACATATTATATAAAGTATATAATATAAAGTTATATAAGATATAACTTGGGAGATAAGGCTTGTTAATAATAAAGTGTTATTATTAATAATAAAAGAAATACTTATTTAGGAAATAAGATATCTACACATGACAATATAAAAGGAGGGCTTTTAGGAAAAGCCCATAACCCTAATTCGCTTGAAGAAGTACGGTTGCCTCCTTCTCCCTGGCTCTCTCTTCATTCGCCTTCGTTTCTCGCTCTAGCAACCGAGTCCTAGGTGATCCAGATTCAAGCTCGGGTGGACCAAATAGAGGAGTCACACGTGAGGTTCTATTCTCTCCATTCCAACAGGTTGAAACACGCATCAAAAGGTATTTGATTCTTCCTATCTATGATCTATTTGGTTTATGCATGAGATCCTTGGTTAGATGTTAGGAAAACGTTTCCTGAAATTCCGCTTTACGCATCTAAAATCCCTACAATTAGATCGTTATTGTGATTAGTTGGGTTAGTTCGGAAGATGTTTTGATTACGTTTATACCAAACTCACCAGTACCCAAGACATAGCAAGTTCTACAAAGTCCTTCTCCCCAATGGTGGAGAACAATTCATTAATTAGTTGGTTAGAAGTTAGATCGCTTGATTGTAATATCAAATTTTTTTATGATTGTTTTAGTATTTTCGTTGACACTTTCAATGGCTTTTTTTTTTGATGAGGAAAGATTTCAAGATACCCGACATAACTACATCGGGTAGCTTGAGAGGCCAATAGAATCGGCGTCGGTATAAACCGAACATACAGAACTAAAGACAAGCACGGAAGTTACATCGAAGCAAAAGGGAACACAACAATCAAAGGCAGGCAATGAGTCGGTACAGACTCAAGGGTGCCACCAGAAAAAGGGTCAAACAGGAACACATGCGGAAGTACTGAACGGGCTACCTTGACGTTGCCTTCACCTAGATGAAGGATCTTCAGGAGCCTCAACCATGACGTTGCCCTCGTTCGAGAGGGGTCTTCATTCAGCCACAGACACGACCTCGACCACGACCGGCGGCAAAGTCAAAACCCAAGATTTATTCCACAAAAGCCGCGAGAATTTTGCCACCCATACTTGATCAAACATAAAAAAAGGTCAACAATGGTGAAATTTTGCCACCCATACTTGGTGATGGTTTATTGTTAGTTAGAGTGGATTATCCCTTTTGATGGGTGAGAATTTCCTTGTAATGATTTTTTGTTTTATAATACTTGAGGGTATTAGGCGAAATTTGTGAAAGATCGTGATTATCACGCGGATTTTTAAAAAAATTTGGATACCATGCGGAATTCGCAATACCTCATGGCTACCACGCGAAATTTCTCAAAAATAAAACAACTTGGAAATTTGCAACTTCTCTTCTACTTGTGATAAAACCGTTTACATAAACTAGCCCAAATGAACCAAAAACGCCATAAAGACCCTCTTAAAATACTTGATCTCTAAATAATAGGAGTATTGTATACATCCAAAATCCAAATTATAATTATAATTATAATTGGGGTACGCAACGTACTAATCAAATCCTCTCAAATTAACCTGCCCTAAAAAACGACTCAAATCAGATAGGGGTAAACTCTATGTGGGACCCACCAAACCCTCATTACCAGCGAGCATCAAATACTTATCCTTCCTAGTAAACTGAGTGCACTCAAACCCTAAAACCCTCCCCACCTCCGCCTGCACCCAATTCGCCACCTCCACGCTCCGCCTCCCTCCGCCGCCGCACGTCATCTCAGGCGCCACCTTCTCCAGCACCCGAACCGCGTATCCCGGTCTCGGATTCATGAAAAAGAAGATCGGATCCAGCCACTTTGACCCGCTCGCCGTGGTGCCATAGAACATCGACACGTCGGCCTCCACTGCCACCGGCACGATCTCGTCCGTGAGCTCGGCGAAGAGGGAGCTGTACCGGAGGAGGTAGGGCTCCCGGCACGTGGTCCCCTCGGGGCAGACGACGAGATCGCCTTTCTCCAGGAGCCGCCGCATTGTCAATCCGTCGCGGTGGCGATCGCGCGTGAGCCGTGCCGTGGGGATCGGCGCGATTATCTCGGAGAGCCGGCTGAGGCTGTAGGTGACGGCGGTTAGCGGCTTCTGGAGGGTGATTCCGAGCATGACGGGGTCGAGGAGCGTGCGGTGGTTGGAGACGTAGAGGACGTGGCTGCGGCGGTTGTTGTTGTGGCGGTGGTTAGGGTTCTGGTGGGAGAGGCTGAGGCGGACGCCGGTTAGGGTTCCGAGGGAGAGGGAGAGGTGGGGGGGAAGGAGGCAGCCTATGAGGAGGCGGAGGACGGCGAGGGGGATGGCGGCGGGGAGGAAGAGGAACATGAAGGCGGCGGCGGCGGGGGTGGGGAGGAAGGCGAGGCGGCCGTCGTGGAAGACGAGGGGTTTGGGGTATTTGCTCCTTGGAAGCTTTGTGGTAGGGGTAATTGTGTCTTTATTTACCATAAATGATTCCTGCATTTAGCACCCAATAAAAATGCAAGTTAGAAACGAGAATGTGTTTTCGACCCCAAAAAAAATGAGAATGTGTTACACAAATTCATGACATTAATAGTAAAAAGAGTCAAAAAAGAAAGCCACACACTTTGGACTTTTTATATTTTAAGCAACAATCCCTCAACCCAAAAATTAATCCTTTAAAGTCAAACTTTGTTTGGATGACAAAATTAAATTGAACTAAGAAGTGTCTTCAACAACAACAAAATAATAAGGTAGTAATTTTATTAAAAGAAATAATATAGTTTCTCTTTATATCGGTGGTTTATTAAAAACACAATTTATGATAGTTTTGTGTGATTTCATTTACGTGAAATTATGATTGATTTATGGGAAGTTTTATCTATTTTAATATGAGTAAGAAATGTATGAATCACGAACCTTCAGCAAAATCCTAATCGTATATATATATATATATATATATATAGTACTATAAGGTAAGAGTTGATCAATGGAATAAAATACAGCATACATTTACAACAAACTTTCTCCTGATTTTTATTTTTATTTTTTGAGGCTCACCTAATCGTCATGATCCATCATAGGATGGGCCTAATAGATTTTGGTTCTGTTGTGCCCTCATTCCTTAACTACATTATCACTATATAATCTGTATTTGCTGTGGATCATGCATGCATTTTGCCTTTCTGCTGATTACTTCACTTGAGACTAAATAAACTTAATTAAACATTAGATTAGTAGCTAAATTACCTTGCAATGGCACAAGAAAAGGTGGTCATGAGTGCTAGATGAGATCCCAATCCCAACAACATCCCCTTTTGCATATCCAAAGCACTCCTTGAAAGCTTTGTGCTTCACAACAAGGCCAGGGCTTTTGACACATCCAGAGAAGAACAAATTACCATTCTTGCCACCCCAAGTTTGCAGCTCACTCCCTACAACCTGAGAAGCCCCCAAGTACTCCTTAGCAAACCACTCAACCATGACCCTAGGAACACTGGTAATTACAGCTTTGCCCTTGGCTGAGGCCCACATCTCATACACAAGAGGGTTCAGGTCCTCCAAGTAAAACTTGGGCAAAACTGTCCTTGCAACACTTTCCATGTCCTTGACTCTGAGCCCAGAGAAAGTGATGAACACCATGAGCTTGAGCCTAAGCTCTTGGCTTGTGAGAAGGCAGGAGAAAGGGTAAGATAGTAACAAAACAAATGCTCTGATTATGCTCCCTCCTTCAAAGGCAACCAACATGAAGAAAGGAAAGAAACAGCAAGAAGAAGAAGAGACAGAGCTTCTTAGTAGAGCACCATTGAAGTCACAAACAATGGTCTTACCACTATTGTCTCCAAGAACAAAATTCTGAACATGGGTTTTGCTCAGAATGGGGTAAAGGCATGGATTTTGAGTCCCCAAATGGTGCTCTGTTGGTGTTGGAGGGGATTTGAGAGATGGGTTTGCTGTTGTTGTTGTTGACTTTGTGTTTGTCAACACAAAGACTCTGATTTTCCTGGTAAACTTGTAGAAGGAGCTGGCAAGGAGCTTGTAAACAAGCCATTGCAAAACTCTCCACAGCACCAATGAGAAGACCACCATTTTTGGATTGTCTGTTACAGAGCTTTTCTTTTCTTTTCTTTTCTTTGGGTGTGTGTTGGGTTTTAGATAGCAGAAGAGCAGAGTTTGTGCAGGAGAATTTAAAGAGGGCATAGGTGGGTAATTTCCTAACTGCTTCTTCTCCAATTTAACCAAGTCGTATTTCTTTTGAGCACAGTTAGGTGGGCAGATCTCATGCATTAATTGCCATTCCGCGTCTTGATATAATAATAACAGCACAGAATACCTTTTTGATCAAATACAATTATTGCAGACTGTTTTTAACATTATTACTGGTACAGCACAGGGTCATAAAACCAACATATACATATAAAAAATAAATTACTAGTAAGAAACTGCAATACCATATACTAGTATACTACTATGTGACATTTTGGGCTGATTTATTGGATGCCAACTGTTTTGCTAATGCTCTGCCATATAAAATGTGAATGCCTATACTAATTGGTAATGTTCTTAGTATAGCAGGTGGTGTAGGTGACCACAAATTATGTGTCATACTCTTGAAATGTTCGCAATAAGACGGCATTGAAATAGGGTAAAGCTATGAATTTCTTCTTTCATTAAATATGCCCTCAGCTGTACTTTTTGACTTTTTTTAAAAGTCAATAATGCATGGCGAATGAAACCATAAGAATTGGACTGGGATGGTCAAAGACTCAAAATGCAAAGGTAAAAAAGGCTATAACATAATTTGCTTGTGTTGTTGTGTTGGTTAAAAGTGAATACAAGTTCATGACAGGGCTTGATCCAGTTACTTATAAATAAATAATGTGAAGTTATAACTACCAAAATTGTGATTGGGACTAATCAACAATTACGAGAGGTTAATGTAGGTGTCTCGTGTCTTCTTTCCTTTTCTTTTTTTTCACATGAGGAATGGTATCGTGTACTTATCTAGTTAGTTCAATCATCTAGATTTTAGGTGTTGTCACCATAAAAGCTAGTTTAAGAGATTAGAATTGGTAGCTAAACTATCATTTTGTGCTGGCATGCACCCGACTGGATAGATAACTAGGTTTATATTTTAGAATATATTACACTATTAGTTTCTTAATGTCGGTTATTGAGATTTGTTTTCAAACATTTTATGACTTGTGATTAAAAGTATCTAACGTATAAATATTATTAGTACAAAATATATCAAAATTCAAAATTACCGTAACTTAAAAACAAAAAATGACTATACATAATATATCCCAACTCTTATTTAAAGACAAAAAATTATCTCACCATTTAAAATTACCAAAATAAATACCAACTATTTACGTATAGTTTGAAGATAACATGAACAGTTTTTTTTTTTATCTCAACATTTATTGAGTTCTGTTTGAGGAGCCCATGCATGTACTTTATAAATTACAATAACACGTTTTACAGCTCATTACAAACGGACATATACTGTCCAATTTATGGTTTCGGAAATTGGAACTTGCTTAATTTGCTTGTGGAGTGCAATCCAGTATATAGTATGATTGTATGAATATGATGAACCTTTTATTTTATGTTTCTTTCTAGTACGTATTCATAGACACATATTAACAAGCTAAACCTTAACAAAAAAATATTAAATCAATAATTGAAAAAAATATTACTAAATATAGAATTTTTAGAGGCTTTGACACATACTATAAAAAAAACTATCTTTTATACTATAATCGGAGTATTACATTAAGATAATCTAAGAAAAACAGTAGCCATGCAAAAAATATTTCAAAGTACATTTAAAACTTGCAGTGAGATTGGATCCTACTTTTGCGGCATATATACAATATTCCGCATCAATTTCCCAAAAAAAGAAAGTCAATAATTTATCAACTTTTGACTTTATCAAGCTTCATATATATATATATAGAGGCTATATATATATAGAGGGGCGCTCAGGTAAAACGACTCTTATGGTGAAACGAGTGCATAATTATGGAGCGTCGGATTGAAGCAAATGGATGGCTGGATGGAGTGGTTGTAGGAATTTTATGGTAGGTGTGATCTCATAATACAAGCCTCACTAAACCCAATTACCATAAAAAACGGATGAGAAAAAAGGACAAATCTAAAATAGGAGAGAGAAAGAAGTAACGTTCCTGGTAGTTGCGTCTTCTACGTCTGCTTCCTCTTGCCCTCCATAGCCGATTCTTCTACGTCTACGTCTTCAACAGCCACACAGTCGGAATTTAATTGTGGTTCTCAAATACCGGATTTGAACATGAAAGAAGGTTAGTTCGTAATAGTCCGATGTTCTATGATATTCAAATTGTTCGTTGTGAATTTTATGAATGATTTGTAATTGATTCGAATTTTAGGGTTTGACATTGAGTTCTTGATACTATTTTGAATACCGACATTTGATTTAACTTTGTTATGCATTCAATCCGAAAGCATTTTCTGATGACACTGTTATTAGATCACGCGCATATTCTGTATACGTTTATGCATATCAATGTTTATGCATATCAGTCTATGCAAAGAATTGAAAATCGAAATTCTGGATATTGATAAGGAAATACGAATACTTCTACATATAATGTGCATATCTGTAAAATCTGTGAATATCAGATTACATAATAGGAATATCATTCAAGTGTTTTTGAATAACTGATATACATGATCATCGTGATTATAGTAGTTCATATATGTACTGATACTCATAAGCTTTGAAGAATTATGCAGTATCTGTTCAATGATATTCCAATGTTATAACCATAGTCATAATGTACGAAAAGTTTATTGCTTTAGGGTTTCCATCGCCGCCTATATGGTATATATCATGATATGCAATAATACTGACCAGTTATGCATACATATGAAGAGTTAAACGTTTGCATAACGACCTTTAATATTTGCATATCTGTAAATGTTTAATGATTTAGGGTTTGCATCGCCGCCTACATAGCACATATCCTAATATGCAATAATACTGACCAGATATGCATTTGTGTTGTGTGGATATGCGGTTCTCTTCATCAGATAATGACATTGTTATTAGATCACGCGCATATTCTGTATACGTTTATGCATATCAATATTTAGGCATCAGATTACGTAATCAGAATATCATTCAAGTGTTTTTGAATAACTGATATACATGATCATCGTGATTATAGTAGTTCATATATTTAATGATATTCATAAGCTTTGAAGGATTATGCAGTATATGTTCAATGATATTCCAATGTTAAAACCATAGTCATAAAGTACAAAAAGATAACCGTTTGCATAACAACTCTTAAAATATGCATATTCTACTAAATGATTTGCATACCTGAAAATGTTGATTGCTTTAGGGTTTCCATCGCCACCTATATGGTATATATCATGATATGCAATAATACTGACCAGTTATGCATACATATGAAGAGTTAAATGTTTGCATAACGACCTGTACTATTTGCATATCTGTAAGTGTTTAATGATTTAGGGTTTGCATCGCCGCCTATATAGCACATATCCTAATATGCAATAATACTGACAAGATATGCATTTTTGTTGTGTAGATATGCGGTTCTCTTCATCAGATAATGATGTTGATATATCTGATGATGGTTTGTCAGACGGAGAAGAGGCTGATTTCGTGTATGGTACAAAGTGTGTTATTGACCCAGACGACAGAAACATAAAGCACTGGGTTCCACTGTGTCCCGTTTCCATAAAACCGGTGCTTGGGCAAAGCTTCAATTCTTCAACTGCCTCTTTGCCTGCGGACTCCTTCGGGTTGGGGAAGAAACCTGGGCTTCTTCTGGTCCACTATCCACCACTATTTCGGTATGTTGTTCGGCAAGTGTGACCTGAGCATCTTTTGGGGAAGTTTCAGCGGACTTGCTTGAGGGTAATCCTATACAAAACATAATAAGCTTAATTGTATATAAAGTATAAGAATGAATGACTAAAGCTTATACAAACATGCAAATGTCATAGTTGGAAATACATTGCATATCTATCTGAATGTAGTGCATATCCCTAAGAATATAATGCATATCAATTTTTAAAAAATGAACAACTAATCTAAATATAATGTACCAGCTGGGTATGCATATCCGTGAAATGAAGTATGCATCTCTCAATCACATAAATGAAAGACACATGCACAATAGATAACTGCTTAGACCATGAATACCATAACAACTAGTATGCATATCTAAACAACAAAAATGAAACACACATACACAAATGGTCACTCTAAGAATATAATGCATATCAATTTAAAAAAATATGAAAAAACTAGTCTAAACTGGTTGGTAATCATACCAGTAACAAACATTAAACAAGGCCTATCATTTTACTACCTTACTTCGAAGCTATACAAATAAACACAAAACAAATACATTACCTTTGACGAGCCTTCTTCGCTTACCACCTTTTGTGTTCGGAGACATTTTTTCCCTAGCCAACAATCCTTTGACCATGAACGAGATCCTAGATAAGACGATGAGCAACATTATAAACCAACCTCCAACTCCAACAACAATTGAAACAAATTGAATATCAAGAACCCAAACAATTAACCTGACTTTGTATGAATTGATGGAAACTGTGCAGTATCTGAATATTTGTGTACAAATGGGAGCTTGGGCTGATTGCCTTTCTTGTTGTTATTCTAGCATTAACTTTGCTAAAATGAATCCCTTGAATAATATTCCCTTTGATGTGCAGATTTCTTTTTGTTATGCATGTCTTGATCTCCCTTTTTGTTGTGTGTCTTTTGAGAATGGCAACACAGACCCTATCTAGATAAGGACTAGTTGTTTGGTTTCTTTTTCTAGACAGTGGAGTCTTAAACACCGGTAAAGAGATGAGACCTTAAAAATCATGCACCCCAACTACCATTTGCATATGATGAACCATCTCTTGAAGGCCATTCACAGGTCCATAGATTCTTTCTGATGAGGTAGCTCTTTTTCTCTGCTTCTCTTACTACTTTTGCCATATTTCTAATGTGAATCCTGGAATACTAACATGATTCTACAATCTGAAGGAAAGAATGAAAAATCCAAGTATGAAATTTGGAGTTGGTTTATATACCAATAAACCAGTGAAATGTGAACCTATGGAAAAACTCACAGCACTACAGAACTATCGCATGAACAATCATCTATGGAGGTACATGTTTCTGAAAATTTATATTTTGTTCATAAGTATGGCTAGTCCAATGCTTATAGCTGAGAAGCAAGGAAAATTCTATAATTTATCTATGTGTCTCGAGGTTTGGGCTTCGATTTTGCATAGTCAAGCCTACTTTTTAAAGAAGGAGGCTCACTGTTATCAGTGCTACACAAAAGGAACATGTTTCTTGTTACTTTGAAGCTTGTAACAAAATTTTAAGGCAATGGATGCATTTTAATAAAAATGACTCCTACAACTGCAAATTATCATACTACAGGTTTTCTTCCCACAACGGCCTTTCTAAGGTTGGTTTATGGTGTATTAACAATTGTATTGATGAACTCTATATTACTTTGAACACTGATTCATGTAAACATTTTTATAACTATGATTTTGATCCCACTGAGAAACAATATTTTTGTCTTACGAGCTTTGTTTTTTGCTACAATAATAATACATTGCACATGCCAAAGGAAATCCTTGATCGTAATTATAATCAAGCTACAAACTGAAAACAGATAAAGGTATTTCAAATTGATTGCCTTGATTGGACTATCAAGCAAGCATTTGCAATCCTCTCTAAATCAACAACAACAGGTGCTAGCTTATTTCATCATAGTAGCAGATTGTGTGAACCAAGGAACAATAACAGCAGAGTCCAACCAAGTTACTTACCCAAAAACCAAATAAATCAGGATGTCTCCTTTGATATCTACTACTATAAGCACCACCATAGTGAAATTTCAAGCAAGACCCCTTACTGGCGTTGGATATATATGGGGCAATATTAAAACTGTTTTTTTATGAAGATCTCCACTTAGAATTGTCGTGGAATTGGTAAAAAAAAAAACTTTCTGGATGGATCTAGAGTCCTTCTGCAAGATAGAAAGGATCCAATTACTAGCTTTATTTGAAACAAGAACAAATAAAGTACCTAGTGAAAAACTTTGGAAAAAAGCAGGATTTGACCAATTCTACTGTGTCCCGGCCACTGGTTTCTCGGGTGGAATCTGTGTTATGTGGAAAACATATCAACTCGTCAATGAAATACTTGAAATTGATAAGATTGAAAAAAGATTTATTAGTATTTTGTACTCTAACATGTGTACTAATAATAAAATACTGATAATTCTTACTTATGCTCCTCCGAATGAAGCATGTAAAAATGAATTATGTGAAATGATAATCACTTTTATTAAAAATAGTGCATACTTGTGCATTGTTATGGGTGATTTGAATGAAATACAAAACCCGACTGAAAACTGGGAGGGTCTTTGCCACCTTTAACAAAATTTACTAGACTCCGACACTTCAAAAATGAATGTGAATTATTAGACATTTCTTTCAAAGAAAATGCATTTACCTAGAGAAAAAACAAAACGAAAGTAGATAATATCTATGAAAAGCTGGATAGAGTCTTAATTCATCACCAAATATTACAATAGTATCCAGACATCTGTACTAAAAATTATGCTTTTATGAGCTATGATCACTGCCCTATATCTATTGAACTAGCTTCAGCTAATTCATTCAAGAACCAACCATTCAAATTCGAAAAAGATTTGGATGACAAGAAAGGACTTCAGAAATGTTGTGAAACAAGCCTGGAGAACAAATTATCACGGTTCTAGAATGTATGATCTAGTTTCTAAGACAAAATTACTAAAGAAGCATGCCAAACTTTGGAATAAAACGACATTTGGTAATGTTTTCACTCAACTTAAAGATATAGAGAAACAACTATTTGATATTCAAATCAATATTTGCACTAATGCAAATAAATGAATAATAGTGAAATCCAAAAACAAAAAAGACTCATTGATAAAAAAGAGAAACTACTTACCTTTCAAAAGATTTTTTGGAATCAAAGAGCTAAAGTTAAACATATTAAACTAACTGACACTAACTCGAGCTATTTTCATAAAATAGCAAGTGGAAGAAGAATTAGAAAAATTATTAAAGAAATAAAAACCCAAGAATGAACTAGTATTATTGGAGAAGAAAATATCAGAATTGAAATTAGAAATGACTTTATCAAAAGATTTAGAAGTGAAGAAATGAATGATGCTTTACTGCAAGAAAATCTGGAATTAATACACAGAAATATCTACGGAAGATAATGAAGAATTAACTAGAAATATCACTAATGAAGAAATTAAGAAGGCAGATTTTGACATTGGTACAAACAAATCGCCAGGTCCGAATGGCATGACAGCTGAATTCTACCAAAAATACTGGGATATTGTGGGACCTTATTTGATCCAAGTTGTGAAAAGTTTTTTTCCTATCAGGAAGATTACTCAAACAAGTCAATTGTACATTTATATCTCTAATACCAAAATGTGACAATCCGAACTCAACAAACCATTATAGACCAATAAGTCTATGCTCTACAATAGCTCATGAAATATTCCACTATTTCAAGTCTAAACAAGGAGCTGAAGGTTTTATAGCTCTAAAATTATATATGGAGAAAGCATACGACATAATTGAATGGAATTTCATCATTAAAATCATGTAGAAATTTGGATTTCATTCGACATTCATAAACTGGATCAGAGAATGTATCACGACAGTGTCCTTTTCGGTATTTGTCAATAATGGACCAACATAAATATTTAAACCAACTAGAGGTCTCTGACAGAGAGATCCACTATCCTCATTCCTATTTATTTTAGGATATGAAATTCTAGCGAGAAAACTACAAAAAGTAGCGGATAGACCAAGAAAACCCATTGGCTTCCAAATATCAAGACTCAGAACTCGAATCCCTTTCTTGGCTTTTGCGGATGATATTATGATATTTTCCAAAGCAAAACAAGAAAACTGTAAGGAAATTAAGGATATCTTGGATGAATATTGTAAAATATCCGACCAAAAAGTAAATTTTCATAAATCTGCTTTCCAAGTAACAAAGAAAATAACAAACATTAAAAAACTTGCGATACAAGGAATTATTACAATCACAAATATGACATCCTTAGACAAATATCTTGGATGTCCTATTATTAATGGCAGAGTAAACTCTAATACATTTGCTGATTTATTAATTAACACACAACAACAGCTAACAAAGTGGAAGGCTAATTCTCTATCTCAAGCAGGTAGAACAACTCTCATCAAAGCGAATCTTGCATTAAGACCTAATTACCTTATGCAAAACTTTATGCTCCCCTTACAAACTCATAACGAACTTGATAAACTAAACAGAGGATTTTTCTAGAACAAAGACCCTTCATACAAACCTCTGATAGGATGAGATAAAATATGCAAACCAACTGCACAAGGAGGACTTGGATTGAGAAAATCAAAGGATATGAATAAAGCTTTACAATTTAAATTAATATGGAAAATTTTGGCTGAACCAAAATAATTTTTGGGCCAAAATTATCATTGAAAAATATTTAAAAACAGAACATATTTTACAATATGAAAAGAAAGGACATTGTTCATGGCAATGGTCCAAAATGTGTGAAATTATTGATGAATTTAAAACAGGACTTATATGGCAAGTGGGGAATGGTAGAACCATAAGATTTCGGACTAATAAATGGGTATCTACAGTCCCTCTTTGCGACATTATTAACATGCAATCAATACCTAACAAAACTGCTTTAGTAGCAGAATTTATGCTTCCAAATAATATCTGGAATAAGGAAATGCTTGAACAATATTTACCAGAGGATTTAGCTAAACATATTATGTCTACACCAATACCTATAAACAATATACATGACAGAATGTATTAGAAAGCTAGTAAAAATGGTTGATTCTCAACCAAATCTGCTATGGATATGCTCATAGAAAAGAAAAGATATACAACACATGATTCTTTTTGGATTTGGAAATTGGACACTTATTCAAAAGTTTAAAAAATTCTTTGGAAAATCATGAGAAACGGACTACCAACCAAATCAAGATTAGCTGAAAAAGGAGTTGCAATCCCACAAGGTTGTATAAGATGTAATTCACTAACTGAAGATTCTAATCACCTCTTATTCCAATGTAACCACACGTTGAAAACTATAGAAAAAATGAACAAGCAAACGTATAGAACCATAAGATTTTTAAACATTGGAACGAAAAAAACATATGAGATTATTGAGGAAATCCAAAATAGAACGGACCGATCACAATTCATCGAACTAGCAGAGTCATGGTGGGATATTTGATTTTATAGAAACCAACAAAGCTTTGGCAGAACAAACAATGACAATGATACGATAAATGATGTACCACTTTACATTAAAAATCAAATAGAAAACTGGAATCATACCAAAAAATGGAATCCAGATTGCTTGGCACATTATATCCCAAAGAATACAACGTATACCAAAAAAGGACGGATAATGAAAAAATGGAAAAAAAACCCACCAGAAAATATAATTAAAATAAACACCAATGGATCTACGAAGACGAATGGTGAATCTAGTTATATATGGATTCATTTTTTGTAATATTAATGGTGAACCTATCCTAATATTTGGTGAAAATGTGGAATCTCAGCCCCTCTAAAGACAGAAATCATAGCAGTTAGGAATGCTTTAATCAAAACAAATGAACCGGGTATTACTAATATACAAATGGAGTGTGACAATCTTATCATTGTGAACGTCCTAAATAAGATCTAACACTGTCCTTGGGATATTGAAAATTTAATTTCTGATATTTTTTGTTTATTACAACTATTTTCTTTAGTGCAGATCTGTCATGTCTTCCAAAAAATAAACGATGTGGCCGACTGCATCGCAAAGCTTAGTCAACGGATTTCCTTGGAAGATATTCAGGCTAATTTAGAGCTTTTAGTTCTCATCCGTAAGAATGTTATAGACTGAGAAACCGTGCCTTCTGTGATTTTCGGTCTAATTTTTACTGTATCAAAATATATATATATATATATATATATATAAATATAAATCTATATATATCTATATACAGGATACTACTGTTACTGTAGTGTTAAATTTGTTGTAATCTCTATGAATTAAAATGATTTTAGTATCTCAACTAGACCAATAGGCTTAGATTAAAGATATTATTATGGGGTGCCATAAATCCTAAGAAACCTTTTACAGAAAATACTCCGTATTTATTTATATAAAAATGAAAAAAAAATTGTTACCCCCGAAAAGTTCCATTTTAATTAGTATTTTACAATTATTAAGAAATACATTAATTAAACTATAATATTGATTTAAAAAATAACCCATTTTTTAAAATTCCACCCTTTAAAATATGGAAGTTGAAACCCGTAAAATAAATAAATTAAGATAGAAAGTATTTAGTTTTCAGTAACAATCTATAATGATAATTACTTTAATAACAAAGATTTGAGGGGACGTTAAAATCCACATCAAATTTTTTGTATCCTAATTGTGCACCCTTTCATATACCCTTTAAATTTTACTTATTGATTTTATATTTTAAATTTAAATTAGAGTTAATAATTAAGGTTTAGGATTTATAATTTAAGATTTAAGGTTTATAGTTTAAGATTTAGGGTATACAGTTTAGGATTTAGGATATAGGGTTTAGGGAATGAAATTTATATTTTAGGTTTTAGGATTTATGTATTAGGATTTAGGATTTATATTTTAGAATTTAAAATATAAAATAAATAAATTTAACCTATAAGATACAAAAAAAAACATAAAAAGGTACATAAAATTTAACCTCGTTAAAATCACGGTTTCTTATGATCGAAGGTAGAGTATACTACGTACTACATATATACTAACTCGTATGTATATATGGTTAGAATAATATATCCTGTTGTGTTTCCCGTGTTTTTATATCTAACTTTCATATACTATTAACTTTTTTTTATTAGGTAAAAATTAGACTGAAAATCACAAAAGATATGATTTCTCAATTTATAACATCCTTTCGGATGAAAAATATAAATTTTAAACAAGTTCGAATATCTTTCAAAGAACTCTGTTAAACCGTTTTTGCAATAAAGTCCGCCTTCAAAATTTTCATATATTATTAACACTAAAATCTACATATATGTCACGCAACAACAATATTAATATATTGCTAGCGCAGTAGCGCTATATAAATAACTTAAAATGGAATAGATGAGCTGCGTCATGCAATATGCATCTTCTGCGGCGACGAGCAGTGCCATGTGGGTCATTAATTTGTTAATGTTGAGTTCAAGTTCCATGATCTATCTTCTGTTCGATCATATCTTCATACAAAACGTAACATCATTTCATCCTCTACGTACGTATATATAAATTAGCTTAGCTCAGATTTTTTGCAAATTCAACTATACATTTTCCCAATCATGCATTTCTCGTTGAATTTGGATTCGGTGAGTCTATATCATCTGCCGTGAATGAATTGAGAACTTTAATTATATATGTCGATCGATCAATATATATTCTTCTGTTGGATTTTTCACCCTTTCTTGTATGCAACGCAATCTGCACCATGTGCAAGAGTGTACGTTATCGTCATATATGACATATTGATATACGGAACTATTTATAGCTTTTTAAAAAACTAAATTCTACAAAGACAATGATAAACTCTTTAAAAATATTGAATAATTTTAAATAATTAAGATTTCATTTACACAATCATCTATATATGAGATTTAATCTATGTCAGACAAACTATATATACAACTTATACGTAATATTTTTGTTTTTCTTAAAAAATTGAAATTACGAATACATATATACTAAAAAATTAATTACATGTGTAAATGTTAGAATACTCATCTCATATCTAAAATTGGGATATAATTTGTCTAATATATAAACTTGGTGAATTACTTTTCTTATTGTCAATTAATTTTAGGATGAAACACCAGTAATAGGCTTATGTATTAGACACATACGCGCATTTACGCACATACATACTCACATTTTCCCGCGTAAGCTCACAGCCCACTATCTAATTTGACATTAAATTTAAGAAAGAACTCAACAACTCCGGTAATCAAGTAGAAAGGATTCTATTCATAACTATATTAGTCTAACAAAAGATTTGGTAATAGCAATCACAGGTTGGCATCGGAGTTGTGGTAGTAGGCCCCGGCCAGGCCAGAGGGGTTCGAATCCGAATCCTTTTGTGAATTATGTACGAAAGTCCATATGTTGATAGACATGGGAATGTAGTACGTAAGAGCATATAAGCTTAAATAAGTCGATATATAAGTATGATGCAGCCTAATCTTAAAATTATTTGGAAATCAGAGGAGTAACTCAACAATTTATATATATAATTTTTAAGATTCACCAATTTATATATTAAGTATTGATATTCATCCACTTTTGATGTGAGGTGGACTTTATATATCAACACACCTCTCCAAATGCAACATGACTGACCCATGACATTGTTGGAGTTATGGAGCCTGATGGACTGCACACCGGCAAAATTTTCGGTCATTTCATACAAGGGTCTTTTTGGGCTCGTCCATACAATTGTGTAATGAGCCTAATTAAGGTTTCGTCCATTTGCTTATTAGCCCTAAGGGCGAACCGTCACTTGTCTTGAATCACGAAGAAGATGAACAGCGTTTCAGATATGGTTGCTTTCGAAAAGCAAATCGGTTCCCTTGCTTATTCCCGTTCCAAACGCAATTCCGAGACGTACCTCAAATCATACAAAATGAATAAATTATATTAGATTATTTATTCAATATCGCAATTTGAAATATACAATGTCTCGGTTTATAATTGATTTTATTGAACTCATAAATAAATAAATTTCAAGGCTTATTGATACGATTAAAAATTAATTAGTCTTATATTCTAAATAATCATATCATAAATAAATTGATCCAATAATTTATTTATATTCCTAAAATTTTCTAACTCAAAATATTATCTAAATGAATAGTCATAATTTACCCAATCATAATATAAGATAATATTATAAAAAACATAATTAATTTAATTTTAATTTTCACAAAATCAAATTAATCCTAAAATATTTTTCACTAATCTAGATTAATTAAATTAACCAAGATTAAGCAAAAAATAAATTAAAACAAACCCAAAATCGCGAATTGGAATTAACCCCAAACTCGCCGGAATCACGTCTTGACACTTCGTCGGAAATGGCTCAAATTGGACGACGGAGATGGTTCTACGGAGTCGTAAACATAGGTCTTTGGAAATAGACTCAAAGACGAAGCTAAAGGTACCACTAATTGTCAGAAACAAGCTCAAACAAGATCGAATTTTGGGGAAGAACACTCGGTTTCGGGATTTAGGGTTCTTGAGATTGGATTGAAAATTGAGTGAATTGGAGAGCCGATTGAGAGGATATTTATAGGGATTTTGCAGAATAGGATTCCCTCAACACGATACAATGGTTAATGCCCTCCAATTGAAGACGATCCGATCCAATTTGGAAAAACATCAATTCGGCTCCTTGGACGACACGTGAGGATTCAATGCAAAATCCCGCAAATCTTGTCTTTTTATCCAAATTGATCGTGTCATTAGATGCGTATTATCCTACTCTTCAATTCCCAGTGGGTAATTAAACCAATCGAGCAAAAATAGAAGCTCGATTCCGCCATTAAAGGGATCTTCAAGCTCACGTGTTTAATGGAGAAATGGGCTGGGGAAGAAGACAGCTCAATTCTGGGTATTTATACACGCCCCCCATTTTAGTCCTATTTGCACATTTTGCCAAACTTTCTAAATTTGTGTCAACAATGCCCTTATTTTAACTTTTAAAAATTACAAAAATTACCCAAACTCATTTATTTTAATATTCTAAGTTTATAATATTGATTTAACCCAAAATTAAAGTATAGAAAAATTTAACTTAGGTTAATAAGCTTAAGTTATTTTTCTTATGAATTTGACCATACTTAAATACTTAGGAAAAAAATGTTAAACTTGATTTAAATATTCTAAGTCAAATTTGATAAGTTTTATTTAAATTTAGATTCAACATAATGTTAAAATAAATTTAAATAATTCACCACTTAAAGTTGTAGCAACTTAAGTTAAGAAACTCTTTTTTATTTCTCTTTTTGGAATAATGAAATAAATACAAAAATTCCTTTATTAGAAATAGAGTTGGGAAATTACATAAATATCCCTACTAAAAGTGAGGGTTATTAAAGTTACATATATTGAATATGAGATAATATTTAGCAATTTTTGTGATATGATGATATATTGACTATACATAATTTTATAAAATTACACTAATATATAAAAAAGATCAACCAATCTAATCATAAACAAAAAAAAAAATTTAAAATTTGAATAAAACATCTTAAAAGCTTGATAAAAGTCTGTTAATTCTTTAAATGAAAACAACTCTTTAAATAACACTTAAAATAACATCTAAATAGTGAATGTTTAATCTAATTCTGTATAATAATTTGATATGAGATAAAATTATACAATTGTTGTTATGAAGTTGACAAATTGATTTTGTTTCATCTTATTTTATATTAATAACATCATAATTAGTAATGTAAAATGGAACAACTCATATATATATTATTTTGTTATTTAGAAACATATCGTAAATTCGAATAGATTTGACTGTACACTAATAAATTAAAATATTAACTAATTTAATTATAAATAATTATAAAATATATATTAAATTAATCATGCAACGAATCCCTGCATAGCACGGATGCACGTATAACTAGAATGAATAATAAAAATGTTTGAACCAAAATAGTAAATGCAAATAAATATAGGGATGCATCCTCAGAAATTTCAAACAGAACAAACTAGTGTAATACCCGTTCCTTGCACGGGATTTGTTTATTTTATCTTACATTTATAAAAATAGTATATTTTAATTATCGATGAATCATTGTTTTAATATATATTTGATTAGTTATTTAAATTAAAAATGACTAATCGACTAAACAAATTAAAGATATAAAAATTTACATTATATAAAGAGAGACGAAACTCTCCATAACTTTATTATTAATAAAAATTGGCTAAGTAGTGTTAGAAACATAGATAGCCACACCCATTCACATCAATACTACTAACACGATCAAACATAATAAAAATGTTCATCTAACTCTAATACATGAAAATGACACGCTAAACATAAAATATGGCACGATGTTCAAAATTGCTACAAATTATCAAAAACTTCATTGTATACTACATTGATTGTAGTACTATATCTCTTCTTGTCTTTGTCGCAAATCAAGATCTTCAAACCTTTCTTGCTAGTCACCCTTGATGAAACAACATAAAACTGATCATGACTGAACAACATCATACCTTGTTCAACATTTGTTACGTCAATTTGATTGGTAAGACTCGCGTTCTATAATGGATCTGCAAATAAATAGATATATCATAGTACAAATAGTGATGTAAGACAAAATATATTTTAATACTTAAGAACATGACTTTATAAAACATAAATTTGTTACCATAGTTTTCCTTGTCATTGAGGCTTATAGGTAGAAGCAACTTATTAGCGGTTTGATCAACTATTGGTACATGTAAATCTGTCTGCGTAACGTTGACGCACACTGCATAAATACATGGATATTAATTTTTTTCTTTGTAAATTACACCTAATCCAAGATTATAACATAACAACTATATTTAGTATACTTATAAATACAATTGAATACTACCATCACTTATATGTGGTACATTAGATGAACATCCTGACAATGTAGATGAATTTCTTGTACCTGAACATTAAAGTATTAAATAATGATAGATTAATAATAACCTCGAATTTAAGATCATGCATGTATACCAATTAATAACTTAGAAAATAAATTTCATTAATTACTAACCATTAAATGTAATAGATAATGGTGTAACTTGGTAAGTATGGAGTTGCTAAAATTTCCAAGTATATTGTCTGCATAAAATTATGGTTAAGCAAAATTTTACATTAATTTTAAATTGTAATTAAATATACTATATTTTTTCTAACCTGATTCGTTTAGCGGTGTTCCATACCGCTTATGCCTTATCACATTCATTCTGAACTTCCTCCTTTGTCGAGCTAATTTGTGCATTAAAATAAATTTGTAATAGTATAAATTAATAAATCACTCATTTCATACCGCTTTTAAGAGTACCATACCTTGTTCGATATTTTGCAGATCAATTTGTTTTGTAAGCATGACATTGTGCAATTGAACTGCAAATAAATAGTTATATCATAATCTACTTATTAATGATAGTAACACAACATAATGTTTTATACTTAATAAAACAAATCGTAAGAAAAAATAATTGTACCATAGTTTTCTTTGTCTGCCACACTAATAGGTAAAAATGAATTATGAACGTTTTGATCACTTCTGGCTAAATGCAAAGCCGACAGTGTAATATTCTGGTTGACTGCATAAATAGATGGATATGTCTTACAAACTTTACGTATAAGCAAAAAAAATATAACAACAATTATATCTTTTGATAGTTATAAACATAGTTAAATTTATTATAAACTTAATTTTTTTTTTCTGCATCATCAAATTAAAGATATATTTTGTATTCTCGAACATGAAAAATTATTACAACATAGATGGACAAATCAAAGTTTATAGAATAATCATTACTAACCATTTGAAATATGTGACAGGGGGATATGATCAGTAACGGAAGCATTGGGACTAACTCCAAGAATAGATCCTACATAATTAGTATATATATTACAATTCATATTTCAATTTATTGGAAAAAATGTCAAAGAATTTAATACAATTTATTAACCTGATTGATTTGAATTTGTCCATTGTCGTTTCTCTCTAATAACAGCCAATCTCAACATTCTGTTATGGCGGGTTAATTCGTCTATAACAAAATCACCCTGCAAATCTGAAATATATTCAACGTAAAATAAATAAATTTACAAACTACTATTTTTTATTTCTATTGGCCGATTAATTGTGTAAAATATTAATGAAGATCCTAATCGTTAATGAGCTTATACAACAAAATTCATTTCGTTAATAACACAATCACTGGAAAATAGGTATACAAAATCAGTTGAATACAATCGAAATAATTTTGTTCGTAACAGAATCAATTGAAAATTTTATGTATATATGAAAAAAATAATTAAATGTATATACTAATAATTTTAAAAATATAATAACATAGTATATACACATATGTAAATACTTAATATATTTATGCAATACTACAAAAAATATATGTACATACTAAATATTTAATATTTTATAAATATATAAAATTCTTGTACAAAAAATTTTAGAATTATGGGGCAATATTATATTTAAATGCCCCGTTATATTTTGTGGTATTTGAACTGCTTTTAGCCGAAATATAAGCCCATTACGTTTTCTGGCTCATTCCCTGATAGGCCCACTAAGGTACCTAATGTAATATCCCTTATTTTGTAGGGGTAATTTTGAAATTTTCTAATGCCCATGTTACAAGTCAGATTAAATTCAGAGAAATACGGACATTCTATGAGATGTTTGGTCTCTGTAATATTTTTTTGAGTAATATAAAATACAGTTAAGGTATTTTTGGGTTAAAAGGTCGTTTGTGTACGAATATATTTAACCCGGGGTTAAGAAAATTTAACCATTCGGTAAGAAAAGACAAAACGGATGAGAAGGGGCAAAAATGGCCTTGACCGCACCCCGCAGTCAAGTGGCCGCACCCGCGGCAAATGCCAAATTTGGAGGCGGTAACAGGTCGGCCACCGCACCCCGCGGCCACACCACCGCACCCCGCGGCCATCGTCATCTCTTTCGTCAACGCCGGAGTTGCAGGCCATAGCTCGCAATAGCTGGCTCCTAGGCTTGTCTCCCGGTCGGGCCACCTCCTCCTTGGCGTCATGGTGTGGTAAGCAGCTAGCTTGGCTTATAAAAGGGAGAGAATCGGATCGAAATTGAGCTCATAAGCTCATATCATCTTCATCTCTTTCCTCTGAAATCACCATTGAAGCTCAAGCTTTTAAAGCTTCGTTGAAGATCGATTTGGACCCTTTTGAAGGTTAAAGAAGATACTCCTAAGTGTCTAACAAAGCCTAAGGTGTTAGGAAAGCAAACCAAGATCAAATCGAAGTCGAAACGATCGATTTGGGTAAGTTTTCTTCCCAAAAAATCTATCGAAACCCCCACCCCTGTTGCCTTGCCGCACTCGCGGCAGAGCCACCACCGCACCCCGCGGCCAAGCCACCGCACCCAGCGGTGAGGCCTGGTGCGCCCGCGGCGAGCTGTGTCCGTGGTGTGTGTTTTTGGGTGTTAGCTCTTGGGCGAGGCTTAGACCCTTTGATTCTTTCCTTATTCTTTTAGATTCATATATGTAGATATTGAATCTAACTTAGGGTTTTGTTATGGGTCGTTCCAGAATGATTTATTATCCCAGATCTGTCCCAGTTCAGACCCGGAAACCGTTATCTCTAAAGCTTGTTAGAGCTTTCGTCAAATATAAGGCAAGTGGCGGTTCGCTCTTGCTCATCATTCCATATTTCATTAATTATTAGTTGCTTAATTGAGTAATTAATTTGGAATGATTATTGTGTTTGTCTGGGATCAGTTTTGTCAACTGTTTTGGAAAGTTAAAACATGATATTATAATAGGTTGTATATCTGTTAGAATAACGCTATTATATTTATATTTATGTTGATAGCCTCAGGGGCATTTATGTGGATTTATTGTGAATTATTGTTGTGCTCGAACTGTTTAGTTAGCACGAGTATTCGTAGGAATGTCACTGAGGCACTGGAGTCCAGTCGTTTCTTTATAACCTGGTAGAGAGGTGGCTAGACCCACCTAATACCAATTGGATGGTCATGACTTACCTCTTTACTCGGGTAAAGAGGTGGTGCACTTAAACAGTGTCACAAATCTCGGGAGTTGTTCCCAAAAGATCTCTCGTCTCGGGACGAGCTGATCATACAAGTTTATAACATAATGTGTGTTTTGAAATTAAACAAGATAAGTGCCGGAGGTTCGCACATGATTAATATACCCCTCGACGAGTAGCGCAACTAAGTAATAGTGCGGCTAGGAAAACTCGTTTAGACTTGATCAAAGTACGTTCTCTTTCCAATCTGGATTCGCCCTGGGGCGGTGAGGTTGGTTGTGAACCAAAACATCTCGTCAGTTTTTGAATGCTTGTGTGTGATGCTTTAAACGTTCCAGACTTTGTCATGTTTCCGATAAGACTCACTCTTTTGGAGTCTTCTCTTGGATAATTCCTATAAGGCTCACTTCAATTGGAGTCTTCTCTTGATCATATCTTTTGATATATTCCAGTAGAAGTATGGTGGTTGACTATCGTTATCGGTTATTATTCGAGAAACGATGAGTCTAACCTAATACGACTACTTCGAACCACTCTGCTTTGTACCCTTGTTTAGTCTTTCATTAGACTAACCAACCGTAATTGTTCTCTGCATGGTTGGCTGGTGTCATCCGTTCGATTCGGCACATCAGATAGAGCGCATATATGAGGAGACTAGATTGACTATGAAGATGACGGTTGTTTTGATGTTTTAATGATTTTAATCAGATTGAGATCCTTAGGCAGGTGATCACAACCCTTTTTGTAATATTTTAAGAAAGGCTTCCGCTGTATTTGGTTTAACTCTGTATATTTGTCCTATTCGGAATTAGGATGTAATCCCGGGACTCATGTTTTAATTAAATATTACGTTGATTTTGTATCATTTGTGTTTCATGATTGTGTTTAAACTGGTAAAGCCTTGGGTGGCTTCGGTAAGGAACACCGAGGTCACTGGCGGTAATATCTTTCCAATAGGGTTAAAGATCTGGGGGTGTTACAGAGTTGGTATTAGAGCCGGAATTTTTTTAAACGGGTTTGGAATTTTATGAACCATTTACTCGTTTTTGAAAATGTTTTCAAAGGCTCTGAATTTTCAAAATGGTACAATTTCAAACCGTTCATAGTCATGCCTTCTCTCTGGTCTGATATAGGAAGTTGCTTCCATATCTAGAAAGACTAATTCTTTTCTCGTTGCCCCGTGAGATATGGGTGCGTTCTGTTCTCTTCAGAGGAACTCGGAAGAAGCCGAGATGGCGAATCTCTAGATAGGCTTGAGTTCCCGGTTCCCTCGTTATGATTTGAGGTTGTAGAACCTAGTAACTTAGTTTGAGTTCATTAGTGAAAATTACCAAGTTTGATCTATTCTAAGTTGATTTCATTACATTAAGTATATCGGAATGATATTAATGTGATGAAATCTTTGGAATTTGATCGATAAACAGATGGTGAACACGAGAAACACCGTTCATGCTGGTGCTGGGCCAAGTAATGACCCCAGGCCAAAAGTAAGGGATGTTACAGACTCAGTGGAGGAACATGAGTCTGTTTCCCATAACAATCCAGGAGGCAATGGCCAAGCTCAGGCCGACACTCCAATGGTATTTGACGCAGCAGTTGAGGCAATTCGGGGGATGGTGATACAGGCAGTCACCGATATCTTGCGACCAGTTGCGCCTCAGGCACAAGACGTGCCAATTCCTCCAGTGATTCCTAGAGTTGTGGAACCAAATGTCCAAGTACATCAAGAAGAGGTGGTCAGGAATGGAGGCAATTATGTCCGTGCACTGAAGGCCATAAACTCTATGAGGCCTGACAGCTACGATGAAAATGGAGAACCAGTCAGAGTAGCATATTGGTTCTCACACCTGGAACGGTTGTTCCGCAACATTGAATGCACTGAAGCTGAGAAGGTACATATTGCTTCTCTCCATCTGAAAGAGGAAGCTAGTGAATGGTGGGAAAGCACCGGACTAGCTGATCATCCAGGGCTGAACTGGGGAATGTTCAAAGCCAAAATGACCGACCGTTTCTTCTCTCGTGCTATGAGGGATGAGAAACACAAGGAATTCCTCTATCCGAAGATGGAGGGATTAAAAGTGACTGAACTTGCGACCAAGTTTAATCATCTGTTGCAATACGCTGGATCAGATGTGTCCAACGAAGAACAGAAAATCTGGCATTTCCACGAGTGGATGAGCCCAGATATTAAGCCATGGATGATGCGTCACGGATGCTCTACTTTGGAACAGTACGTGAAGGCATCTTATAAAGTGGAGGTGACTCTAGAGGAGTCGACGAAGAAGTGTAATCATCAAAAGTTGATGCAAAACCATTCTCAGGCAAGTGGATTTAAACGTCCCGCGCCACCATCTAACTTTGTCAAGTCTAGCAAAGCAAAGACGGATATGATTCAAGGAGGGTCAACACAGCAGTCGGGTCAGGGCAAGAGTCCGATCCAGTGCTATAATTGTGGCACAACTGGGCATAAGAGCAGTGTGTGTCAGAAGGAAAGGAGAGTATGCTTTGGTTGTAGAAGGGAAGGTCATATGCATAAGTTATGTCGACAAGGGGAGCAGAAAGAAACCGAGTTACACCAAGGGTCTGTTAACCAGAATAATCAACCCAGGTTTAGACCAGTAGAAGCTCCTAGTCCTTCAATGCAGACAACTGCGCAAAACAAGGGAAATACCCCAGTTGCTTCTGAAAGTCAAGGTCAACATCTTTACGTGATGCGTGAGGCGGATGGACCCGATGCTCCAATTGCTTAAAGTACTCAGCGAGACTGGCGAAGTTTAGTCTTTTGTACTACCTCTGTGATATGTTGTGGATTTAGGTGTTATCCAATCTTATGTTTCTGATAGTTATGTTAGTAAGTTTAAGTATGCAACAAGGTTTGTAAACCTTTTGTTGTAAATATTCTTTCTAATATAAACGTTTGGTTCGAACCAATCGTCTGTCGGAATTTTCGATTACCTTTTTGGATAAGAAATTCGAATTGATCTGAATGACCATGGTTCCATGCAACATTTTCTCGATATGGATTAGCTGACGCGTCATGAGGCGGTAATCGATTTTAGTTCAAAGACTATGACGGTGTCATCTAGGGGCCAGTGTGTATGCAAATAGAAGGGTCGGAATGACGCTGATAACGGCAGGCTTATCAAGGCAATGACTGCATTTAAGCTACTTCGGTTTTGTTTGTCAAAAAAAAGGATGGATCGTTTCAACCTTGTATCGACTATCAAGAGTTGAATAAAGTCACGATCAAGAACAGTTATCCGTTACCTAGGATTGATGATCTGATTGAATCAACTACAGGGAGAAAAAGTCTTTTCCAAGATCAATCTGAGATCTAGATATTATCAGCTCAGGATTCGTAAGAAAGATATTCCGATGACTGCATTCTGGACGAGATCATTCGGACCTACCAATGCTCCAGCAACGTTTTGGATCTAATGCATCGATGTTTTCGCCAGTACTCGGATAAGTTCGTGGTGGTCTTCATCGATGGCATTTTGATCTATTCCCCGAGCGTGAAGCTCATGAGGAACATCTTAGGATTTCTTTGTTAGTCCTTAGACAAATTGAGCTGTATGCGAAATTGTCTAAGTGTGACTTTTGGATCAAAGAAGTGGCTTTCTTAGGCCACGTGATTAATGAGAAATGGGGTTATGGTTGATCCCCAGAAGATTGAAGCGGTAGCTAATTGGAAGCGGCCTCAAAATGGAAGGAGGTGTGCAGTTTCCTTAGACTTGTTGAATATTTCAGACGGTTCGTGGAAGGATTTTCTAAAATCGCTCTATCTATGACCGGTCTGCTCCGCAAGGTCCACAAGAAGTTGTCTGGGACGACAAGTGCGATGCCAGTTTTCAAGAAGTTGAAACAGTGACTGACCTCGGCACCGGTTTTAGCGCTGCCAAAAGAGAATGATGATTATATAATCGATAGTGATGCTTCGAAGAGTAGGTTGAGATATGTATTGGTGCAAAGAGGCAAGGTTTTTGCATACGCATCTAGACAACTGAAAGCCTATAAAGCAAACTATCCGACGCATGATCTAGATCTTGCAGCAATAGTGTTTGCTCTGGAAAACTGACGAGGATATGCTTAGACGTTTTCCTGAGTTGTTTTCGGCTTAAGTTTCGGGGTCAAAACTTCTTTTAAGGGGGAGGTAATGTAATATCCCTCATTTTGTAGGGGTAATTTTGAAATTTTCTAATGCCCATGTTACAAGTCAGATTAAATTCAGAGAAATACGAACATTCTATGAGATGTTTGGTCTCTGTAATATTTTTCTGAATAATATAAAATACAGTTAAGGTATTTTTGGGTTAAAAGGTCGTTCGTGTACGAATATATTTAACCCGGGGTTAAGAAAATTTAACCATTCGGTAAGAAAAGACAAAACGGATGAGAAGGGGCAAAAATGGCCTTGACCGCACCCCACGGTCAAGTGGCCGCACCCGCGGCAAAGGCCAAATTTGGAGGCGGTAACAGGTCGGCCACCGCACCCCGCGGCCACGCCACCGCACCCCGCGGCCATCGTCATCTCTTTCGTCAACGTCGGAGTTGCAGGCCATAGCTCGCAATAGCTGGCTCCTAGGCTTGTCTCCCGGTCGGGCCACCTCCTCCTTGGCGTCATGGTGTGGTAAGCAGCTAGCTTGGCTTATAAAAGGGAGAGAATCAGATCGAAATTGAGCTCATAAGCTCAGATCATCTTCATCTCTTTCCTCTGAAATCACCATTGTAGCTCAAGCTTTTAAAGCTTCGTTGAAGATCGATTCGGACCCCTTTGAAGGTTAAAGAAGATACTCCTAAGTGTCTAACAAAGCCTAAGGTGTTAGGAAAGCAAACCAAGATCAAATCGAAGTCGAAACGATCGATTTGGGTAAGTTTTCTTCCCGAAAAATCTATCGAAACCCCCACCCCTGTTGCCTTGCCGCACCCGCGGCAGAGCCACCACCGCACCCCGCGGCCAAGCCACCGCACCCAGCGGTGAGGCCTGGCGCGCCCGCGGCGAGCTGTGTCCGTGGTGTGTGTTTTTGGGTGTTAGCTCTTGGGCGAGGCTTGGACCCTTTGATTCTTTCCTTATTCTTTTAGATTCATATATGTAGATATTGAATCTAACTTAGGGTCTTGTTATGGGTCGTTCCAGAAGGATTTATTATCCCAGATATGTCCCAGTTCAGACCCGGAAACCGTTATCTCTAAAACTTGTTAGAGCTTTCATCAAATCTAAGGCAAGTGGTGGTTCACTCTTGCTCATCATTCCATATTTCATTAATTATCAGTTGCTTAATTGAGTAATTAACTTGGAATGATTATTGTGTTTGTCTGGGATCAGTTTTGTCAACTGTTTTGGAAAGTTAAAACATGATATTATAATAGGTTGTATATCTGTTAGAATAACGCTATTATATTTATATTTATGTTGATAGCCTCAGGGGCATTTATGTGGATTTATTGTGAATTATTGTTGTGCTCGAACTGTTTAGTTAGCACGAGTATTCGTAGGAACGTCACTGAGGCCTTGGAGTCCAGTCGTTTCTTTATAACCTGGTAGAGAGGTGGCTAGACCCCACCTAATACCAATTGGATGGTCATGACTTACCTCTTTACTCGGGTAAAGAGGTGGTGCACTTAAATAGTGTCACAAATCTCGAGAGTTGTTCCCAAAAGATCTCTCGTCTCGGGACGAGCTGATCATACAAGTTTATAACATAATGTGTGTTTTGAAATTAAACAAGATAAGTGCCGTAGGTTCGCACATGATTAATATACCCCTCGACGAGTAGCGCAGCTAAGTAATAGTGCGGCTAGGAAAACTCGTTTAGACTTGATCAGAGTACGTTCTCTTTCCAATATGGATTCGCCCTGGGGCGGTGAGGTTGGTTGTGAACCGAAACATCTCGTCAGTTTTTGAACGCTTGTGTGTGATGCTTTAAACGTTCCAGACTTTGTCATGTTTCCGATAAGACTCACTCTTTTGGAGTCTTCTCTTGGATAATTCCTATAAGGCTCACTTCAATTGGAGTCTTCTCTTGATCATATCTTTTGATATATTCCAGTAGAAGTATGGTGGTTGACTATCGTTATCGGTTATTATTCGAGAAACGATGAGTCTAACCTAATACGACTACTTCGAACCACTCTGCTTTGTACCCTTGCTTAGTCTTTCATTAGACTAACCAACCGTAATTGTTCTCTGCATGGTTGGCTGGTGTCATCCGTTCGATTCGGCACATCAGATAGAGCGCAGATATGAGGAGACTAGATTGACTATGAAGATGACGGTTGTTTTGATGTTTGAATGATTTTAATCAGATTGAGATCCTTGGGCAGGTGATCACAACCCTTTTTGTAATATTTTAAGAAAGACTTCCGCTGTGTTTGGTTTAACTCTGTATATTTGTCCTATTCGGGATTGGGATGTAATCCCGGGACTCATGTTTTAATTAAATATTACGGTGATTTTGTATCATTTGTGTTTCATGATTGTGTTTAAACCGATAAAGCCTTGGGTGGCTTCGGTAAGGAACACCGAGGTCACTGGCGATAATACCTTTCCAAATAGGGTTAAAGATTTGGGGGTGTTACACCTAACTCGTGCCTTGATTTATTTGGGCTCGTTTCTGTGATGGCTTTATAGGCCCAATTAGAAGCGTTAATATCCAGATGCTTCTAATTCGGAAATCCTACTACATTTGTCTTTTCTCAGAAAAACATCTCGCTATCTTCTCTGTTAAGCATCGTCGACTTCACAAATTCCAGATCCATGGCTCTATCTTCTCTTTCCATGTCGATTTCTCTAAAAAAGGCCACCATTCGCCTTCTTCAACCTTCTCTTTTACATCTCGCTCTCCTTCTCTGTCATGCCTAACCCCCTCATGCCGATTTCTCTACAGAATTCCAGATCCATGGCTTCACCTTCTCTGTAAAGTTTGAAGCTTAGAAATTACAGATCCATGGAGAATTCCAGATCCATGGCTTCACCTTCTCTTGTGTCTTCAACCTTCTCCGAAATCCATTTCCAACCTTCTCCTGATGCAAAAAATGGCCGATTATCCTTCTCTATCTCAAAATCCAAGCTACAAATCTTCGTGCTTGGCCGTTTGTGTTCCTAATTTTTCAGATCCAAAACAAATTAGTTTTCATATCTAAAAGCGAAAATGGATTATCGCCACTGACTTTGGTTTTTTGCCGACATAAGATCTCGATTCCACCGACATAAGATCTCGATTCCCCTATGCGTAAGTAGCTCTCGCTCGATCTGTGTATATATATATCGTATATTTTTTTTCTTCCTTAATTTCTTTCTGAAATATTGACATCAATTTTTGCATGTGAGGATATGAGGAGATCTTTGACTTTGGAGTGTACTTTGAAGAAGAGGTTCTGGTTATCAGCCTGCCGCCATAGACCATTCCCATCACCAACAGAAGATATATATTCCACCGTGTAAGTTCTTTCACTCTCTCTATGTATATATATATATTTTTTTTTTGTTTTTTTTCCTGCTTCATTACTATATGAAATACTAACATAAAATCTTTGGATTATAGGATCTGAGGAGATCTGGACTTTGCCATTATAATACTCCTTGAGAAAAGAGGTTATGGGCTCTCCCTGAAATCATCAAGGTAACAAAAAACATTCAAGTGAAATCTGCTTGTGTTTATTTCTTGCAATTTGTTAGGTTTTTTTTTGTCATAATGTTTTCGGTTTAAGTGCTTTGTTCTTCCCATTAATTAGTTGAAAGGCATACAAATTTAAAATTGGATTTTTTATTAACATTTACAGTGAACATTTATCTCCCTTCGATATATTTATAGTTAAAAAACCATTTAATACTTATAATTTAAATATATGTGAAATTTAACCATTTAGTATATAATATAAGTATATCATAATGCTTTTGATATTAAATCATGTACAACACTGATAGCATATTATGGGCTTGTAGGCCCATTAAATTTGAATTGAACAGATATTGTTTAAATCAGCTTAATGGGCTCATGTACGAAATTTGGCCATTTGAATTCACCTGTTAATGAACCCGATAAAATTATTGGGCTTTTAGGCCCAAATACATTAAAAGAAATTAATAAGGCCGGTCCATTATGTGTTTTAAAATCTGATACAACATTATCACGACTGATATTTATAAATGCCTTAATGGGCCATTACATGTTTAACTATATTAATGAGCCCACTCAATTTTAATCGGATAATAGTAAATAAATTATTCATGACCTAATATATTTCTTTTTACATGGGCCAGGCCCAACTGATATACTGAGGCCCACGAATATGTTCATTTAAGACATGTCTGAATCTGTCTAGAGTGTTCGCAATGATATTATCAAAATAATAAATTATTCATCTTTCACATTTACCAATGCCCTCTATAACAGTCCTTAGCATAATTTATTTCTCTATCTGAAACCGTGCAGCTATAACCCACTCTCTCTCTCTCTCTCTCTCTCTCTCTCTCTCTCTCTCTCTCTCTCTCTCTCTCTCTCTCTCTCTCTCTCTCTCTCTCTCTCTCTCTCTCTCTCTCTCTCTCTCTCTCTCTCTCTCTCTCTCTCTCTCTCTCTCTCTCTCATTTATAGATCCAGATCCAAAACAAAAACTTATCTCTCTCTTTCTCTATATCTCTCTTGTAAACTGACCTTGTCTTTATCTTGTTTAACATTTGAACAACAACAAAGCCAATGATGAGGAGATCTATGTCCAAGATGAACAATACAAAGTGCAAACCATGTAGGTCAGTGTTCTGTGTATAATAAGTATTTTTTTCTATTTTTTACATATCTGCTATTAATAATTTTTTTCCTTCTTTAATAAGATGCAATGCCACAGCGGGGTTTAAGATCCATGGCGGATGTTATGGCGAGCTCCAAAGCCCATAAATGTAAGAAATATCTTTCTACGTCTCTCTCTCTCTCACTCTATCTCTCTCTCTCTCTCTCTCTCTCTCTCTCTCTCTCTCTCTCTCTCTCTCTCTCTCTCTCTCTCTCTCTCTCTCTCTGTATGAGTTTACAAATCTGATTGTTTTTAACTTCTTTGTCTTCGAGGGTTCAACCAAATGCAATTTCAACCACCAAACGGGATCAGATAAAAAAAAATACCTTCAAGGAGGAAGTTATGCAGGTATCTCCCTACAGTCATGAACTAAATATATACTCATATAAAATCTTTCTCTTTATGTCTTTTATTCAACGTATTTTGTTTAATTGATTATACATAGGTTATTTTAGAAAGATACTGCATGTTTGGTGTAAATATGTTCATTTGTTTGATTCTTTTTTGGTTTAAGTATGATATCTATTAAACATACATTTCAAGATATAACCTCCGAGGTATATTGTTCTGAACTGCAAATTAGTTAGCAAAAATATGAACTTCAGTTTACACATAATCTTCAAGGTAGTCTCTCTGACATAAGAATTTAGCACTCTCTTATTTATGATCCTATTCTTGTTTTGTATTTACCAATTTGGCCTATCTTGATATGATAAAAAAAATTGTATAGTAGTTCATGATCATAAAACTTGTTCCATTACAGGTTTCAACATATAATATCCAAGATGCATCTGTTAATGTTATTCTTGCGAAAACAATCAGGTCATGATCTCATCAACTGACTGATTGTGTACTTAACTGATTTATATAAATAGTCATATCATTGAGAGGGTATAAGATAAAACATCTCTCTGAAATAAAAATTGGTATATGAATCATACATAAACAACCATATCATTGAGAGGGTATTAGTTAGTATTACGATAAAATATAATCTTGTATTTATGATTAGAGAACTTGAAAGGTATATCATAAAGAGCGACTCTGAAGTTTGACATCAAATAAGCACCTCCTTATTATATTATTGATAAATTCACCATAAACGCTTCTTTAATGACGACATGTATTTTATCACCCTGAAAAAATAAGAAATATAATACTATTTGATATATATAAATCGTATCAGAATATTAGGCACACAATATACTTGTAACAAAACTATACATTTTCATCCATTAATATTAGTTCAGTTGTACTGAATTGCGTACGATATTCTTTCTTAGGAACTTTAAACAATCGAATTACTCGAACCTTTAACTCACAACTCCCTCTGCTACCTGTAATATCCTGTATTTCTTATACTTGTTTTGACATAGCTACGAAACAATATAGAAAAAACAATAAAAGTTAAATTATGTAATACAAAACATAGTTATGAATTATGTAATATCAAACTTTCTCTGTAACACATCCTTGATGATATCTTTACCAGTTTGTAGAGTATGCATCCAATTAAATTGTGTTGTGTTTCCTATTTAGACATATCCTTGATTATGAATGAGATGTTCAGTAAACAAAAATGCAATGAATTTTGAACAAAAAATTCAATGGCTTTATAGGTGATCTGAAGCCTGGTAAGGACGTGAAGTTAACTGGACCCGTTGGAAAAGAAATGCTTATGCCAAAAGACTCGAATGCAACAATCATAATGGTTAGTTGTATCTCTGTGATTTATTTCCTTATCTGTCTATTTCTCTTTGTGCAAGTATGATATTGAATTTGAAATTCTATAATCATATACTAATGAAAATTATCAATATTGGAATATATGTTGCAATGTATGTATGAAAGACATATTTTTAAAAGTATATAGAAATGATATGTATGGTTATACAAAACATATTTATTTTGAGGCTTACCCTAAATCCTTTGACATAATTATCAATCTTAATATGTTATTTTGAGAACCTAATTAGACAATATTTCAAAATGACCATTTATATTAAACCCTAAGCCCTAACCTTTACCTTATAAGCTTACCCTAAACCCTATGACATATTTATTAATTTGAGAACCTAATTATCAATTTCATAACCCAAACCCTAACACATACATAATGACCCTTTATATTAAACCCTAAGCCCTAACCTTTACCTTATAAGCTTACCCTAAACCCTATAACATATTTATCAATTTGAGAACCTAATTATCAATTTCATAACCTAAACCCTAACACATACATAATGACCCTTTATATTAAACCCTAAGCCCTAACCTTTACCTTATAAGCTTACCCTAAACCCTAGAACATATTTATCAATTTGAGAACCTAATTATCAATTTCATAACCTAAACCCTAACACATACATAATGACCCTTTATATTAAACCTAAAGCCCTAACCTATAAAAAGTGTTCATTTCTAATATTAAATTTATTATTCTAAACTGGTAATATTCATATTTTCTATACTGAATATGTTATTTTATATTAATTATTTTTAATTTTAAAGCTAAGTTGAGAACCTAATTATTAAACCCTAAGTCCTAACCTTTACCATGCAGTGATAAAATATAATGTGACATATTGGGAAAATGTATATATATGACAAAAATAATATTTCCATATAATTAACTGACTTAAAAACATTATTACAACTCAGATGACTTTTAAAACTTGTATTCATTACAAATGATAACATGCATCATAAAATTCATACCCTAACAAAAATGAGAGACTGAAATTTAATAGTAAACCCTAAACTTAAAAGTAAGTTATCTCTGTCCTTCTCTCATTTTATTCAATCTCTCTTTCTTCCTCTTTGTTAATTCTTTCTCTCATTATCTGGAGATCCATTCAGATCTCTCCACCTCTAAACAGAATAACCATACATATCATCTTGACTGGAAATATTAAGCACAACATTCTCTAAATACTAAAACAAAAACTTGAATAAAAAAAATCATTACCTTTTCATCCATTAGTATTAGTTCAGTGGTACTGTATTGGGTAGGGTCGTCTTTCTTTGGAACTTTAAATAATCGAATTACTCGAATCTTAAGCTCATAATTATCTCGGACACCTGTAATGTCGTTTATTTCTTGTCTAGCTTTTGACATAACTACAAAACATAATAATAAAGTTACAAAACTGTACATAATATATAAGCATTCTCATCTCAATGAGAGGGCATTAGTAGGTGCAGAGTATGCTCGGATAGGTTATTAGAATGACCGACGGACTCTTCTATAACCCTCTCCGAGCATATTCTGCACCGACTTGTTCAGCCTACTCATTTTATGGGAATACGTATGCCAAGTAACATTAAAATTCATATCTCAGATAGGGGTGTTTACATATTGGATTGGACTTGGCGACAAATATGAATTACCCTAGCAATTAATTATATATAGGACGAGATATGGAAGGAGGATGTCCTGCCCAGATCCTAAGTGATAAATGTAAGCACGATCTATGTCTTTCTCTGTCTATCTCTTTCTATCTTTATCCCTTTCTCTGCAGATGCTTTGTTTGATTTATGTCCTGGTGCATTACTCTCTAAATATACTGAAATAATTTCTTTCATATGAGCAGATCTGGAGGTTGGTGAAGAGATATGGAAGAGGAGGATGTTCTGGCAAGCTCCCAAGTTGATAAATGTAAATTTCAAACAACTCATGGGGTTCCAAGATCTAAAAATGAAAACCTCAAGGTACGGATACTATACTAATATTGAGATGAACATGACAAATAGATATTCAATGTTGCATAGAGTAGAGTGAATGAAAGAATGAAAAATATATATTCGATGTTGCATATAGGTTCTGAATTATTACCGTGTAACTGAGTTCTGGATTTTATGAATAAAACTGAAACAAAGAAAATAAATCAATATCAGTTCTGTTTGAAATGTTAAATCTGAATCCCTACAAAACAGACATTGAATTTCTGTTTGCAATGATATAAGAATTACATTTGAAATAACTGAGTTCTGCTTTAGTTAAGCATTACCTCTTGAATGTCTGTATTCTGTTGTGGTTTAGGGTTTTAAAATAACTGAGAAGGTATAGATTTATAGACGACTATGTGAAAGAGATGTAGTCTTGTATTATTTTTTATTTTTGGAATGCACAGATATATTCTGTATTTTTGGAATGCACAGATCATATCTTCATAGTAATCGTTTTAATTTTGTAAATAAACTATTCTGTAAGGCTCCTAATGATTTTGTATTATACTTTGATTTTTTTGTTCAGATCTTGTAATCAGTTTTGCTTTTTTATGGATGTTTTATGATATGCAGAATTTCTGCCATTGGGAAACAGAGAAAGCACACTATTTTGTCTCAGAATTTATGCAATTGTGTAATTTATATACAGGTTTTAAAAGTTGTGCAATATATTATGTATTATCTGTGCAGGTTTATGTGTGTATATGTGGTTTTGTAATATATGTGCAGGTTTTGTGCATTGTTTTGTCATATTTGTGGTTGGCTTTGTGTTAAAAGTTTTGCTACATTTCTGTAATGCTTATGTAATTATTTTTATGCTTCATATTTAGGTTCATGTGTGTATGCGGTTTTGTAATATCTGGGCAGGTTTTGTGCATTGTTTTGTCATATTTGTGGTTGGTTTTGTGTTTAATTTTTGTCCAGGCTTTGTCATAATTTTTTTTCCGGTATGTTGTATGGTATTTTGAATGCAGAATATATCGTATAATATGTTTGATACATCATTTACAGCGAAATAACTTTTTTTTTCCTTGATTCTCAAATATTGGATTTTATTCAATTAAAACGTAGCTCATAATTTTATTTGCTTATTATTTTTGGAAAGATTAAGCATACCTAAATAAAATCGTATAAAGATAATCTCTGTAAAATTAGGTCAGAATCATAGATTTAAAAAAAAAAACATTAACTGAACGGGTGACACGTGTGCAAATTAATTCCGCTTTGACACGTGGCAGAGACAAACACGAGATCAATCTTGGGGCGCGTGCTGCTCAGCCGCCATTCTGCTTTAGTTATTATATAGTAGATTTGAAAGATGAAAAGTAATATACGAAATTACACTATTAGAGCCGATAAGGAGGGGTCACCGGACCCCTAAAACAGGGAGGCCCCGCCTCCCATTTGCAAGTTGCAATTGTGACAATAAGTGAAACTGTTAGAAAAGATGGTTGCACATTCATGTGCGCAAAAGGGAGCTGAGCAAGCAGGTGGCCTGTCTTCAACAGGCCCTTAGCAGAGGTATCTCGGACTGGCTGGTGCAGCGTATTAAGTCTGCTCAATCCGAGTTGGTGCGTACCCTTGAGCAGAAAGATGTTCTTTGGAAGCAGAAGTCTCGTGTCCAGTGGCTTGCGGCGGGTGACCGTAATACCGTGTTTTTTCATGCTTCCACCGTTGTTCGTCGGAAGAGGAATAAGGTTGAGGCTTTGCGCATTGACGATGAGAATTGGATCGTTGATGGTGTGGAGATGGAAAACCACGCGGTGTCTTTCTTTAATGACTTGTATCATCTTTCTGCTGATGAGCGGCATGTTATTTCCATTCCTCGTGGTGCCTTTCCGACGTTGGATCGCTCTGATTGGGATGCTCTTTCTGATCACTTCCCTGCCTCGGAAATTCATGATGTTGTTAAGCGCATGGGTGGCCTGAGGTCCCCTAGTAGTGATGGGTTTCAGCCTATTTTCTTCCAGCGATGCTGGCACATTGTGGGGCCCTCGGTGGTTACCACAGTTCAGAATTTCTTTGCCTCTAGTCGGCTCCCTCCTGGGCTGAATGATACCTTGATCTCCTTGATTGCTAAGGTCCACAAGCCTGAGATGATCTCCCAATTCCGTCCCATTGCCCTCTGTAACGTGGTGTATAAAATCATTACTAAATGTATGGCTTCTCGTGTTCAAAAGATCTTGCCTCGGCTCATCAGTCCCCTCCAGGACAGCTTCATTCCGGGTCGCTTCATCACCGATAATATTGTTCTTGTGCAGGAGGTTGTGCATTCGATGCACAAGAAGCAGGGCAATAAGGATTGGATGCTCCTCAAGTTGGACTTGGAGAAGGCTTATGATCGCATGCGCTGGGATTTTGTGGAGGATTCTCTCTCTGATGCGGGCTTCCCTATCCGTTGGATTTCCTGGGTTCGGGAATGCATTTCTTCGACGTCTATGAAGCTCATTTGGAATGGGGAGGTTTCGGAAGCCTTCCAGCCGTCTAGGGGTGTTCGTCAGGGTGATCCGATCTCCCCGTACCTCTTCGTCTTATGTATTGAGCGTCTTAGTCACCTTATTGATCAGGCGGTGTCTTGTGGTGATTGGAAGCCCATTTCTATGGCTCGTGGGGGTTCGAAGATCTCTCATATTCTTTTCGCTGACGATATTATGTTATTTGCCGAGGCCTCTGTTAGCCAAATTCGTGTCATTTAGAAGATTCTTGATGTGTTTTGTCTTTCCTCTGGTCAGAAAATTAGCAAGGCTAAGTCCCACCTTTTCTTCTCTCCGAATGTGGATACTGATACTGTTAATCGTATCCATGTGGCTTGCGGTTTTACGGTTTGTCAGGATGTGGGGCATTACCTTGGGGTGCCCGTCCTTCATAAGCGTGTCAATAAGGAGTCTTTTGCCCCTCTTCTGGATAAAATTACGTCGAAGTTATCGGGCTGGAAGTGTAGGATGCTCAGCCTTGCGGGGCGTATTACTCTTGCTAAGTCTGTGCTCACCTCTCTCCCTGTCTATTCCATGGCGACTGTCCTCCTTCCTTTGGCGATCTCCAACAGGATTGATGCTATTGTGCGGGATTTTATTTGGGGGGGCTCGGATTTGGGTCGTAAGATCCATCTCGTCTCTTGGGCGGATGTTTGTAAGGATAAGCGCCTCGGTGGCCTTGGCCTTCGGTCGATGAGTGATTTGAATCTAGCTCTGGTTGGTAAGCTGGGGTGGCGGTTTTTGACCGAAGACCATAAGCCTTGGGTTGAGGTTGTCCGGGCTAAGTATATCAGGAATGGTGGTGGTGGTGTGCGGGGCTCTCACATTTGGCGCAGTATTAGGTCTGGGGTGAGCGAGGTGGTTGTTTCGGGCGTCCGTTGGCTTCTCGGGGATGGCAAAACGATTCGTTGTTGGACTCGTGCCTTCTTGATTCTGCTTCCTGTGCGGTGCCGGTGGAGCACCTTAATCTCTTAGTGCGGTCTTTCTGGAGTATTTTCGGCTGGCGCTGGAACCTTTTGGAGGGTTGTCTTCCGTCCTCGGTGTTGATCCGGTTGGCGGCGGTCGCGATTTCCTCTGATCCTGATGTTGTTGATTCGTTGAGTTGGAGTCTATCGTCTAATGGTAATTTTACTGTTGCATCTGCGTATAACTTTGTTCATGGTTCTCTTTCAGGTGGCTCGGTGGACGTCTTGATCTTCAAAGCCATTTGGTCGCTGTATGTTCCTGAGTGTGTCCGTACGTTCCTTTGGCTCGTGATTCAGGGGAATATTCTTACGAATGCTGAAAGGTTTCGGCGTCACCTTTCGTCTTCGGGTCGTTGCTCTCTTTGTCTGGCCGGTCTCGAGTCCTTGGATCACTTATTCCGATCATGTTCCTCTGCGCTGGCGGTATGGGATCGCGTCTCTGTTCCGAGTACCTTGTCGGGCATCGTCCAGATGGACTATGCCATTTGGATCCGCATGAATTTGTTGTGCAATGATATTGATGATGGCTCGATCCCCTGGTCGGCTTTCTTTGCGTGCTCCCTTTGGTGGATTTGGAAATGGAGAAATGATTTTGCTTTTTCTGGGTCGGTTTTCAGTGAGAATAAGGCTGGTTTCATCAATCAATTTTTTCATTACTATGCCGCCGCGCGGAGTGATTTGGCGACCTCTGTTGTTGTCCGTCCGAGGAGTGAGGTTCTTGTTTGCTGGGAGAAGCCCCCTATGGACTGGGTGAAAATCAACTCGGATGGGGCCGTCAACGGTGAGAGACTTGCGGTTACTGCGGGTGTTATTCGTGATTCGAACGGGAAGTGGCTGGCGGGGTTTGTCCACAACATTGGTTTGTGCTCTGTCCCGACTGCGGAATTGTGGGGTATTCTCCAAGGTCTGAATCTTGCTTGGGATGGGGGCTTTCATAAGGTTATTGTGGAATCCGATTCTCAACTGGTTGTTTCTCTTATTCATCGGCGTGTCGATTCTTGTCATCCTCTGTTTAGCCTGGTCTCTCAATGCCAAGGCTTCCTCAAAAGGAATTGGATTATCCAAATCCGTCATATTTTTCGGGAGGCGAACGCTGTCGCTGACCACCTTGCTAGTCTTGCTTTGTCTTTTCCTTTAGGGTGTCATGTCTTGTCTGACATTCCTACTTGTACTGTGACTTTTATTTCTGACGATGTTCGGGGTCGGGCTACCCCTCGTTTTGTTTCGTAGCCCGTTTTAATAAATTCCGAAGAGTATTGTCTCTTCTTTGACCAAAAAAAAGAAAAGATGGTTTACAAAATATTTACAAAAGGCCCATAACTCTTTGGGCCTTAATAACTTACTGGATTGCCTTATCCAAGCAGTTTTGTTGGACAATTCCCCTTATTGCAAATTCTCTCTTCTCCGTTTGAGGAGAAATTTCATGGAGAAAGTTGTTATGGTTTTACAATGAATGATGTCATATGACATATGTGGGAAACAAACTAGTACTAGTAACTAAAGCTCTAGCTCTACGATATGCGATACAAGAATTAAGCAGAAGAAAACGTGGAATTACCAAACTAGAATCTCTTTCTTGTCCGAAAACGATACCTTAAGGTTGACTAGCTATAAATTAAAGAGTTGTAGTCTAACCTAGTTTACTCAAAGGCACATCCTCTTTGTGGTTAGTCTCTCTTTCTCTAATGTGATATTCTTTCTTTAATATCATAATAAACTATCCCTAGCCTGCAGGGTGTTAGCTTATACCAATTCATATTTGAGTCAAAGATTTTGTTAGGTACGTTGAGCTAATTGGCTTTTTTTAATGTGTGTAGCAAGTTATGTATACCACAGCTCAGTGAATTCACACAAAGCAAACCTACTTTTTATTTTCTAGCTAGGGATTTTAATGTGAGTTTTAATTTTGTCAGGTTGAGTTTGGTGAAATAGACTCCTGCAGGTATTTGAAATCATTTTACTGTGCAAATATGGTAATTTCGGGGTATACTTTCAAAGGTCTCGATGTTTTATGTAAAATTTGGCTGAGCTGCGTACCGTACAGTACAGCTAAAGCGGGGTTTTCAAACTTAATGCAATTAAGTCATATCAACTCAATTCAACGCAATCAATTAATACTTATCTTAATCATTTAATTTTTAGGTTACTTTGGTTGAAAAACACTTATCAAAAACTTAGGTACAAATATTGCAAAAAGACTATATATAGTTGTACATTTTTCACTCCGGCAACCATAATCTCAAAGAATCAAATATATATTGACAAGTAAATGCAAATGCAAGTGAAGGGTAGCTCGGTAGGAAAATGCAACAAGTGTAAAAAATGACCATATATAAATGCATTGTGCAGGAACACATCAATAAATTAAATATGAATACTACTAACCACACACACTGTCACAACTGCTCGTATTTACTCCTCCCTCACCAATTTCTACCCTCCAAAAAACCCTAAACCCTCTCTTTATATATTTCACACCTTTCTTATTCTCCCTTGTAAAACAAAAAAACCTCCAACAACAAAATGGGGTCTCACAAAACCCTATTCTTATGGGGCTATCTCCTCGCCCTCCTCTCCCACAACTTGCTCCTCCTCCCTCTCGCCGCCGCCTCCAACTGCGGCGTCGACAACCACAGCAACTCCCTTGACCCCAAAGGCCTCTCCGCCTCTCTTTGTACGTACTACTCCCTAACTACAATTTATATATTTCCTTTTATGTGATTTAATTATTACCCTTTGTAATTTTGTGCATGCATATATATTATATATATGTAGGTCATCATCACTCTCATGGAGGGAAGAATCCACCGTCACACGGTGGCGGCGGCGGCGGATGTGGGTGCTCGCCGAGCACGCCACCGTCTCACGGAGGCGGAGGGCACCATCATGATCCGTACACTCCAACGCCTTCATCACCACCGTACACTCCAACACCATCTTTACCTCCTTACACACCATCTCCGATAGTACCATCACCTCCTTACACTCCAACACCATCTTTACCTCCTTACACTCCCACTCCATCTTCGCCTCCTTACACACCAACGCCTTCATCACCTCCGGGTTGCACTCCCACCACGCCTTCATCACCTCCCAGCGGCGGCGGTGGATACTACGGCTCTCCTCCGCCGATTGTCGACATTCCGCCGCCCACTCCCACCATAACTCCGGTGACCCCCATCACTCCTATTACCCCAATCAGCCCAGCTCCCCCTGTTCCTATTGACCCTGGCTCCGGTGGTGGTCCTTTCCCTTGCAGGTCATTACTATATTTTTTCTACTTTTAAATTGCATATTTATTATAGTCTTCAATTTTTAGCCAAGTCCCGTACTAGGATAGTGTAAAGTTCTTTCCATTAATTTTTCCAGATTTAATGTAGGGAAAATACATGCATGCACTTTATTAGGGTGCTTTAAATTATTACTCCGTAGTATTTTTCTTGTATATAAGAGACCAAGCTTCGGTTTAAGCAACCATATTCAATTTGTAATATTATACTCCGTATATGACTATGACTCTAACACAAATTTAACAAAAAACAATAACTTGGGTTTTTTGTTAAAGAAAAAAAAAACGTTTCCAAAATATATTATCTAATATGATAATTTTTGTTGTTGTTAAGTGGGTTAATTAATTTGTATATTGTTTGGTGGTGCAGCTACTGGGGATCACACCCGGGTCTGATATACGGAGTCCTGGGATGGTTCGGAACAGTGGGCGGAATCTTCGGCGTGGGCTCACTCCCCGGCTTAGGCGGCTTGGACCCGTCATCCGTGAGCCTCCAGAAGGTGCTCTCGAACCCCCAGCCGGCGTCGGGCTACGGCTCCCTCTACCGGGAAGCCACGGCTTCGTTCCTCAACTCCCTGGAGGCTCCCAAGAAGTTCCCCTTCACCACCAGCTACGTCAGGGAAGCCTTCGCCTCCGCTCTCGTCTCCGACAAGGCCGCCGCCAGCCAGGCTCGCCTCTTCCGCCTCGCCAACGAAGGCCGCCTCAAGCTCGTCTAGCTCTTGAATATTTTCTTTTCTTTTTAAATTCACTAGAAATATATATGTTTGCTTGCTTGTTTAAATTAATATGTTTGGTTGGTTAATTAATTAGTTTTTGAAGAACAGTGTTGGTTGAATGGTTGTGGTTTATAAGCGCGCTAGGCTGCCTGCTGCATGTTACGTACGTAGTACCTTTGTGTTTGGATGTACTTAGTTATTATCAATTATATATTGAGTCATGCTTTGGAAATTGAGTGGTTACACTATATATCTTCGTTTTGAACAAGACGAAACTAGAGTCCATATATATAATTTTATTTATAAATTTCTGATGTAGGGATGAAACTAAGGTGATAATTGTTTATAAGTGAAAGAAATTGAGGTAATTAAGGCTATGTTTGGTAAATCTAGTTGAAATGAAAGTCGGAGTTGAATGAGTAGCTGAAGCTGGAGCTAAATGAGTAGCTGAAGCTAGAGTTGAATTTATTAGCTTAATTATTTAAAAAATATAGTTGGCGTTCGATATTACAAGCTGAAATGATATAAATGTAAATTTCAGTTTATCAATCTTCAACAATTTAGGGGGTCACATTAAAAAAAATGGAAAAATTAAACTACATTAATCTACTATAAGCTTTCTAAGCTAGATTGATATTTTTTTACCGAATACTCATTAACTACATTAAAAATAAAATCAAGTTCCGTTAATCTGAAAAAAAAATTGCCGAACGGAGCCTAAAAAAACAAAATAGGACAGAGCCTAAGGATGACAAGTTTTAGTCTAGTGCGAAAAAGGAAATATAAATCGATGAGTAGAATCATTCGAAGTAGTCTTATGACTTATGAGTGACAATTTGTATACTTTTAATATTATAGGTGTACATAGATATTGGAGTATGTAATTAGTTATTTTTTATATGAAGAAATGACATTAATAGAATTGGAGTATTTTCATGATTTATTGGGGAAAAGCTCAAGATGCTACTTTAATTTCTCACTAATTAGTTCAATTAAGCGTTTGCCATCGATCAATTGGTTTCTAGTACTCTCAATGACTCTTAATAAATAAATGTTAATAAAACAAGAAACTTTGCTTGTTCAAGTTATTTCATACAGTTACAATAGTGGAGACATGCATAATGAGCATGCCCCATACTCAATCAAACTTCAACATATACTCGCATGTACTATATAAGCAATTAATAACCCTAAGAAAAAATAAAGTCGCTTGCTATAGAAGCTTATAAAAACGCTTCATGGATCAAACAGATAAATTAGTACAAGTGTTCGTTTAGTTCTGGATTAACGTGGGCATCGAGCCTGTTTTTGGCGAACCCCTAACCCCAAATCCGGGGGCACTTGTTAGAAAAACTTATTGTTTGTTACAAAAAACACTAAAATCATTGTATTATTGTAGCTTCAATTGACTAAAACATGAGTAAAAAATAATGGAAGAGCGAAAAATGAAGAAAGTAAATACATTGGAAAATGATAAGAAAATATAGATGCACTATTTAGCAAAGTTACATTCTAAAGCTACCATTACTTATACCCAACTTTCTCAACCACATAAATAATGATGCTTTCAAACGGGCAACTTAACTACTTTTACTATATCACATACTGTGGTATATGATCATATCTTCATTTCAAGTAGTCTTCAAATAGCTGTCAACTTTATGATTTCTGAGTGAGTTTCAAAACCTAGATCTAAAAACAGAGAAGAAGAAAAAACTTGTGCATTTTTTACCCTTTTCTGTAAACATGACAAGTAACAATAGTACAGGATGACAGTTGCTATAAAACCCTAGTTCCACTAAGATACTCACCTTGCAAGTTGCAACCAAAATTGTAAATGAAATCTACTTGTATGCAATCTAGCTGGCATTCCAGAGTTAAAGATAAAAACCCATTGCCTCAAGTCTCAACTACCCATTGCCAGGTGAAATAAATTTGAGGTGATCAGACCAGAGTTCTAAATAATGCTACTACACAAGAATCAAGATTCAAGATTCAAAACCAAAGCCTTATCAAGAACTACAGACCAGCTAGCCAAGTCTTGAATTTTCAACAGGTGTGTGTGTGTGTTTGTGTGAGCTGTTCCCTGTGCCATTAAATGCACTATGCATGTGCCCACTGCAGAAACACATTATAGCCTGAATACATAGTCCAAGTAAAAACTAGGCTCACTCAATTTGAGATGTGTTCATTTTGCTCTTTGTTTCTTCCATCACTCTAAATGTCCCATTTGATTTTGACTTCACAAACTTCTAAGTTATATGTTACAATAAGTTCATATCCAGAGTGAAAATCTCTTGCTTGTGAATACCAACTAGTACAAGTTCAAGCCAAATACATATATATATATATGGGGAACAATCTTAGCACAAGAACAACATTAGAATCTAATCAGAATATTAGAGGAGCATATACCTCAAATCAGATGCAGATTATAGTATATATACAATGTACAGATTCATTGATTAGATTTGTTAGATTGATCCAGTAATAACATTCTCAATCTGCAGTATCAAGATCTCCCAGTTCGGATTTCAAGTAACGAAAGCCGGATTTAAACAGATTTGGATTTATATGAACTCAACTACTTATCTAATGTGAGATTCAAACCATTCAAAGATCTCTTTGGATTGCAAGCTTGTCATCTCATGATATGCAAATGCAAGATTCAGTTCTTCCTGGACATGGTTTGTAGAAATGGTTTCATATGGAAAAGGAATCTTACTTTCCTTGAGAGCTGAAACCCAAGGAGTTTGCCGCCCGTCTTCCTTCATATACCCGTTGGCATCAATGAATCCCTTCTCGCGAAACAGCTCGTACAAACTCTCAGAAACCGATGGACTAAGCCCTGGAACTCTGTTAGCCAAGAAGCTCGGACTCAGAGGAAACTCCATACACTTGACCTCTCGAGCATCAACGCCTTGTTTCCTCAATATCTCGACATGAGTAGGTATTATCCGGTTCCTCCTTCGATCCTTGGGCATGTGCACAAAAAGGGTAGGAGGGTAATCAGATTTGACATCCATTTGATCAAACAATCCCTCAGCAATCATGACAACAATGCTGCTAAACCTCAACTCATCATCATTGGCAAGCTGTGAAACAAAATAGCCACCTGATGACGCTCCAATCGCGACCAAAGGAACACTTGTCAATCCATTCTTCTCAATCCACCATTGAATTGTGTCTCGAATCACAACCCTTTCCATCCCAAATGACCAGCACTTCCTCACACTCGATATGGCTAAGACTGCGAAATTACGGGTTAGGGCATTGATCACAATCAGCCTCTCTTCAGGCAATCCTACACAATGTGGGCAGCTACTTGACTTATCCCAAAAATTACCAGCTCTCCCACCACATCCATGAGCAAGGAACAGAATTGCCCTAGGAGAATCTGGTATTTGACATATCAATTCAGTGCCATTGACAATCTCAACATTAGGGTTCAACAGCTGTGAATTGACAAGAGAAGATCCAACGTTGTTCAGGTGATTACCAAGCAATCCTACTGAATTAACAGGGGGGCTGTTTCCACGAGCAGAATAGATTGCAATAATCAGGATGCAAATGAGTAGTATAACTATGACAGGGAAGGATAATCGAAAGCCCTGAAGAACCCCAAATTGTTTGTAGGGTTTGCGACCTCGCCCTAGCATAATTCCGATTAAAAATTCGATGATTAAAGAAAGATTAGAACGATTCTGATCACTATCATCAGAGATTTTCTTTTCCTCGACAAATTCGAATGTATGAGATTGAAAAGGAAAGGGATTTACGCATACCAGAAGGGCAGATTGTGCTTGCGAGTTGTTTCTGTTGATTTAGGTTTAGGCAAGCATTTGCGAGTATCAAATTGGGAAAAAAATGATTTTAGGTTTAGGCAAACATTTGCGAGTAAAAAGAATCAGAGTTAATGTAATTGCTTTTTCTTAGCATGAAAATCAATTCAGAATAATTCAATGTCAAATTTAACTTATGCAATCACCTTATAAATTGTACAGTACCGAGTATAATACAGAGTTAATGTTAATTGTCCTTAAGCTTCATCATAGACTAATCCATATGATTTCAGCTTTGACCAAATGTTGTTGCCTCGTCCATTTCCATCATTGAAAAATGAAAACTCATTTATTTATTAGGGAAAAGTAAAACTATCCATTATTGTCACTTTACACAAAACCACCCCTTATAAAAAAAGTTTTCATAAAATCATCCTTTATTTATATTTTATTATAAACAACCATCTAAATTTATATTTTATAAGATAATCATATTAAATATACTAAAATACCAAAATACACTTATCTTTTCTTAACACTTTTTTTTTTACTTTTCTAATACTATCATCTGAACAAGACAAAACACCCCAAATTTAGAGATATCATTGGTTCAAACTAGGACTGGGACTTTGTACCTGAAGAACCGGCCCGAACCGCTCAATTCGATTCGGTTCAGTTCGGTTATGAGTAACAAATGATGCGATTTGACTGCGGTTCGGTTCTTAGTGCAAAATTACGATTCGGGTACGGTTCTTGTTATTTCGTTTTCACCTGGAACCGATTTACCGAATTCTTAAATAAAAATAAAATAAAAATAATAAATATATATATACCTCTTGTAATTTTTTTCACCATTTTTCTAATTCCTCACCGCCACTCTCTCGAGCCCTAAACCTAAATCCTCTCAACCCCTCTCAATCCCTCTCAATCTCTTCCAAATTATTCCCAATTGTTCATCAATTGATTCAATTGTTCAACCCAGCCCTAATTCGAGACCTTATTCGTTGAAATCCCCAAATTCAAAGCCCCAATTTGAAAGCCCCTAATCGATTTCGTTGAAATGGCAGAAGCGTCAAACACACTAATTCGACTCGAAGAGCTTTCTGGTTCAGATTCGACTAGTTCAAGTGATAGCGAGGAACAAAGTCAACAAACCACTGTTGCCGCTGCTGTTGCAATCAAAGCTTCGAAGGCGAAGGCGAAGTCGATTATTCCAACTCGACCTTCGAAGAGAAAGAGGGAGAGGAAGGCTGTTCAGTTGCGCTCGAAGGTCTGGGAGCATTTCAACAAATTTGATGAGCCAATAATTGCTGAGGTCGATGGAGTCAACAAGCAAGTCGGGTTAACAAAGAAAGCTAAGTGTCTACACTGCAAGACAGTCCTTGCTTGTGATTCTAGAGGTAATGGTACTTCATCTCTTAAGAAGCATATTGAAATTCATTGCAAGGCTTATCCTGGTAGCTTAGGTTGTGTGTCTTTGGAGGATGGGAAACAAGGTCATTTGAGTTCTGAATTGGTTGAAGGTTTTAAGAATTTAACTACTAGGGTATGGTCACAAGAAGTTTTTATAGATGCTGCAACTAGGATGATTGTGATTGATGAATTGCCATTTAGTGCTATAGAGAGGTCTGGATTCAAGCATTTCTGTGAAGTTGCTGTTCCTAGGTTAGTCTTGCCTTGTAGGAAGACAATTGTTAAGAATTTTCTAAGGATGTATGAGGAAAAGAAGCTAGAGTTGAAGAAGGAATTGCAGTCAATATCAGTTTGTCTAACAACTGATACTTGGACAAGCTGTCAAAACATTAACTACATGGTGATCAATGCACATTTTATTGATTTTAGTTGGACAATGCACAAAAGAATCCTTAAGTTTTGTGTTATTCCAAACCATAGTGGGGATACAATTGAGAAAATCCTTGAGGATGTATTAATTGAGTGGGGAATTGAGAGGGTGCTAACTATTTCAGTGGACAATGCTTCTCCAAATAAACATGCTATTGATTATGTTAGGAGGAGGATGTTAGGTTGGGATAGGAGGCCCTTATGTGGAGGAGATTTTCTGCATATGAGATGTCTTCCTCATGTCATCAATTTAATTGTGAAGTCTGGTTTGAGAGAGATGGAAAGCTCAATTGCTGCAATAAGAAATGCCATTAGGTTTGTTAGGAGTTCTACTGCTAGGACAGAGGCATTTAAGAAGTGTGTGGAGAAGGACAAGATTGAATGCAAGAAGATTTGCATTCTTGATGTCCCAACAAGATGGAATTCAAGCTACATGATGTTGGACACTGCTATAGAATTGAAGAAGGCTTTTCAGAGGATGGCAGATGATGATCCATTGAATCACAGAAGCTATTTCAATGAGGAAGAGGAGTTAGATGATGAAGAAGAGGAAACTCAAGCTCAGAGGCCAGGAAAAAAGAGAGTTGGGCCACCTAAGGGTGTAGATTGGGAAAAGGCAGAGTGTTTTGTCAATTTTCTTAGGGTTTTCTTCCAAGTCACAGTGAATTTGAGTGCTTCACTTGAGCCAACTGCACATTCTGCATTCCATGACATAGTGAGCATCAAAGCTGAGCTAGATGACTTGTCTACCAACCCACCAGATGAAAACAGTAGTGAAGTTGATCACATCTTGTATGACATGTCAAAGAAGATGATAACAAAATTCAACAAATATTTTAGCACTCTGGATGACATCAATCCACTCTTCTTGGTAGCTCTAGTTCTTGATCCAAGATACAAGCTCAAGTACTTGGAGAGACAAGCTGAAAGGATGTTAAACATGGAGAAGGCTGAGGTTAAGAAAAGGGCAGACAACTTGAAAGATTTATTGATTAGGCTTTGTAACCAGTATGGGAATTCTATGGGTGGTGGGAGTTCACAAAAGTCTAGAAATTCAGAGACTTCAGTTGGGAATGAAATAAGTAGCAAGGGAAGAAGGAATGCAAAGGCAAATGTGGTGTGTACTGGAAAGAAGAAGGCTATGTTAGAGGATTGGGACAAACAACTTGAAGAAGGTGAAGACTTGGTTGTAGGTCATGAAGTAGATAGGTATTTGCTTGATCCTATTGAGAAGCCTAAAACTGGAGCTAAATTCAAGATAACACACTGGTGGAGGGATAATGGGAGCAAGTATCCATTGCTGCAAGCTATTGTTAGAGATGTGTTGGCAATTCAGGTGTCCACAGTGGCTAGTGAATCAAGTTTTAACACTGGTACGAGGGTAATTGATCCTTACAGAAGCTCAATGACACCTAAAAATGTTGAGGTCTTGATTTGTTTCCAGAATTGGTTGAAGAGTGACAACATTATTGGATTGGAATATATCCCAACCATTGAAGAAATGGAATTTTATGAGGAAGTTGAAAAAGGTGACAGCATTATTTGTTATACTGTTTTATTCATTTATTGTTTTAAGTTTTAACTTATAATTATTTAATAATTCTTCTGAACTTGTGAATTGTGATTTGTAGAGAGGCAAGAAGAAGTCAGACAAGAAGCTGTAAACAATATCAATAACACTATAGCTGAAGACAATGAGGACAGTGACCAAAATCCTAGGGCTGTGAATTCTGAAAGAGTTTCTGCAACTTCAGATGCATCCAAGATTTCAGCTCCTCTACCAACAAAGAAAAAGAAGGTCTCAAAGAATGCAAGTGGAACTGGAAAGACAATAAGGACTTCATAAATGAACAAATAAAGTCTAATAAAGGCTCAGGTATATGTCTATTGGTTTATTTACTTTATTAGCTATTAGTTAATTTAGTTTAATGAATTGAGCTAGATGAATGGTTGAAATGTTGAATTACAATTGAGTCAAGACATCATGGATTGTTGTTGTCTTGCTGACAGCAAGACAAAACAATACATTGAGTAATGAAGCTGTTAAATCTGTTGGTTTACTTGTTGCTGTCATGAATATTCAATATGTTGGTTCACTTGTTGCAGATGAAGACCTGAAGTTGTTGTTGTCTTGGTGACTTCAAGCTGTTGGATTGTTGCTGTCTTGTTGTAGTCATTTTGAATCTGGATTGTTATACTTGATGAATTGATGACATGATGTTTTAATGTCTGTGTGGTATTTGAACAAAGTCATGAACAAGTTCTTCATGAAACAATGTTGTAATCTTGAATTTGGATGTTATTTTGGATATTTTCTATTACTTAAAATAACTGAGAAACCGACTATAGGAATCGAAATAATTTCGGTTCAGGTTTAAGGAAAAAAATTCAAGAACCGAACCCGATCAAAAAAAAAAAATTACCCTGCGGGTAGGCTGTTTTTTTTTTATTACCCGAAAGTTCCCAGCCCTAGTTCAAACCATAACCGATCCAAAATCTTTTCAAAACCAAGATAGAAGACCGGACCAAAATAATTCAATTCGTTCCAATTGCGATTTGGTCCAAACCAATCTAAACTCGATTATGTACCGACATAATTAATTTTTTCTTTTGCTATTTGTTTTCTTAATGCTTTTGATGGCGTAAACATAATAATATTAATAAAACTCTAATTAAATTATATTTACTTTCTTAGTAGAAAATATTAATATAATCAAAATTAGGGAATGAAACTCGTGAGAACGGTCACTCTCGTGCGAAATGCGAACATAACATCGATATAAAATATATGCACATGCAAAAAAAAATACATTACAGAAACTCATTTGTATTTAGACAAAAATATATGCATTTTTTAAAATGTATTATTTTTCCCTAAATGTGCATATTTTTTACACATTATGTGCATAATTTTTTCAGTATATAAACTATAAACTAGAATTATAGCTAAATTGAATTATCTAACAAATATAAGGAATGGTTTTATGCAAACTTTTTTATAAGAAATGGTTTATTACAAACAAGTATAAATAATGAGTAATTTTATGCATTTTCCCCTTATTTATTTGTTGTGAACCAGATTTCTCACCATAAATAGTACAACATATCCACTCCCTTTTTCGTTCTTATAGATCACACGTGGACAGAAATAGTTCAACATTGCCAGTTCAAATCTGCGTCCAAATTGGCGATGTAGAAAGTTCGGGATCAATCTGAAAACCCACCTTCAAAATGAGATAAAAGTAGACACAATGTGAATCACAAGTTCATAACAATCAACAGTATGTTTAATCTGGTGAAGAAAAGATGAAGATCACAAGCACTTCCAAGAAAAGATGAAGCTTCAATGCAGGAAAAAAAATACAATGACTAAAAAAAAGTGATAAAGAAAGAGTGAAGTAGAGGAAGAACAGAAGAAAGAAACAAGGGAGTGTGTTTTAATGGTTTCAATAAAGAAACAGTAGCACATGATACTGGTAACAATCTCTAGAGTGTAAAACACCAGCGGCAGAGTATTTCTCCCTAGATATATATACAACAGCAATTCCTCAGCCCCAATTTTCTCCTCCTCCATTGATGAAGGAGAAGAAGAAGCTAGAGATATAGTTTCAAACACTACATTGCAGGGTGGTCAAGTGTCTTATTGGCTGGTTGACCCAGATGTAGGAATCTCTCGTTCACCACTCCTACTCTCCACGTCAGCTGAGCTCGAAATCTCCTGTCCAGATTCAAGTTCTATACTTGCTGTACGGCTCTTCCTGCTCCTCCGATCCTGCAAAATGAAAATGAAAATACAAGACTTAGCTGTGTATCATCATTTTGTGTTTTTCTGTCAAGCCTTTTCCAGGGAGTAAAAACTAATTCATTTTGCATACAGTACTACTACACATGGGCTAAGAAGAGAGTAGAGTGAAGTTGCTTCAAAGGCACGTCTATCTCTAGGAGGTTCAGGTAAAAAAATGGTGGATGTGATTATCTTTGAAGGCCAGAAATGATGAGAAGTAGAAATTTGGCAAACCTAGTTGTGGAGAAAGAGTAGAAAAAGATGATAGATTGAAGTCATGGGACATGTTCCTTCATCACACAGCTTCCTTGTAGGAAGAGAATCCCCATAATGGCCAGACTCTGCAATATGGGTTCAAGCAATGATGATGGAAGGTATGACTAGCTGGCTGATCCATGCAATGATGATTGCATAGATCGATCATGAACTGGCTAAGGATTTGGAAGAATCAGTTACAGGTGAATAAGAATTATAACTCCAAGGGTTGGGTTTTACCGCAACCTTTTCATGTAGCTTTGTTTTTTGGAGGTTTAAGCTTATACTATGATCCATTTGCGCTTCAGTTTTGTCATGAAAATTTCAGCTTAAACTCCAAACTCCCCTTTCAAATTGCTGTCCAAACGAGCTTTATCAGGCTAGGGGACTTAAGAATATACATTTAACTACAAAAGAATGTATTAGGCTGCTCAAAGACCGTGTTATCAGCAGATTTGATAGTGAAGTTGAGCCAAGAAAAGCTAGATATGTAACACGGTTCATAGGTTTGAGTAAACCTAGTGTTCTTAAAGTAAAACTATTAGTTATACAAACACTTAAAAGTTTTCCATGAAAGTTAAGCCTAGACAGAAATACATTATTCTCATATAGTATTGGCTTCAATTTTACAAGCAAAACATGTGCTAAGAGAAATTACGACAAATATAAAGGAAGAACAACCCAAGAATCAGCAACAAATCAATTGAGCCAAGCCTCTCATGTTAAACTCATCTTAATCAAACTATTTTAAAACTTGGCCACATTAAATTCTCTCTCACTAGTAAGTTGCTATTCAATAGCACCATATGTCACAATGAGTTAATCACTATAATCTGTCAATATACCTAACCTATCTAGCCCAACACCAGAATTCATCAGAAAGTAGACAAAATAGGAGCACATAGATTGTTAAAAAGTTCATGCAAAGCACAAGAAGTAGCAAAATGTAAATAAAATATGCAACAAGAAAAATACATCACAAAGTAAGCCATGTGTCTACACAGAAACAAGCAAGAGAGTGATTTCTGTACCTCACGCTGGGGGAATTCATCAGCTTCAAGCATTCTTACAACTTGACTCATTTTGGGTCTTTTTGTAGGGTCAGGGTCAATGCACTTGAGTGCAACTAGAAGAGCGCGCTTCAAAGCACGAGTTGTGGGTTTAACCTCAAGGTCAGGATCTACAACTTCTTCAGCTCTTCTATTACCTACCATCATCTTAAGCCACTCTACAAGATTAACCTGCCACCATCAATATAAGTAGTTTCAAAGAACGGATCTTCATTAAGCAATTTATTCATAAATCCACAAACCTAGAGGGATTCCATTCAAACGTGTAAGCCATGAAATAAAAGAAAAGTTTCCAAGGTTGTATGCGGATAGCAAGAATTTGACAGAATTTAGATAATGGTCAGACCTCGTTAGCAGGCCGGCTATAATCCACTGGATCCCTTCCAGTTATTGCTTCCAGCAGTAAGACACCGAAACTATATATGTCACTCTTTTCATTCAACAAGCCACTGTTAGCATACTCCGGTGCCACATAACTGATCAGCGAACAGGAAGCAAGAAGACAAGAAATGAGATATCACAAGAGGAATGCCTGATAGATATGAAATTTACGACAAGCAGACCAACATAAGTACAAACAGCAGAACGTGGAAATCCTAACGTACCCAAAAGTGCCCATAACTCTGGTGTTTATATGACTTTCTCCTGAATCCAAAAGCTTGGCCAGCCCAAAATCGGATAGCTTGGAGTTGAAGTCAGTACCAATCAAGATGTTGCTTGATTTTATATCTCGATGAATAACTTTGGGTTCTATTGATTCATGCAAATAAGAAAGCCTGCAGCCAATAGAGATTATCTACTATTAGAAATACTGTCACAAAACGATAGCTATTCTTATCGATGAAGAAAACTGGACAAACAAACAACATTGAAGTAGATTCTTGCAAATATATGCAACTAAACAAGACAATGAGAGAGCCTTACGCCTTAGCAATGCCCAAAAGAACCTTGATCCGTGCTTCCCATGTAAGTATACCATATTGACGCATACCGCCATGAAGCCATTGGTCCAAATTCCCATTGTTCACATATTCATAAACCAATAATCTGTTACAACCAAACTCAAAATTATTCATTTTCTTTAATTGAAGAGAATAAATGGAGGAACAATAGTAGGACACAGGTAAAAAGCATCTTCCTGATATTGCTAGCACCGTTATAACTTATAAGTTATAACTACGAATGGTCAAGGAAAAAGGCTAAGAAGTTACAATATACTTTTACTTTAAGAAAAGGAAGCAGCAGCCATGTTAAACAATTTCTAGTTCATTCCAACATGAGTGCATGAACATCAAGGTTTTGTAGGGCATCTAATAACATACTCAAGTATGGAAACCATTTGAGGCATACAATTGCCATGCTACCATATTGTAACAGGTCAGTTGGAGACGGATAGTAGGAAGGAAAATCAGTCTCACCTATGAACTCCTTCCACACAATAACCCAAAAGTCGTACTAAATTCTTATGTCGAACATGCCCTATTGCCTCTACTTCAACCCTAAACTCTCTCTCAGCTTGTCCCCTGCAAAAAAGCACAATGGACAGCAAACTAAGATCAAATCAAAAAGAAAAAATGTAACAAAAAAATCAATATTAAAGTACAGAAGTCTGACTGCTCTTACAAGTTGTTAAGAAGTCTCTTTACAGCTACCTCGGTCCCATTGATCAGACTGCCTTTGTAAACAACACCATACCCACCTTCTCCAATGATGTTCTCTGACGAGAAACGGTTAGTTGCCATCTCAAGATCCCTAAGAGTGAACCAATGACCCCATCCAAGATGTGACATCTCAGGCAAACCAACCAAAGGGGAGGCTGAAGCGAGTCCATATGAAGACGAAGACTGCTTTCTAACAGGGCCAGAACTGCCTTCCTCATTAGAATGTGAGCTATAGGTCCTCTCATGATGATAAATGGAGCTGCATTGGCTCATGGTATCTACATCACCCGATTTGCTTATTCCTAAATGAACCGACATTTTCTCCGAGTTTCGATCAACTGACTTTTCATTTATACTGAGGTACAGATTATCATGATGGTCGCGATTATTTTGAGCCCCAATCCTGTCAACCCTTATTTCCTTTATTTCATTCGGGATTTGGGTGAGAGAGAACTTCTCAAGGGCGGTTCTCGATTTCCTCCTAAAAGTGATCCATATGGACAAAACACAAAGAATCAAAATGATAAATGCACCAACGCAGATTCCGATCAAGACCCAGAGTTTCAAGCCAAACATTCCAGTATCCTTGGACAGCGCCGTGCTTAATGAACTCTGAGATGACATCTTTCAGATCTCCAGGAGCAAAAAAACACACAAATCAAGTCCTGCTTCTCTAAGCTTCTTCTGCAGAACTATTCCATCGTAACCTGAACAGATTCAAAACCCAAAATTCAACTCTCATTAGCAAACAACCAGACTACTTAACCAAATAAACTAATCTGAATGCATTCCCACATTTCCTTGAGAAAAAAAAGGGTTAATCCCCAAAATCCAACACGGGGAAAGGGCACGGATTAACTTACAGGCCAAATCCAGCAGACATAGTAAATTAGCACAAGATATCTCTATCTCAATTACATAAATCTGGTGATACCTAAACCCATTCTATGGCCGATAAAGAACTATAAATGCTTACCCATGTACTACATTCTACAAACTTTTTGACCTAGAAGCCAAATTGAGCACGCGGCATCGCTTCCGATCCAAGTTAAAGGTATGAAAGAGAGAGAAAGACAAACAGTGTGATTAAGCAGAAAAAGGGAAGAGAATAAGCAGAAACCTTTGCATAGTAAATGAATCTAGCCTCCCTGATCTTCTTCCTTGAGTATCCAGAGAAGCAAAGAAGGAGCTTGTTTCTGAGCCAACGGAGGCAGAATAAGCATATAGGTAGATCCCACTGCAAGAGTATGAATACCACAGACCCAGTTGAGCAACAAGCAGAAGAAGATGAAACTAATTGGGGTTCCTTTTTTCTTCAAGAAATAGAATGTTAAGAGTCAAAAGGGGAAAAACTGAAGCCCACTGTACAAAAGATAGAAAGAGAGAAATGGGGAGGAAGAAGAAGGGTTTCTTTTGGTTTATCTCAATTTCGATTTTCGATTCATGATTTCAAAGGAGATGGGGGGACATGGGAAAGCCAAAACCAAAAAAATGAAAAAAATTAAAATAAATATAAAAAAGGGTGAAAAACAAAAGCCCGAGTGGGGCTCCAAATTCTAGGGCGGTATGTGGTGGAGAGAGGAAAAACTGTACACTCACGTATAGCTGGAAAGGGGAAGAAGCTTGGGTTGCAATAAAAGAAAGCCCCAGTAAAGTAAAAGGCATCAAAAAATTGACCTGATTTTGGGGTTAATTACTCAAACTCACCACTAAAATTTGTTGCATTTTTCACTGGACCACTCTTTGTGTTGTTGTTGATGATAAATAACCATCCAACAAACCCATCTCATTCTATTATCATTGTATGACACATTTACTACTTACCTCAAACAAAAGCCCTAAACCTAAAATCGACTCTGTGGCCAGAGGCCCTCGCCCGTTTTCGGTTGTGTATCGTCGTCGTTGTTCGCCTTAGTGCCTCCTTCGACCATGTCGAGGAGGTTCAAGTAACACTAAGCTTCGTGTTATTGAAGTTAAAGTTGATGGGGTGTTCCCATGGGTGACTTTGTTAGTTGTTAGTGCTTCAAAGTTGACTTGTTAGTTTCACTAGTTAGAGTCTTAGAGAACAACACAATTGGTGGTTGTGGCCAATCTCAAAATTATGATCATTTTTAGGAATTAGCCCTTATGAGTTTTTACAGTTTTACAAGGGATAAAAGGGTCAAGATATTTATTTGGATGCACAAGGACCACTTTTTATTTTATTTTTTGAAAGCCAAGGAGGACCGCTCTTTTCCTCCAGAGAAATCTATCCTTCATTTGTCAGATGGTGAATCTGAATCATCAAAGATTGGTTTTCTTCAACCGATTTTTCTTTTTTATCAAAATAGTATCTGATATCTTTAATCGGTGAACAAAAACAACCCATATCCTTACTCGGTGAACACAATGATGTGCATTACAGTTGGGATATCATGATTACTGCACTTATGTTGAGTGTTACCTCATTAAGTTCCATCCTTCAAACTATGAAGAAACAGAATCGACCCAATACAACAAGAAACTGCATTTAGTTTCATTTCACCCTCAAAATCAAATACACAGTGTGCTCACTTCACCCTTAAAAGATGAACAGTCTCAACACATGACTCCTTACTTTGGCATGTGAATCACACAACGAAGACATTTCCCTTCGGTCATGAGTTTGAAGGCTTCGTTGATCTCTGAAAACTGAAGATTATCCGTGACAAATTCATCGATCTGGATTTCCTGCAACCATACATTAGGGGCATCAGATATCCCAAAAAAGAGTTCCTCTTAGAATTGAACGAAATCCTTAGCAACATCAGAGTTGAAGGTGATATGACTTGTAGTTTTGGAATAACATGGTCTATTGCTAGCAAGGTGTAACATAGCATATTTGGGTTGCAAATTCCAGAGAAGAAGAAACCGAATATAGATAGCTGAGGTACAAGAGAAAGTTTGTTCTTATCCTTACGTGATTAATGTACATGTCGACTAGTTTAGGAATATCAGATTTAGGCTTCCATCCTCCAAAAAGTGATCCTTTAAGTGTCCTTCCACTAAGAAGTAAAGCATAGTGAGCAGATATCTCAGGCTTCACCTTGGGGACGCCGAGAGTGACTGTCAAGCCCCATCCCTAGGACAGCAAGAAAACAACTGAATTTTTATTTGCATGTTTTTAACGCCGCAGCTTGATTGAGTTATGTGAGATACTTACATCACAGCAAGATTGTAGTGCAGATGTTACGGCTCCACTATCACCGATGCATTCAAATGCATAGTCAGCACCACCATTTGTCCGTTGCTTAATCACCTGTACGCCACCAAGTTCAGAATCATATTTAAGGAATCGTTTCCAGGATGCATTCAATAATTACTTGTGCACATGTTTGTTGGATACAAGTACTAAATACAAATTTGCAATTTGCTTAAGCAGACAAAAGAAGAAGGAAAAAAAAGATGTTTGGTGGTTGAACTTGCCGGTCACTTGGTTCAGAGGCACCAAGCATGAAAGTGTCAAGAGGAATACCTGTGCAATGGGCTCATCACATTCGTTTGGATTGATGAATTCTGTTACACCAAATGCTTTTGCTGCAAAATGTAACATATAGCCAACACAAGAGTCATGTTAGAATGAGATAAATTATGTATGAAAATGAGTGCATAAAGTTAACAGATTATCTTCTATACCTATTTCACTCTTCTGAGGATTTGTGTCCACCCCAATTATCCTCGATGCTCCCCTTATTTTGGCCCCTTGAGCCACCTAATTGTATACGCAGCGTTACTGAAATGTTACACTTGAAGTCGCTCAATGGGTAATGTCTATGACATTTGCAAGTAGAGGTACAGAGTTAGGTTACTCACAGAAAGCCCAACAGTTCCAAGGCCAAAAATGACTACTACGGACTTCTCAGACACATCAGCAACTCTCCAAGCAGCACCCAGCCCTTTAAACAGAACCAAATAATCAATTTGCCTGCTTTCATAACCAATTACTAATTCACTAAATCCATAATTAAAAAAGGTCAAAATCATCTTTTTAGGTTTTTCCCCACAAGGAAAGAAATCCTACAGCTTATATCCTTTTCAAGCCGCTATAAAATCTGAATGAAAGCCGAAAAACAATGCAACGATAAACAGCTGCACAAGCCTCTCCACAAAACTATTTCTTATAGTTGTATGCATATGACATTTCACTGAAAGAAAGGTTGTGATTTGTCCTCAAAGAAAGAAATAGGCATCATAGATTCACAATGCACAGACATAATTGGTGACTTAAAACTCTAATAAAGACACTGGCTGGTATTATTTTGTATAAATATAAGAAGTAATACCTGCAGCTACTCCACAGCTTAAAAGACAAATTTTCTCTAGTGGTGCATCTGGCCTCACTTTGACAGCACAGCCAGAGTGCACAACCGTATATTCGCTGAAGCTTGAAACGGCACAATAATGATAAACAGGTTTCCCCTTTATGAAGAACCGTGTCTTCTGATCGCTGTGCATTACACCTTTCCTCTCCATACCAACAACTTGACACATGTTGCTCTTACCAGACGTGCAATGCCTACACGTCTTGCACTCTCCAGAAAATAATGTAAGCACGTGATCACCCACTTGAAACTCCGTCACTCCATCACCCACACTCTCAACAATCCTGCAATGATATACACCAGATTTCTTAACTGTGACAAATACTGATGATAGAACTGCTTGCAGATTACAAACAGGGAAGAAAGTAGTAGAAGGGTAATAAACGAATAACGAGGAGCTCTACACAAGTAAGTGTTGATGTAAAAAGTGAACTTTGCTAAGAAGCTAGAATAAAAGTGTTCGAAAAATTCAAATCGAAATGTGGTGAAATCAGACAGAATATTTGACATCAATTCTATAGGCCAATATTTGCTTAACATGCTAGAGAAGAAGAAGTGATAGTTGCCCATTACATTAGGAATGATAATATTTGACATCAAGAAAATATAATGCAGCTAACCCAGATGCTTCATGACCAAAGATCCGAGGGAAAACAGAGAAGGGACCCTGCAACAGTGAAGATCAAGTGTCAGTTATAACAGGAAACTCATGAAACAAGTGAAAAAGAAACCTAATGTAAATTCCCTAATTCTTTTCACTCCTATATCAATTCTTAGATGATCAATAATCAGTAGGAAATTTAATTCTATCTTCTACTTCTACTTGTTAGATTAGGGAAGTATGACATTTTCATTTGGAATCGAGTCAATTAACACATGAGAAACAAATCTTACAATAAATCACTTGCCTAAATTGATGCATAACAAATTTGCGGAAAAATAAAGCAGACCTCAGATTGCCAAGCGGTGACATCACTGCGACACAGAGAAGTGGAGAAGACCTTTAACCGGATCTCCATGGCGTGAGGAGGGCTGACTTCAACCTCCTCCATCACCAGTTCTTTTCCAGCTTCCCATGCCACCGCAGCTTCAATCAAATCCAACAAATTTCCGCTTAATCAATCCGAGCAATTGAGGAGGGAAACGACATTACAAATTACAGTTGGATATTGAGCGAAAAATGGAATCTTTGCGTATATACCTTTGCAGGTGATGATCCCTGGAGGAGAAGACGACATTGTAGAAAGGAGGAGAAAACGGGAGAAATTGTCAGTTGCCGACGAGAAATGAAAAAGAAAAAGAAGGAATTCGGTGGATCGTCGTCAACTGAGGAAGATGGAGTAGGTGAGTCATGAGTGTAAGGGGGTAGGTGCGTAGTGCGTACTGAGGAGTTGAGGCAGACATGATTAACCTTTGCCCCCAAACAACCGCTGTAGGTTATGGAGGCGCTGGTCAACGTTAACCTCTCTAAAATGCCCCTAATTTGAAGGTATGTTTTACAAATACCTAGGTTATCGCGAAGCACGGGGAAAATGTAATTTATGAAATTTTAGTATTTCTTATACTTAATATATTAAAGGCGTTTTTGCATGAAACCATCCCTTATTTGTCCGAATTTGTACGGAACCATCCTTTATATCAAAAATTATTTTAAATCACTCATTTTTGCTCATACGTTAACCAAAAGCCATCCAGAGCCTGTTTCTGTTAGATTTTTCGTTAGTTCGTTCGAAATGACTAAAATGCCCTTTGTTCTTTACTGAAAATTACTTGAAATGCCATTGTTTTTTAGCCGTTGAAGTCATTTTGAAGCTGGTGGAATTTTTTCCAAAGTTTACCTTCTTCATTTTTTAACTGTGGGAGCTCATTCATCTCACAGTTGTCCTTGGCGATAGAAAGCTTGATTGTGCTAGAAGGAATCACACCCAAAACTCTCCGATTAATAACCATCAGTTGGGATTTTCGAGTTGCTTAGGGCTCTTAATTCACATGGTAGGTGTCTTCTGTGTTGAAATTCTGCCTGTTGATTGGTCTAGGGTTTGATCGAGAAATTGGGGGTTTCGGTTTTCTAGGGTTTGCGAATGGAAATTGGGGGTTTCGGTGTTCTTATTTGTGGGATGCGAATGTGTTTTGGTATTTGCATGGTGATTTCGTATTGTTTCAATTCCTAATTTGGTTTTCTGAATTTCTAGGGTTTTATCGTGAAATTGGGGTTTTTTGTGTTCTAGGGATGCCGACTTGAAATTTGGGCTTTTTGATTTTCTAGGTTTTTTCTAATTCGTAGGGATTGTGAAAGGGTGCAATTGGAGCTTGAGGATTTGGAAACTCGATTCAACAGTGTTAAGGTGAGTTTCACTTTCTCCCCTTTTCAAAACTGAATTAATATAGAAAGATATTGATTGTAATCTGTGATGCTCATGTGCTGCTCATTGAATGTTATTGATTTATTTTGGAATTGGTTGTGTGGACAACAGTAGTTGTCATTGGTGTCATCAATATATGTAATATTTCTGTGGACCCCAACATTAAAAACAAAAGTTATGTTGAAGATGACATGTGAGGAATCTTGCAGTTTGTTTTTAGTGTTTGTTGCTTTTAATACTTGCTTGTGAATGGACTTATGACTGGCATCTCTGGAGCTTTAGTGTATGTTACTTTTATGTGGTGACTATTGCCTTTTTTTCTTCTCCAGATGAGTATTTCTATAAGATTTATGTATGGTGGAAATTTTTATCTTAGTAAGGTTCTCCACATGAGTCTATGCTATAGGAAGGGATTAGTCTATTATAAAAAAGATGTGGATCCTGATTTGTTTTCTAAGATTGAGTTGGAAGAGTTCATTAAGGATGGAGTTGGGTCTGTAAGTGATTATGAACTCTGGTTTTGTAAGTCTGGAACCACCCTGCATAGAGGGATACAACAGATCAAATGTGACAGAGATATTGTGGAATTGTGTTTAACTGGTGGGAATGAAAATACACTAGATGTGTATGTGGTTCAGAAAGGGGAAGAGAGCCCAAGTTGCTTACTGGACAGGGCAAAAGGTGAAAGTGGTAGATCAATATCACAAGTAGTAAGCCCAAGTTGGAAGGATAGGGCCAATACTGCAGGCCCATTAATCACATTCGATGAAGTCTTACAAAACCCTAGGGGAGTCACAAGCACAACATCACCTCTAAATACTTCTCAGAAATCTGCTTCACAAACAACTCCAAAATCAATTTCCTTAGGATCTGAATCTTCTGATGATGACTCTGAAAATGATAACTCCTTTGATGAAGATGAAGATGCAGACTTGCTAGGATCTGAATCTTCTGATGATGACTCTGAAGATGTCACATATGAACAGAATATATTTGGAGATGAGTCTGATGATGATGCACAGTTTGAAAGAAATGTTGATGAAGGTGTGATTGATGAGAATGTCAACAATGATGCTGGAGAGCAAAACATTGAAGATGCATTTGATGTTAGGGTTGACACTGATGACTACAGGAGTTACAGTACTGGGTCAGATCAGGAAGTCGAGGTAAGGTATCCAGAATTTAATCCATTAGTTGATTTCAGAAGTAAAATATGTTTCAAATCTGGCATGGTGTTTGGCTCAAGTGATGTATTCAGAAAGGCTTTGAGACAGTATGCTCTAGAGCATGGGTTTGACTACTATTATCTACATAATGATGGGACCAAAATATCTGCATATTGCATGAATAAATGTCATTGTGGGCTGAAACACGGCAGAAAGAAGTGTGTTTGTAAGGAGAACTTGTGTGGTTTTAAGGCTTGTGCTAGGAGAATAGGGAGTGATGGTAGTTTTCAGTTGAAGTCTTTTGTCCTTGAGCACAACTGTGGTTGGCAAGACAAAAACACCAAGATGACTTCAAACTGGCTGGCTGAAAAGTATTTAGAACACTATAGAGATGATCCACAGTGGAGAATCAAGAGCTTCATAAGTACAGTGAAAAGGGAACATAGTGTGGATGTCACTTACCATCAGGCATGGAGGGCTAGGATGAAAACAATACTAATGACTCAAGGATTTTCCCCAGAACAGTATGCTAGGGTATGGGACTATACAGCTACATTACTTAAGTGGAATCCTGGGAGCTCTATTTTTGTTAGGCCAAAAGAAGGTCCAGAAAGACCACTCAAGTTCCAAAGGTTTTATGTATGCTTAAAGGCTTGTAAGGAAGACTTTGTGACAGGGTGTAGGCCAATTCTGGGGTTGGATGGATGTCACTTGAAAGGTGCCTACACAGGGCAAGTTCTAACAACAGTTGGTAAGGATGGAAATGAAAACATATTTCATGTGGCATTTGCTGTTGTAGAGCAAGAAACTAAGGAGACATGGTGCTGGTTTCTTCAGAACTTGGTGAATGATATTGGAGCAAATGCCTTGACATTTATGTCAGATAGACAAAAGGTAGCCTTACATTATTTTAGTGCTTTCAATTGTAATTTATTTCAGTGTCTGGCAAGTTGATTAGTTTTCCCTTGGTTTCCCCTTTTTATTACAGGGTCTGCTAGAAGCATTAGCTGAAATTGTTCCCATGGCTGACACAAGAGTCTGTGTTAGGCATATGCACAATAACTTCAAGAAACAGTGGCCTGGAAAGTCATTCAAAGATGTTGTATGGGCTGCTGCAAAGGCTTCAATATTTCCAGATTTTCAGGGAGCTATGAGGAGAATCAGAGACATGAATGTTGATGCTCATGACTATTTGATGAGGCAAGAACCAACTACATGGTCTCTACATGCTTTTAGGCATTACCCTAAGTCAGATATGTTGCTAAACAAGGCTTGTGAGTCATTCAACAGCTGTATATTAGAGGCTAGAGAGATGCCAATTCTGAGCATGTGTGAGTGGATAAGAAGGAAGTTGATGAATATGTTCATCAAGAAAAGGAACAAAATGATAGCACACCAAGGATTCCTTACTCCAGATGCCATGTCTAAGTTAAATGCCACCAAGGTTGAAAGTGTGTATAGATGCAAGTGTCATGGGGATGGTGATCTTTATGAGGTGGACTCTGCTGGCAGAACTTATGTGGTTAATCTGCAACAAAGGAGTTGTGGATGTAATATGTGGGACATCACTGGACTACCTTGTGCCCATGCAATCTGTTGTATCTTGAAAAGAAGGCTCAGAATGGAAGACTTTGTAAGTCCTTACTACCATAAGGAAACTTACATGAGAGCATACAATCTGTCAGTGACTCCAATGCCTGGCCAAGATCAATGGAAAACAACTGTGCACCCACCTCTAGACCCTCCTAAACTTGTGGTTCAACCAGGAAGGCCCAAGAAAAAAAAAAGAAAAAAAAGTTGAAAAAGAGAGTAAGACCAAGAGTACTAGGAAAAGGTTTGGAAAGAACAAATGTGGCAACTGTGGAGAGGAAGGGCACACAAGGAAGATATGCAAGAATCCTGCTAAAGAACCAGAGGCACCACAGACTAGTAAGAGAGGTGGAAGACCAGCTAAGGAGAGCACATTATCCACTCAAATTCAGAAAAGAAAGTACATCAAGAGAAAGGTTTGTTGCAAGAAACCCTAAAATATCAAACAAACCTGATGTTGTCAAAAAACCTTATAACTGAATTGTTCTATTTTTTCATGCAGGTGAGGACAGCAGAACCTGAGTCTTCTAACCCTGGTGCACTAGAAAATGAAAATGATCCTGATGTGGTAAGTGTTACTTTTAGGATTGTACAAATTAATGTGATCCCAGTTTCTAACCCTGAATTGTCATATTGTTGTCTGTTGCAGCAATCTATGATAGAAAGTGCAATGGTACAGACTGAAGAAAATGTGTTACCAACTCAAGTTTCTCAAACTCCAATGGTAAGTATTTGTACAAATTATGTGTAAATACTAAATCTTGATGTGGTCTATTATATTGTTGTCTCGAGTGATTGCCTTTATTGGTACTAACAAAGGCTTTGATGCAGCCCCCTTCCACAAGCCAGCTCATTCCTTTCCAATCCCAAGCAAGCACTTCCACATACACAACAGGGGCTGCAGCGTCTGTTTCTGGTTCAAGGAAGAAAACAAGGAAGTCTACAGGGTCTGTCTCAACCAGGACTCGCTTGGAGAAGAGCCTCAAAAGGACTACAAGATCTTCCAGTGCAAAAAATAGATCATGTTTCTGATTTTCAAGACAGTTAATGAATTTCTAATTTTCTAATTTTCAAGACAGTTTATGTACTTCTGATGTTTAAGACAGCTGATGTTTAATCTTTTGGTAATGTTGGCCAGTAGATGCAGTATGACAAAACTCTAGCAGTGAATGATTACTTCACCACTTCTGTTGGTCTTAAACATTGTATTTTGCCCATGAAATATATGGTATCTTTATGGTATTGCAGAGACAAATGATTTGTACATTCTATTAGCATTGTGTGTTATTGACCATTTGGATGAATGTCATTGAGCATTATGAATCACTGATCATTTTGTGTTATTGAGCACACAGACAGAATATTGAGCATTGATGAAAATGTCACACATGAAAGCAAACACAGCCAGAACATTGAGAATTGTCAGTCTTACACAAGATGAGGATTACTGTCATAGAACACCAACACCAGCAACTAACTACATGTTGGACCAAATGAAAGCAAAAACCAACACAGCCACAACATATGACAACTCTACCCTAAATGAACCTTTAATCCTTCTGATTTCTTCCTCTTTTGCCATAAGTTCTTCTTCTACCTTGTATAGCTTAATTTCCATTTCTCTCTTTTGGTTGACCAACTTGGCAATTGTGGCTTCTGCTTGTGTCTCAAATGGAGCATCAATCCATTCAAAGTAGTTACAGCCAGTAGAACTGTTTGTTTTATACAATGGGCAACCCAAAAACCTCCTTCCATAGTTCTTGTCAGTATGGGCAGATCGAATTTTTGCTTTCAACCTACACCAGCAACATGCGGATCCATTGTAGGAATTTTGAGATGCTGATTGTGTTGACATATTGCTGCATAATACAGAATGTTTTCCATTGTAGAAATTCAATAAAATTAGGAATTCAGACAAATCGGAATTTGAAGCTGCAAATGTACATAAATCACCAATTGAACAACTTCAAAGCGTAATACTACCCTAAACCCTAATTCGAACACCTCAATTGAAATACACCTCAATCAATTTGATGTTCTCGTACCTCTTTTGCCCTGATTCGAACAACTTCGAATTGGGCTCTCCTCCTTCGTCTCGTGCTCTTCACCTTCGAACACCTTCAGGAAATCGAGCCCTGGTTTGAAAAAATTCCCAAACCACAACCCTCCTTCCTCTTCTGCTCTTCCCTTTTCCTTTGGGTGGAAATCGAGCCCTGGTTCGAAAAAAAAAATCTATCAGTGAAGAGGAATGAAGAAGGTAAACTTTGGAAAAAATTCCATCGGCTTCAAAATGGCTTCAACGGCTAAAAAACAATGGCATTTCAAGTAATTTTCAGTAAAGAACAAAGGGCATTTTAGTCATTTCGAACGAACTAACGAGAAATCTAACAGAAACAGACTCTGGGTGGCTTTTGGTTAACGGAGGAGCAAAAATGGGTGGTTTAAAATAATTTTTGATATAAAGGGTGGTTCCGTGCAAATTCGGACAAATAAGGGGTGGTTTCCTGCAAAAACGCCTATATTAAATGTATTAATAACACTTTAGTATATGGAGAACATGTATTTTTTTTTCCTCACATGTTTAGTTAAACTCGCAAAATATTATACTTGTCCCGCCTCTTAAATAATAGATAGGACTTTTTTTAAGAGACGGTATAATTTTTGGACAATGTTTTTTATAAATATATAGTGAAAGTTTACATTATGTACGAAATATTACGTGAGACCATGTATCTGTAGGAACACGTTTATATTAGGAGATAAGAGAAATTATATAGAAAATATACTATATGTTTGTTAATGAGACGACTTTATATATGATAAATTTATGATATGATATGATAAAGGAAAAGTAGATGATAAGTATTAGAATCCCTTGATAAGAAGGATTAACAAGATCAACGAGCAACCGCTTCCTTAGTAGCATCAATTACTTTAGAAAATGTTTGTACTAAAAAAACGTAAAAATCGCGTTGAAAATAATGGCAATAGATCCGCTGATAATGTTCAAATCTAGTACGCATTGCTTCTAAATGTTCATCTTATAAGCATCTTGTTATCCATGGTATTGTTGGTTTTGTCCTCCTTTTCTCCATTATTGCAACAACTAAGCATTACCCTAATTTAACCCCCCGGTGAAAGAAATACACAATGCTAGTTAGATAATAGTACATGAATTATAGTAGTCAACTACGTTTTCATGATTCCATATTAGCCGTATACTAAAAATATACATAATTAAACTCTATGCACCAATGATCCACTGTCATGTTCAGATTAACAAGAATCGTTGAGTAATATGAGCAAATGGAAATCAAACTTCAACTTGAGAAAATTAAACTTTTACAACTAAAGGAATTTGATGCTTATGGATCGTTCTGATTAATTTAGTAATGAATGTTCTCTTTTCCTCTTATTTTTTTTTATTGTGAATGCTTTACTCTTTCATGAAGTGAATGATTTTATTTCTCTTTGCAAGTCATGTGTTGGTAATTGTTTTTCAAAGTCCATTCATGAATTGTTTAATCATGGTTGTGATTATGAATGAGTATGTGGAGTAAGGCACTTGTCTTTATCCTATTATGTCAAATTATATATTTATCGGATTTTATTAATTATTGAATTCCATCCCCTTTTAGCTCGCAATTTTAATGTCGAGATTCTAAAATGCTTCTTTTGTGCCTGAAGCGCTTCCATTTTCTTGGCATAAAATACTGAAGATTGTACTTCTTATCATATCTCAAGCTCTTCCATCTTGGTTATGGTTTGTACTTCATTGTTGAGATTCTTGAATGCTTTATTTGTGCATGAAATCTCCTTGTGCTTGGATATTATAACTTAAAATCCATCTTACAATGTTTTGATATGATAATTATATTGGATCTCTTCGATTCTTACTTAAAATTTGAATCATTTTGTATATGATGCTCATTAAACTTCTTGGTATAAGATATCATGAAGTGTACTTCTTGCTCCCTCTCTAGCTCTTCCATCTTCTTTGAGCACTCAACTTTAATATTTAGATTTTGAAATGTTTTTTTTATTGCTTGAAACCTTCTTGTGCTTGGACAATATATGCCTTTAAATTTCTATTAAAATGTTTTGATATGCAAATTGAGCATAACTTCACATTGTGAGACGACTCTCTTTGTTTCTGACTTGATATATTCAACACTTTTTAGATCTCAAACTTCTTGGCGTCAAATAATGAAGGTTGTACATCTTGCTTCTGCTCTAGTTTTTCCATCTTTTTAAGCTCTCTGTTTTAATTTTGAGATTCTAAATTGCTTTATATGTTCTTGAAAGCATCTTGTTCTTGGATATTATGACTTTCAATTCCTCTTGTACTATTTTGATGTGAAAATTACATTGTCTCTCTTTGTTTTAAGTCAACATATGAAGCACTTTGTATATCTTATTGACAGCAACTACAGAAGACTGCACTTCTTGTTGACACATACCTCTTCCATCTTCTTTGAGATTCTGAAAACATCATTTATCCCTGAGAGCTCATTTTGCTTGATTAACATGACTGTTAATTTCGCTTTTAATTTTTTGATATGCCAACTGAGTCTCTCCTCGTCTTGTGACATCGACACTCTTTGTTTCTAACTCAACACGTGAATCACTTAGTATATGAAACTCCTCAAACTTCTTGGTATTAGCTACCAAAGATTGTAAATATCTCTCTCGCTCTAGTCGTTACATCTTCTTTGAGCTCTCATCTCCAATATTGACATCCTAAAATATATTTTTTATGTCGAAAAGATCATTGTGCTTGGATAATACTACTTCCAATTCATCTTCCACTATGCCTGAAAGATCATTGTTTCTGACTTTGAGCATGTGAAACACTTTGTTTATGGCCTTCTTGGCTCTTGCATCAGTTACAAAAGACTTCACATCTTTCTCTTGCTCCAACTCTTTTATCTTCTTTAAGCTTTCAGCTTAAATGTTGAAATTCTTAATGTTTCCTTATAATTTCCAAACTAAAGCAACATGATCAAGCATTTTACTCTCACCTCTTAGTGAATTTATAACTGCAACATAGACATAAGAATACAAACATACTAACATGTTATCGTCAAGAACCTAGCTAAGCATCAAAGGCATTGTCGTCATCGTCTCTTCTGTTAGACCTCCGCCTTATCCCCCTCATTGTGCATGTGGAAGGCAGGGGCAATCAAGGGGGAGAATTACTAACACTCTTTAAATGCATCTTCGCATGGGGGTAAGTCGCCTCATTAACAAAATATGGTACATTTTCTGTATAACTTGTCTTATATTACTAATTCATTAATGAATTAGTAATATATTGACTTAGTCAAACATATATAACTTATCACGTGCTTCGCACAGGGAGTTTAAAATTTTATTGTTGTAGTATTTCTTAAAACGTTTTGCTAGGTTTAGTGTAAAAAACTAAGTATTTTTCGATTAATATTAAGTGATATGTTATGTTTTGTATTGATGATATATTATAAGAGGCATTCAATGTAATTACATATGATAATACATGTATAGTTCATTGAAAAATACATGTTCATGCACACTAAATTTATTATTTATGTATCAAATATGGTTATTTGTGGGAGAAAAAACATATAAATTGTTGTTATGAACTCTAATGAATAATGGTATGTGATTGACATAACATGTGTAACACTTTGTATATGAATATCCTCAAACTTTTTGGCATCAGATATTAAAGAGCGTACCTCTTGCTCTCACTCTATCTCTTCAATTTTCTCTAAGCTTTTGACATCCGCTATCGTCATCAGGTAAAATGTTAAAAGATAGAGTATGTTTGGATTCCGAAGATAATGCATTATCTTGCATTAAAGTAATAACTTTCTTGGCATGATAAAGCTTTGCCTGGATGAAACAGTGTTTTCCAGACATCATTTGAAGAGTCCTAGCTAAGCCATACATTCAATACTCGTAGACGGTTCCGCTCTCTTTCTCGCTCTCTCTGAAAAAACATAATATCATAAAGCAAGAAATGAGCAACAAGTAATTGTAATATGTCAACTACCAATGTCTAATGGATACTTCAGAAGAAACCTTTTTGAAAGAGGGGAAAAAAGAGAATAGTTAGAAATAAAAAGGAAAAGAAACCATACTAAATGATGAGGAAGAGTACAAAGGGAATACATTAGATCAAGTGCAACTTAAAGTCTCACCAATAACACAGTTCACTCGCACCCAATAAGTTCTTAAGAACGAAGGCGTAGCAGATGGGACAGACAACCTGAAGGAGATGGTTAAATCTTGGTGCAGTTGTAATGAGGGACAAATTATATTCCCTCTCCAACCTTTCCTAAAGAATCACAATATGTTATCATTATTATTACAGTATAAATACCTAGACAACCTCAACAAAGCTTCATAGCAACATTAGGTCATGCATACCTGAATAATTTACATGTGAAGAAGCCCCAAAAACCTACATCTAAATCAGAAACCCATTTTAGATGACAACTCAGGTTCAAACTACAATTAAAATAGGGAAGAACATGAGACTAAACAAGACAACACAACAATTGGTTCAACCAAGTCTGGAAAACGATAGCCAAAGCTTCTTTTAACTTGAAGAGATTCTTTGCCAAACAGTTGAGTGTTTTTTTTTTTCTGTTAAAATCTATATCGACACTTGCTAAAGACCATGTGAAAGTCCGTGGGCCCATAGATTGGGAGTCGTGCGTACACGAGCGCATAGGCGCATATAGGGCCATTACATAAGTCCAGTGGGGTTTCATCCTGAAACCAATTGGTAATTGGAGGAGTAGTCCACCAAGCTTATATACTTGGCAAATTATGTCTCAACTTTAGATGTAGAATGTTTATACACCCCCACAAGTGCAACGGGAGGACAATTGGCCAAGCCCATTTGACACTTGGACAAACGGGTGTGGGTAGACATCTCAATCTCTTTATAGCCAAACCCAACCAACCCAAGAAAGGAACCCAGGACCGAACCCGCTATAATACCATGTGAAAGTCCGTGTGCCCATAGATTGGGGGTCGTGTGTACACGAGCACATAGGCGCATATAGGGCCAATACATAAGTCTAGTGAGGTTCCATCTTAAAACCAATTGACAATAGGAGGAGTAGCCCATCAAGCTTATATACTTGACAAATTATGTCTCAACTTTAGATGTAGAATATTTATATATTCCAACATACCATTTTTTAGAGAAGTAATATAGTAACTGTTCTTGCTAGATTAATCAACATATGTGTGTTGCTTAAGTACTCAGAGCAAAACTCATCAGTATTAGTTACAAATGTTCTTGCAAGACAGTCCATTTTTTTGCTGTGAAACTGATCAAGTACTGTTTGAGTTTTGTAACAAGAATTCATGGCTTCCATACAACACATCTCTTTGTTTATATTTTCTTTAGTTTACCTTGCTAATTCAGTGAAAAGTGTAATCAAGTGGAACTCTTTTTCACACCCTGATCTGTATTAAGTATTAACTGTTCATGTTGATAAAATATTTGTTTTTTTCTTTTATTTTGGTGAAGAGGTTAGATTGAGCTCTCAATTAGTTAAAAATTTAAAATATTCCCATAATGGTGTAAACGAAAAACATGTAATCTCTAATCAATACAAACAAGTCTTAACATACTAACGACCAACATATAAAGAAAGCAAGAACAAATTTTACATCTATATGACCCAAACATTTTACAATTCTTAATACATTAGACCCCTAACAACATTTTTGGCTACGCTTAGTAATAAGACAACTTCAACAGTAATCAAATATTTTCGGGTGAGAAGCTATAAATCTAACTTGCTATAAATGCAGCTTGAATTGCATTTAAAACGAAAGAAGTTTCTTATGCAACAAAAGTCCATCAACCATAAACTTCTACAAGGGAAGACTAATAGAGATGATGAGAAGATCAACTTAGAAGATGAATATAAAGTTGGCCTTCTAAAGCCAGTGCAACTACAACAAGATGTCAAGGCAACCCAGTCAAAGTACTGCATTATATCAATGTCCTTGTTCTCCAATTCCTTACTTAAAGTTGACGCTCAAGATGAACAACCGCCATTCCAAGTGAAATCATTATCTGAAGCTAAGAACAACGAAAAGATACACAAGCAAATTAGAAATAGAACGAAACAAGGAAAGAGAGAAGCAATATAGAACCTGAGATGACGAAGGCAGAAGGCGGTGAGAAGGGAGAGCCAAGCGCAAATTGGAGGTTACAATTATTGATCATTTGTAGAAGATAACACGGTTTCTTTTAAGCAGATCTTGGGTCTTTTATGTGTCTATCTGTATGTATCTTCTATAGTGCAATATGTTGAAGATGGTTATAAGAGGACTCCTACTAATACTCTACTGGAGGCTTTGCTAGCCTAGTCAATATATATCCATGTTAGATATAAAACCTTTGTGTTCTTCTGCTAGATTCCCTCTTCTCTAGAGCTTACGTGATTACCAACATGTTGTCTTTTAAATCTCATGCTTCAATATTATTCGTAAGCTATGATTAGTGTCTCTATAGTCTTGCTTATAGAAATGTTACCTTTGTTAGTTCTGTTAGATGAGTCTACCACATTATATAAGTTGGTTGTGTAACATCATATAACTTGTGGAATCATAGTTTTAATTCTTGGACAAAACAAAAAACAACTTAAATACAAAAATGTAGACAAATAAACACTATTATTAGCATTTACTATATTATGCCAGTTATTTCTTTCGTTTGGTATTTCCTCCTTGTACAGGTCGTTTGGACTGGCCTCTCTTTTTCCATATATACTCTTGTAAATTTATGAAAGAGGCAAGTAAAACAATTTTCCAAATCATTATCTCTTAATTAGCTTATCATGGTATCAGTCAGGAAACCCTACCCCCTCAAATCTGCCCTTCTTGGCCGCCTTTGAGCATTCCGCCGCCGACCATCTCTTTCCCGCTTCCGCAACAATGCCCGACGACCAGACGAAATCATCCATTGATTTCTATTCTCCGTACTTTCTCCATCCGGCTGACCACCCCGGTCTTTCCATTTGTCCCGTCTCATTGAAGGGCGACAATTACGACGAGTGGGTCATCGCGATGCGCAATTCTCTTCGTGCGAAGAGAAAGGTCGGCTTCATCGACGACAGTCTTACACCACCGTCTTCTGATGCCACCGACCATCCCAATCTGGACGACTGGTTCATGGTGAACTCAATGTTGGTGGGATGGATCGTCCACTCCGTTGATTTATCTCTCAGATCCTCCATCACCTACTTCGATACTGCTCAGAAGTTGTGGGATGATCTTCACCAACGATTTTCCGTTGGTAACGGGCCACGCAAGCTTCAACGTTCCGAGATTGCTCGCTGCCGCCAAACCGGGATTACAATGTCCGCCTATTACTCTGTTTTGAAGAAGCTTTGGGACGAGATTGATCAATACGCGCCGCCCCGCTGTTGTACCTGCCGCAAGTGTGAGTGTGATCTCAACTTGTATTTGACAACGGAGCGCGAAGAAGAACGTGTCCATCAATTTTTGATGGGTCTCGATGACGGGTCGTTCGGCACTCTCCGATCAAACTTGATGGCGCAAGATCCTCTTCCTGCTCTGAATCGTGTATATGCACTTGTGATCCAGGAGGAGCGCCTCCGTACTGTGGTGCAATCACGTGAGTCACCGGGCGATGTCGTCGCTCTTGCTGCCCGTCATCCATCCGCATCACCTTCTTCTTCACCAGGAGTGTCCTCTGCTACATCGTCATCACCTACTGGACCACCTCCTAATCGCCGGAATCAGGTGTGTGCTCATTGTAATAAGAAAGGTCATGACAAGGCATCCTGCTACAACCTTCATGGCATGCCGGACTGGCTCAAAGAGAAGCTTGTTGCCCGCCATTCCCAGTCTTCCCAACCTGCCACTTCTCGCACCCCTACTTGCGCGGCCAACTCTGTCCAGACCGTTGCGGCATCTGACTCCTCTTCGCTGAGCACCGGTGATCGTCAAGCTTTTGGCACCACTCTCTCCACGGATCAGTGGAACATCGTAATGAATATGTTCAATTCCATTAAGCCGGGCTCGGATTCCTCTGGTATGTCGTCTTCCTGGATCTTAGATACCGATGCTTCATTCCACATGACTGGTGACAAGGGCCTTCTTCGGGATCTTGTAGTCGTCAAACCAGTTTCTATTAAATTGCCTGATTGTGCTTTATCTACTACCTCGGTTGAGGGCAGTCTTGTGATTGGCGATTATTGCTTACATCACGTCTTATATGTGCCCAACTTATTTTACAATCTATTGTCCTTTGCTCAGCTATCTCTTGAACTTGATTTGCTTGTTCTCCTAACTACCAAGTTGTGTGTTCTTCAGGCCATCAGTTCGAGGATGGTGATTGGCGTGGGTAAGCAAAGTGGCGGGGTGTACTGGCTGCATATGCTCGGGTCTTATGGATTGGCTGCTACAGCTCAGTCGTCATCGGGTTCAGCATCTTTATGGCATAGCCGCCTTGGACATCCATCGTCTACTGTTATTACTACTATTTCTGATCTTTGTTTGAATAAGCATCATTTGGATGCCATTGAACCTTGTGATATTTGTTTTCGTGCTAAACAATCAAGGTTGTCATTCCCAGTTAGTTTTAACAAAGCTGCTACATTATTTGAGCTAGTTCATTGTGATGTATGGGGACCGTACAACACTCCATCATTTAGCGGGGCATCGTATTTTTTAACGATCGTTGATGATCATTCTAGGGCCGTGTGGGTCTATTTTTTCATCTCTAAGACTGATGTTGTCCGGCTCTTCAAAAATTTATGCGCTTTGGTCGAACGTCAGTTCAACAAACCGATTCGACGTGTTCGATCCGACAATGGCACTGAGTTTCGTCCTTTGCGACCTTTCTTTGAGGATACCGACATTCTCTTTGAGACCTCGTGTGTCTATACGCCTCAATAGAATGGTCGTGTCGAGCGCACACATCGACATCTCCTCAACGTTGCCCGAGCTTTGCGATTTCAGGCTCATCTACCTCTAGACTTCTGGGCTGAATGCGTCTCTACGGCCGCATTTCTCATCAATCGGCTACCTTCTCCAACTCTTGGGAAGCAGTCGCCATATGAGCTTCTATACGGTCGATCTCCTCCATACAAATCCTTTCGTGTTTTCAGATGTTTGTGCTTTGCTTTTCAGCTGCCCCGCAATCCAGACAAGTTTGCCTCTCGTAGCCGTAAGTGCATTTTCTTGGGCTATCCTCTTGGTCAGAGTGGTTGGCGTTTGTTCGATCTTGAGTCTCGTACGATCTTTGTGAGTCGTGATGTGGTTTTCTTTGAGCATGTTTTTCCATACGCTTCTCCGATCTCTCCTCCTTCGCCATCCCTACAGTTTGCTACATCTCCGGTAGTTTTTGATGACTCCTATGAGTCGTCTTCGGCCAGGGGGAGTACGCCTGCTGCAGAACCGCAGTCGGTTCCTTCATCCTCTCGCCTGCTAGTACTGAGTCTCCCCCTCAAGATCTTTTGCCATTGATTCGTCAGAGTTCTCGTGTTCGACAGCCTTCGACTCACTTGTGCGACTATGTTTGTCGTACTGTTCTTCATGTACACCCCCCACCTGCATCATCACCACTCACGCCACAATCATCGTCCTCAGGTACCCTCTTTCCTATCGTGGCTTATATCTCATGTGATAATTTCTCACCTTTGCATACTAGATTTCTGGCCGCAGTCACTGCAGGTCATGAGCCGTCGTCTTTCCATGAAGTTGCTCGCTCTCCTCACTGGCGTGCTGCAATGACTTTTGAGCTCGATGCTCTTGCTCGGAATGGCACATGGACTTTGTGTGCTTTGCCTCCAGGAAAGAAGCCCATAGGTTCCAAATGGGTATATCGCATCAAGTACAAGTCTGACGGATCTATTGAACGTCACAAGGCTCGTTTAGTGGTGCTCGGTAACCGTCAAGTTGAGGGCATTGATTTTATAGAAACCTTCGCACCTGTTGCGAAGATGGCTTTAGTCCGCGTGTTCCTCTCTGTGGCTGTAGTTAGAGGATGGGAGTTACATCAGCTCGATGTTCACAACGCCTTTCTACATGGTGATCTTGCTGAGGAGGTGTATATGCAGCCCCCTCTTGGGCTTCTTGGGGTGCCTCCTGGTCATGTTTGTCGCTTACAAAAGTCTCTCTACGGACTTCGTCAGGCTCCTCGTAATTGGTTTGCTAAGCTCTCTGCTACCCTGCGCGCCTTCGGTTTCCGTCAGAGTTATGCTGATTATTCTCTTTTTTCCTATGTTCGAGGTGATGTCACTCTTCAAGTTCTTGTTTATGTTGATGATCTGATCATAGCAAGGAATGAATCCTCCACTATTTCTCGCTTCAAAGGGTATATGAGTTCTTGCTTTCACATGAAAGACCTCGGCTCTCTGAAGTACTTTCTCGGTATTGAGATTGCTCGTAATTCTTCAGGGATCTTTCTCTCTCAGCGCAAGTATGCTCTCGATAGTTTGTCCGAGGCTGGATTACTTGCTGCAAAACCCTCGACTTTTCCCATGGAGCAACATCATCGTCTCGCCACGTCTAGCAGCCCTTTATTTGAGTCTCCCGAGCGGTATCGTCGTCTTGTTGGCCGTCTCATTTATTTGACCATCACTCGTCCTGAGCTCTCCTATTATGTTCACACTCTTGCGCAATTCATGCAAGGGCCGCGATTAGAACACTGGCACGCTGCTTTACGTGTGTTACACTACTTGAAGGGACACCCTGGCCAAGGGCTTCTTATATCGGCCGACAGTTCTCTGCAGTTGTCCGCTTTTTGCGACTCGGATTGGGCCTCTTGCCCATTGACTCGTCGTTCCATTACTGGTTACTTCATCATGCTCGGGCGTTCTCCCATTTCTTGGAAGACTAAGAAGCAAGTTACCGTCTCTCGCTCCTCTGCTGAGGCCGAGTATCGGGCCATGGCATCTACCTGTTGTGAGTTGGTCTGGCTCAAGTCTCTTCTTCATTCTCTTGGTGTTCTCCATCCTCGCCTATACGGCTGTTTTGTGACAGCCAAGCTGCTATTCATATTGCCTCCAATCCGGTATTTCATGAGCGAACCAAGCACATCGAGGTTGACTGCCATTTGGTTCGCGATCATGTGCAATCTGACTCTGTCTCTACTCATTATATTGCGTCTTGCAATCAGCCAGCGGATATATTTACCAAGGCTCTTGGAAACGTCCAATTCTCTCATCTTTTGGGCAAGTTGGGCATTATCGATCTTCATGCTCCAACTTGAGGGAGAGTATTAGCATTTACTATATTATGCCAGTTATTTCTTTCGTTTGGTATTTCCTCCTTGTAGAGGTCGTTTGGACTGGCCTCTCTTTTTCCATATATACTCTTGTAAATTTATGAAAGAGGCAAGTACAACAATTTTCCAAAACATTATCTCTTAATTAGCTTATCAACTATACTATGAAGAAATGTATATAGACTGCAACGTTGACTTGGAAGAATTGCCACATTCACCAAATTTGGTTTTTATACTCTTTCTAATAACTCAATCAAAGTACTCTTACTCTTAATTGCCATCTCCTTAGCATACCTTTACCAAAACAACTTCTCTTATATATAGCTAACTAAATATAAGAAATTATCGCTAAAATTGTTAGCTTCTTTGAAGACAATCGATGTTTATATATAGCCGTTGGATATAACTATGAAATTATCTATATATAATATATATATAGATATAGGGGCACGCTCCGGTAAAACGAGAATTGTGGTAAAACGGAAATATTAATCTGGAGCGTCAGATTGATGTTGATGGATGATTGGATTAATGGGTTATAGGAGAGATATGGTAGAGCTCTAACCACCAAATCTAACCAAATATAGATATTATTAATAAAAAAATAATTAATTTTGGTTGTTATAAGAGAGAGAAATTAAGATAATATTTTCTTTCTAAATCGATTTTGCTCCCATTCAAATATTTAAAAATTAAATGGCAAGAACACTTTAAAATGTTCATGAATATAGTTAGTGTGTTCACGAATATCAATCATTTGTTAATGAATATCGTTTATGTTTGTTTGAATATCGATTTTTATTTAATAAATGAATATTTAATATCTTAAAAATGTGAATATCATTACTTAAATCATGAATTTCACCACTTGATAATATGAATATCACACTAAGTTACATGAATATCTCAATTAATCACGTGAATATCAAATTCACTTACATGAATATCACCACTCAATTTGTGAATATCACTACCCATTTTGTGAATATCGCCCACCGCCCACCACCCAATTACATTAATATAGTCACCAAGTACATGAATATCATCACCTAACTACACGAATATCACCACCCAATATCTTCGAAGCTTCGATTCATGGCGATAAGGTTTAACAATGACATTGTCGCATCGATTTTGGGTCGCACAGTCACACGATCAACCTGAATATCAACATTATTATAATGATTATCAACAACATTATATTGAATATCATATCATAAATTTTGAATATCGACTATTCAACGCATGAAACCTCATGAATATGAACAACATTATAGTGAATATCACATCATACAATTTGAATATCAATTGCAAATAGTACAAACAACACCATCAACAAGCAATTTGAATACTATAATAGCGATATTCATTTCATATGTGATGATATTCACGTATTTTGTACGCATAGTCATACAAGTAAGTAGTCAATATTCATAAAAACAGCAAATTGCACTAAATCCAGTTTAAGCAATATTGGACTATAACCAAAATCAATAATGAAAATTTGGACAAATTCAAGGTTCAAATCTAGAAAAAAATTCAAAAGCCCTAAAATCGATGCTAAATATGCCAAATTCTCATCAAAACTCTAATTTTGTACGTTAAAAGGAAATGGCGATTTGTTGACTTAGAATGAAAAAGTTCTGAAGAGGTTCAAGTACCTGGCATGGATGATCTTGACGCTGGTGTAAGGAATTGCTCTACAACTTCTGTAAGAATTGACAGCAAATTTCCAGAAATCCAGCGTGACTTCGACTGGCTTGTTCTCTTTCGTCTGGAATCTTAATTGGATGATTCCAACTCCCAGAGTTAGATCTGGAAGTCTAATTTCGTACCTCAAAATTTGAGAATTTTCTGAGTTGTGAATCAAAAGATATGGCGTTTTAACTGAGAGGTCGCTGAGATTTTCGGATAGGAACCCACCGTGACTTAAACTGGATCGTTATCTTTCGTCTGGACTCAGAATTGGATGATTCCAACTCCCAGAGTTAGATCTGGAAGTCTAATTTCGCCCCTCAAAATTTGACAATTTTCTGAGTTGTGAATCAAAAGATATGGCATTTTAACTGAGAAGTCGCTGAGATTTTCGGAAAGGAATCCACCTCGCACTGCGAGAGGCAGTTCCCTTTGGAGGAGATCTGGAGAGAGGCCGTGTAGTGGGACGTGAGAGTAAGATGATAGAGGTTTGAGAGATCTGGAGAGCGGATCTTTGAATCTGGATGTAATTTTGGAAAGTCCAGATTTGGTAAATCAAATCCCTATAATTATGTTAATTTGAGTGGATTAGGTGTGTGCATTCTATTTTCTTTAATGTGCACCCTCTTACATTCAATATGGATCATTGATTCGATTTTAATCTAAAGGCTCCTATTTGTACTCCTGTTTTACTCTAAGAGCATGTTTTACTTGATCCTAAATCTATATATATATAGGAAGTGAATCAAATAAGAACTATTCGTTAGGAGAGAAATGAGAACAATCATGGATCGTCGGATTTGAAGGAAAGAACGGTCAAGATTTGACTTTCATTAAAAGGCGAATAATTCGGGCGTGCCGAATTTTTTCCGTATTTTTGCCGAATTTTTCACGTATTATACGCGTTTTATTAGAAAAATCATTTTTCACTTGCAGTGAACATATTTTTGATGTTCATCAATGTTCCCATAAATGTTCATCACTTTCATACAAGATGTTCACTATTCCAGTTGAATTTTACCCGTATTTTCCCCCAATTTTACCCGAAGTTTTTCCGTATTATACGCGTTTTTTGGAGGAAATACTTTTCACTCGATGTGAACATATTTTCAATGTTCATCACTTTTCCCATAAATGTTTACCACTTTCATACAAGATGTTTACATTTCCAGCCGAAATTTTCACTTATTTTCCCCCAATTTCCCCAAATTTTATTAAACGCATTTTTTTTTGGAAAACACGCTTTCACTCGTTGTGAGCATATTTTCGATGGTCATCACTTTGTCCATAAATGTTCACCACTTTCAATCAAAATGTTCTATACTAGTATACTGTGATGAACATTTACGAATAAAACAGTGAACATCTATGTTCACTGAAGGGTTGTGAACAAATTTTTGTTCATCACTTTGTCCATAAATTTTCACTACTTTCATTCTAGATGTTCACTATATTGTGATGAACATTTACGAATAAAATAATGAACATCTGTGTTCACTGATGGGTTGTGAACATTTTTTCGATGTCCATCATTTGTTTTAAACAAACATGTGAACAACTATGCCTACATGTGCATTACAAAACACATACAAGAAAAAAGTACATTTTACTTACTTTAAACTTGATTTTATATTATAGATTACTAATATTGCGTCATATAAACATGCAATGAACATTAAATGATTCTTTTTATAAAAATTTGAGAGTTTAGAAAGGAAGGAAAAAAAAAACATTAGCAAATTCACTATTTTTTAGTGTAAAGTGACGAACATCGTTGTATACTGCGATGAACATGTACAAACAAAATAATGAACATCTGTGTTAACTGGAAACATACACGCGCGAGAAAGGGAACGCATTCGATGTATTCTCAGTTCTCTCATATAATTTGGTTCTCAATCGGATCCTATATATATATATATATATATATATATATATATATATATATATATATATATATATATATATATGTGCGCGCGCGCGATATGTTAATCTTAAGGAGAGAAAACTAAACCTCAGCTAGCTACCTGGTATATATATCCATTGAATGCATAGATTAGAAATTGTAACCCTGCTCTGATTACAGTAAAGATGATCTCTTACTATCTAGTAGTAGATCCATATATGAAAGTGTTATCTTGCTTTGAAGATATATAAATGATGCTTATGTATATGATAATTAAGGAACATATCCCTGCAGAATTGAAATAGAATATATATTGATCGCTCTTGAAACACTTAAATTGTAAAGATTTATTGATGAAGATGATGGGCTACCTATTGCTAGGTAGGTTGCCTATTTGCGTAACTAAATACTATGATTTAAAAATCATTATGGGATGATAAAAATCTGTATGAAGTATTGAGCAATAAATTAGCAATGATAATCAAGTTCAATATATATAACAATGAAATCGAAGTGAGAAATATAGATAAAGAGACGATTACGGATAAAAGAAATCAGCATCTTTGACCCATTTTAGTTTAATTAGATTTTCAATTCTAGGCAATTTAGCCAATCAATACATCAGAAGCTCAAGGTTTTATGTCTCTATATTTTGAGTGAACTTCGGCAGCAATTTTTATAATGTCACATGTTCATCAAACCCTGAAGCACCTAAAAAACCAAATTTTCAGTGAAGAACATACACAAACCTTTTATTTAAAAATTTTGAATAATCAGAATGCTACAAGCCAAGACAATACTCCAACTGCAAACTTCCCACCACCATAGACCCTACACAATTTTTAACAGAAATAGATAAAATGAGCTGATTAATTACCCAATAACAAGCAAAAATAAAGAAACTGGCCAAACATAAAAGTCGATTATGATCTCAATGCAAGGAACTGAACTTAACAATATAAACCATGCTTACACTAAGTGAAGGATATCTACAACAGTTCTTTTTTTTTTTCTTTTTTTTTTTTGAATGACATGGGAGGTTCAGAGGCGCCACCCGCGGGGCCCTCCCCCTAGTCCTCCCACGAACCCGAAACCTACCCGGTAAAGGCTCCGAGTCAGGTAAGACGACTTGCGTCGACCGGTGCTGCCCCAGTGAAGCGGCATAGCAGGACCCTGGCCCCAATTCCAGGTGATGGGAAAACCCACCTGGGGCAGAGGCCTGAACTCGAACCCACAACCTCTTATTAACCCTCAATGCCCCACTACCAGTGGGATGCCAATTGCTTGGCATATCTACAACAGTTCTTGTTGTAGATATCACTGTTTAAGAGAGCCTCGTCTATCTCCTTTGTGAACAAATCCTTCCCTCGAATGTTTGCAAAGGGTGCATGTCGTTTTGTTATCACATTAATCTGAATTGTTGCTTCCTCAGCCAACTCGGGATGAGATGCCATAAGATTGTCACGAGTTTCATGGGCCTGGGCGAGTGCTAATGGACTGTCCTACGTACACAAGCAAATAGCACATGACAATGTCTTCACCAAAAAAAGTAACTCTCTTGAGGCATGGACTTGGTTCCTGGAATACATATAGCAGAATTCAGGTTTGTTTTGCCGTTCAAATGAATACATTTATTTGCTTGCTATATGTGAAAGTCCGTGGGCCCATAAACTAGGGGTCGTGCGGACACGAGCGCATATGCGCAGATAGACACAGTACATAAGTCCAGTGAGGTTCCATCCTAAAACCAATTGTCAATAGGAGGAGTAACACATCAAGCTTATATATTAGACAAGTTATGTCCCAACTTTTGATGTGAGACGTTTATATTCCAACACGCCCCCGCAAGTGCAACGGACGGACAATTGGCCAGACCCAGTTGACACTTGAACAAACGGGTGTGGGTGAGCATCTCAATCTCTTTATAGCCAGACCCAACCAACCCAATAAAGGGACCCAGGACCGAACCCGCTCTGATACCATGTGAAAGTCCGTGGGCCCATAGACTGAGGGTCGTACGGACACGAGCGCATAGGCGTAGATAGGCCCAATACATAAGTCTAATGAGGTTTCATCTTATATACTAGGCAAGTTCCCAACTTTAGATATGGGATGCTATATTCCAACACGCCCCCGCAAGTGCAACGGGCGTGCAATTGGCAATCTCTTTATACCAGACCCAACCAACCCAATAAAGGGGCCCAGTACCGAACCATCTCTGATAACATGTGAAAGTCCGTGGGCCAATAGACTGGGGACGTGCGGACACGAGCGTATATGCGCAGATATGCTCAATACATAAGCCCAATGGGATTCCAACCTAAAACCAATTGGCAATAGGAGGAGTAGCTCATCAAGCTTATATACTAGGCAAGTTATGTCCCAACTTTCGACGTGAGACGTTTATATTCCAACACTATCTAAAAATCTTTTAATTTATTTCTTGTTGCTAATCCGGTTTGAAATTGTGTAAGGAAGCTCAGATCTATCGGTCTTAGCAGAAAAGGGGATGGAGCAAGCAAGAAGATGTAGGCTTGCACTGGAAAGTGTGCATTTTGATCAATGTTTCTCCAACCCGGTATCTCGTGCCAAGGTCTTGTTATCTTCTACAAAACAACATCCTTGTATTAAAGTTTTTATTTTTATCTATTTTTGCCATTTACCGATGAGTTTGAATGTGGGTAGTTTACTGCTGAGATATTGTGGCAAGGTAGGGAGGAGCCATTGATCTTCGTTGATTCGCTGAAATAAGCTCATCTATTTTACCTTGAAGGCATGGAAAATGGTCAGTGTTTTCTGTAGTTTTCAGTGTTGATATGCCTTGAATCTGTTCTCCCGTTTGCTTGCGGTACACGGGGGTCTCGCTGGGCTTATGTTTTCTACATGGGCTTAGACTTGTGGGCCAAGTCAGTTTAGGATTGATTTAGGGTTACATATATACTCTCTTTCTCCATTCTCTCGTTGTAATCTGAATTGTCTGCCTCCTAATAAAATCAGTTCTCCTTCTGCCCGTGGACGTAACCAACACAACGTTGGTGAACCACGTAAATTCGTGTTCTTGTTGTTCTTGGTTTTGTTCGTTTTTCCGCATCCGTAATAACATTCAGGTTCAATGTTTATCTGGTTGCTATGATGCTTGTGTTGAAAGAACATGCTCTATTATTACTTATTTGGCAACACAGTCTAGACATTGTTGCTAATTTATTTATCTTGGTTTGGATATTGTATACTTGAACTGAATTCCAGAGAAAGAATAGGCTGTGAATGAATATATCATGCACTGCCACTAAGAATCTAAGATATAGATGTGAATAAAACTTGAATTTTCTAAATCACAAACTCCTCATTCTCCTCAAAGTCAGTCACCAAAGGTATATGTCAATATTTATGCGGCCAACTATTATCTTGACAACCTAACAATAACTGACCACTTGCAAGTATTAAGTCATTTGTTTCCCTTTTCTGTGCCTTGCTATGTCATAAGATAAACCACCTCTCCCTTTAACATGCATACATCATAGACACTCCAAGAAGACAAGGTTTTCTATCAGTTTATGCGTGGCATGGAATGTGAACTACTTTTATAATTCTAAACCGTGTTTAGCATTTGGAGTCAGTTGATGCTCAGAAGATATATCCCAAGGAGTATACAACATGGAAAGAAGATCATGTCAACCTCAGTGTTAATGGCATCTATCCTATCGGGAAACTACAACCGATGCATGGAGGGAAATCTTGTCTACTCCTGTAAGCCTCTTTGTTGGGATGCATTTGTTTTGGCATAAGAAATTCTAACTCTAAAGCTGATTGATCAAGTGGAAATGTGTTACATAGAGGAGACTTGTTCATTTGTGTAGTACTACATATAAAACATCCGCTATGAGAGTTGTTCATTTGTGTAGTACTAACTTGTATTTTACATTTCGGGGAGATTACTTTCTAGTGGTAACCCACAAATCGATAATCAGAGAACTCGTCTGTACAACCCTTGGGCTAGGCCCTGAAAGGTACATACTGCTGTTGTTATGATCTTCTGATTTCTTGGAAGGCTCTGATCTGATGACCATCTTGTTGATTGATCAGGTTTAGAGCAACTGATGTGAACAATGGAGGATTATGTGTGTTCAACTTCAACTCTAATGGAGAAGCAATGCTTCACAGTTTGAACATGACAGCCCACATGTACACTGATTACAATTTATGCCTTTGTTGTTGTTACTTAGTAAGTATTTTTAGTTTTGTTCTTGCATTGTTTTTAAATGGATTGTTTCCTCTTTCTTATTATATCGTGCTAGAGAACGAGAAGAGATCACCAGTGTGGTTACGGATGCTTGTGGCTTCGTCCGACGCCATGGCTAGAAATCGGATCCATAACCTACAAACTGACTATAGAATAAGAAGTTAGAATCATTCTAATCTGATTTGTTGCAGAAAAAACAAAAAATTAGGGTTTTTACTCTGAAACAACACGCACAACTCAAATGAAATCCAACAAACTATGAAGATGAATAAAAAATCTTACGAAACAGAAGAAATAAAAAAGCAACATATGAGAATAGAGAGAAACAAAAGCACAAAAGAAAGCAACATATGAGAATAGAGAGAAACAAAAGCACAAAAGAAAGACTAACTAACCAGATAGGGGGGAAAGTATGAGAGGGCAGTGAGCGGCGTAGAAGGACCTCCAAGCTGTGCGAAAGAAATGAGTTTTTTTTTTTGGGTAGAAAGAGAGGCGAAACTCTCTGAAAAACAAAATAAAACAAGGATTACTTAAACAAGGCGGGGTGTAGAAGGTGTAGCCAAGGAAGGACGAATGTATTTTTTCCTAATGACCTCAGCCCAAAGGCTGCCTTGGTTGTTGAGGAAGCGCCAACCAAGCTTCCCGATGAGCGCAAAATTCAGATTTTTCATGCTTCTAATGCCAAGGCCTCCAAGCACTTTAGGCTTACAAACCTCGTCCCATCCAACCAAATGCATCTTCCTCCTGTCTCCTGTACTCCCCCAAATAAAAGAGTTGGTGATCTGATCAATTCTGGTGGAAATTGAAGCCGGGAGAATAAGAGTTGCCATAGTATACACCATAATGGAATTAAGAACCGATTTAGCAAGTGTCACACGTCCAGCAAAACTGAGATGCCTACTCTTCCAACCAGCAAGCTTTGCATTAATCTTGTCGAGAAGAGGAATGAAAGTGTTCTTATCAATAACTTTATGCAACAAGGGAATACCAAGGTAGTTTCCGAGATCAGAAGTGAGTTGGAAGTTGCACATCCTCTGAAGTTCCTGAGCAAGAGAAGGATCAACATTGGGGGAAACATACAGTTTGGATTTGAGAGCTTTCACACGCTGGCCAGAGTTCCTGCAGAAACAATCCAGGCAGTTTGTAATAATCCTTAGCTGAGCAACTGAAGCTACACCAAGGAGAATAATGTCATCAGCAAAAAGGATATGAGATAGAGGTGCCCCCCCCCCCCCCCCCCCCCCTATAGATCTTGATAGGCTTCCAAGAACCAACCTCAACAAGATTCAAGATCATCTGACTCAGTCTCTCAATGCAGAGGACGAACAGATAAGGTGAGATTGGATCACCTTGTCTGATGCCTCGGGAGGGAGTAAAAGGAGTTGTCATCTCACCATTCCACATGACACGCATCCTGGGAGAGGAGAAACACTCAGAGATCCAACCAATCCAACAATCAGGAAAGCCAACATCATGGAGGGTGTCAATAATAAAGTCCCAACGAAGACGATCGTAGGCTTTCTCAAGATCAATCTTAAGGATCATCCACCCTTTCGAACTAGTTTTGCGCCTCATAGAATGAACCACTTCCTGAGCAAGGACGATGTTATATGTGATGAGTCTTCTCGGGAGAAAACTCCCTTGCATAGGGCCAATTAACTCAGGAAGAATCGACTGCATTCTGTTAGCAAGTACTTTCGTAATAATTTTATACAAAACATTGCATAGACTTATAGGACGAAAGTGACTTATCTTTTCCGAGTTATTCACCTTAGCAATGAGGGTGATGATAGTCTCATTGAGACCAGTCGGTAAAACTGAATTGGCAAAGAACTTCTGGACTTCTCTGATGATCGAATTATCAATGGTATTCCAACATTTCTAAAAGAAAACTGGTTGAAAGCCATCTAAGCCGGGGGCCTTATAAGCACCCATGTTTTTAGCAGCCATCTGAATTTCCTTGGGTGAAAAAGGAGAATTCAGATTACCCCAGAGTGATTCCAACAACCTAGGAAAAGAACCATGAGGGACATATATTGGAGTAAGATCAGCTATTGGCAAAGAATAGAGATCCCTGAAATACTGAACCACAAGCGTCTCCAAGGCAGATTTCTCATCAATCCAGATACCATCGTCATTAAGTAACATGTCAACTCTGTTCCTCTTCCTTCGGATCACCGTAGAGGCATGAAAGAAGGAAGTGTTCCTATCTCCCGATTGAAGCCATTGTTCTCTCGACTTTTGGAACCAAAGCATTTCTTCTTGCTCAAGAACCAAATTGAGTTCACTCTGGATATTGGACTCCAAAGTAAACAGATCATTAGAGGCATTCACATTGATCTGTGCTTGAGCATCACTCAGTTGATTCAGTAGGCGACTCTTTCTCTCATGGATGTTCCCAAAAACATTTTTATTCCACTTCAAAAGTTGAGGCCTAAGCTTATTGAGAGCAGAGGTAGCAGGGCATTCATTCGACCAGGACCTTGCGACAAAAGGAAGAAAGTCGTGGTGTGAGAGCCATGCACCTTCGAAACGAAAGGGTCTTCTACTCTTGTTGTACCTAGTAACAAGTTCAAGAGAAAGAAGAATGGGAGTATGATCAGAGCATAATTTAGGCAAGTGCTTAACAAAAGCATTCGGCCATTTCAGACGGGATTCAATGTTAGCAAACATCCTATCAAGTCTTTTAGAGAGGAGGGAATTAACTGAGGTTCCCTTGGACCAGGTAAATCTTTGACTAGAGAAACCCAAATCAACCAGTCCCATGATATCAACCAAGTTCTGAAAATCACCAGAGTCAGGGTGAAGGCATCCGGAGTCACCTGTTCTTTCATTAGGGTGGAGAATGCAATTGAAATCTCCTCCAATAAAAACCGGACCAACGCACTTATTGATCTCAGTAGCAAGTGAATCCCAAAATCGACAACGACTATTAACAGCAGGAGGAGCGTAAACAAAGATCAGATGAAAATGGGCATCATCCTTATTAACAACGGCACTAATAAGATGATCTTGTTTACTAGTAATTTGCAAGTTGATCTTATTAGAGTCCCAGAGCAGCCAAAGACCTTTGGAAAAACCAACCGCATCAACTCTATCCCAGTTAGGAAAATTAAGCCTTGTGCAAACATCTTGGGCCTGGATACATGAGATGCGAGGTTCACAAATGGCTAGAATATCAACCTGATAATGGCGACAAAGATACCGAGTATTCCTTACGAAGCTAACCTTGCCAGCTCCGCGACAATTCCACATAAGACAATTCATTATAACTGATAAGAGGAGAACGACAAACCCATTTAGGCGTTGTGATTAGCAGTAACCACATTCCCTGCATTCTCGTCACCTTCCAGCATCTGGTCATCCATCTCAGCCTTTCTTTGCATAGTTGGTTCTTGCTCAACAGATATTCTCGCCTCTTCAATCTCGACATCGTCGATCTGATTAAGGGTGATAAGGTTAGTTTTGGGAACCACCAGAGTGGGGTGAGGCGGTGGGAGGTGATGATCGCCAACAAGCACAACAGTAGGATCAGTTGGGTTGTTGGAGAGGGATTGTTGAAGTTGGATGAGGCGAGCATTGGCGAAGTGGGTCGGCTCAAAAGTTGACCGAGATCGCTTAACTGGACCTGGAGCAGATCCATCATTAGGCCCAAAAGAAAAAGCAGGATTTTTGGATTGGGCCTTACTGCCCTTATTCTTAACACCCTTGTGTTTTTTCCCCAGGCCACTCTTGGTTCTATTATTAAAATCATTCATAGAGCCAGTAGGACCTCCATTCTCTGAAATCTTCTTTGTTCTGTTTCCAGACTAGACATCTATCCCCTTTCCTTTATTTGTCATAGGTTTAGGCGGCGACTTGGAAGCTATAGGAACTTGACCATCCCTTTCAGTCCTAGGTTGCCCAGAAGCCATTGGATTAAAGACCTCCTCTGACACAATCTCCAATGCAGCAAAACGTCCACCGTTCGATGGCTGGTTGGATTTGGTGGCAGTACGTCTGACAACTTTTTTTATAGCAGGGTCGACTGATGGGGAGGTGACAACTTTGGCTTTGTTTTTGGCAGGACGCCGACGAGTAACCACGTTCGACCAGGAAAGCTTTTCCGGCGGTGGAGCAGCTGAGCCCGGGACCGAAGACTACTCCTTCGCCTTTTCGATTTCCATTTTTCTTGCAATGTTCAGGGGGTCAAGAGGACAATGAGGTTGAACGTGACCATAACGACCACACCTAAAACAAATTGCGTTTAGGCCTTCGTATTCAACCACAAACTTGCTTCCATTGATCGTAACTGAAATTTTTAGCGGTTTGGTCAGGTCCACTTCCACACATACTCTAGCAAACCTACCTCGATTAGCAAGAAGAGTTTTTTTGTCGACCTTAATCGGTTTACCTACTCCAGCTGCAAGGTGAAGAAGCACATTCTCCTCGTACAATATAAAAGGGAGATTGGCTAACCTGATCCAGACCGGAGAGGTAGCTATTGTATCTGTGAGGGGGTTGAAACTTGGGGACCACTGTTTAATAATCAAGTAATGCCCAAAGATGGTCCACGGGCCACCAGTGAAGACACCCATATAGTCTTCTTCAACTGAGAACTTGATCAGATAGTAGCCATTAGGGAGGTCAAGGACCTTTAGCTTTCCACGTGGCTTACATAACTCTTTCAACTTCCTTTCCATAACATCGAACGAGATCATGGTTCCAAGTGCCTTAACAATCAGAGAAGAATGCCATGCCGTAGCCAGCGCATCGAAGACTTCTGAGTCGATGTTGAACACTGGGTCGCTGTCTTGGCCATTAGGGAAGGAGATCCTGATCTTGCCTGCTAAAAAATCGTCAGATAGTACAACTCGTTCATCTTCTGCTTCCTTCCTTGTGACTAAGTCCTTCCAGTCAAAGGAGAAGGAGGTGGGGCAGAACTAATTTCAGTAACCATGGCTTTTCAGCTCCAGAATATTATTTTAGAGGATGGCAACTGACAGGATGCTAAAGTCGTGATGTCCAATCAAAGTGAATCCTTAAAAACCTAACTTAGTAGAATATGCAAGCAAGGGTCGAATCCCACATGGAGGAGTTATCTTTCTTAGTGCAGATTAGTATGTCAAAGTAACAAAGGGGGGTTTTGTTGGTTGGTTGATTGCAAGTAAATAAAGTAAGTAAAACAAAAGTTGTAATCAATTGGGAAAAAGTACTTAGCCAGACAAATATCCACTATTCATTTGATTGATCGATCCTAGATTATCTCTATTCCTTCCTATGATTATTCCTGTCCCTATTCTGAAATAGTTACCAGTCCAACTAGTCCTGACAACCCTTACTATCGAACGCACGAGAAACTATCAAGATTTAGAACAATAGCAGTAGGAAGCATATGAATTAACCAGGATATATGCAACACCACAACTCGCAACATTTAACACATAATCAATTCTCTTTCATTATAAACTAGTCCAACTAGTCCTAGAATATCATGGTTGCTACACAAGATAAGGGATTTCAACTCAAAATATCCAAACCCTAGCAATAGACAATTACTAATATCAACTAGGTGATCAATCTAGTCAAATCAATAAGAATCAATATGAATAAGCTCAAGAGAAAAAATATAATCCAAAGGAATAGGAATAAAATTATAACCTCACAATCATATATCAAATAAAGGCTTCAATTGTCGGACTAAGCAAAGGGTGCTTAGTTCTTCATAGTCTTGAAACAAAAACTCAAAGGGAAAACAATGCTGAATAATAGAATATCTGAATGAATGAAAAGGCTGCTAGGAATTAGGTTAAATAACCTAACCCAAACCTAATAACTAAAGATAGGGAAAATAATCTAAAAGGAAATAAAATAAAACAATCGGAATAAGAGAAATAAAGAAAATAGGAAATAAAATAAAGTAGTAAATCTTCGGACGAAACAAGACGAAAAGCCCGGCCCGCGTCTGATGCATTTTCCGCCATCGCGGAAAAGTTCCTGTAAAGCCTCGCGTGTCTTCTGTCTCCGACATTTCCGCGACCGCGGCACTGGCATCCGCGACCGCGGAAAACTCACTGTTGCACTTCTCTGCTTCTTCCTTCTTCTCTTCTCACATGGCTTGTCTCCATCTTCAATATATCTTCATTTAGCTCTTCTACGCCACCAATATCATACTTCTTCTCCTCAACTCCATACTACACAATTGTGCTCTAAACTCATCCAAATAGTACCCAAAACACCGGTAACAATCCCTAGTTAAACCCTACAGCTGATCAAATCCCCCCATGCTTAAACCTTGCTCGTCCTCGAGTAAGCTAAGAGAAACATACTCCTCCAATCAAATCCCCAAGGTCTCAGGAAGCATAGAAAAACCATCTCCACTAAGAATTGCACCTAAACAAGAATCTCCAAGGCACCAACACAATAGTCACAACACAACACAATGCACAAGCTTAAAGGAAAGCAGAGTACTTCCCCTAAGCTTAACCCGAACACCATAGAGTGAAATAAAACATCTAATCCTAGCCTCCATCTATCTTCTTATGCCTCCCAGAGTGACCTAACCGAAACCTCCTTATATCACCTCTTCTTATGTCACCGCGCTAGGAAAAATGAGGAATCCTAAAAATCACTCTTCTTCTTTTCACTCATTTTGCCAAGGCGCCCTTTCGGGTTTTCACCAAGTCACTCATTTTATTTTTCAATAGATGGGCTCACATAAACTCACATCACTCTTGACCTCATATTACCCCAGCCTATTGCTGGTCCAAGCCACCTGCTTATTACCTAAGCCGCCCTCTCGGATTTTCGACTTATCCCAGGATTTATTTTTGTCTTTTTTTTTTTCAATTTTTGATTTTTTTTTCTTTCTTCCTCAACGACAAGCAAGTACATAACTCTCCCCCATGCTTAAACATTGCATTGTCCTCAATGTAATGAAAGACAAAAAAGATGAAGCACAGAGAAAAGCGGAAAGGTACTCACAACCGTCACCGAGTTGGCTTGGACTGGGAAGTTGGCGCTGGAAGTATATCAATATAAACACATGTCACTGGTGTTATGCGGGCCTCCAAACTCAATCAAACTCCACCGTGCAACCAAAGGGAATCCAATGTAAGGTGTAGTGGTACATCAAAGAAACGAGGTTGAACGGACCTTCATCGAACACAGATTTGGAGCCCCAATGTAATCGTGTAGCGGGCTCTGGTGTTCCTCCTCGTTAGCTGTCGAATGTCGGGCCATCATCGGTGCCAAATAAAATGTCGGGCTAATGTCTCCTCCTTGGCATCAGAATGTGCACCGTCTCTCAAAATAAAACGTAGACAGTTGGGCCGTGATCGCGGTTTTAAGGCCGCGATCGCGGAAAATCGCCGAACTTTTTTTTTCCTTCTTTTTTTTCTCAGGTTGAGGAGACTTATAGTGGTTTTTCCGCGACCGTGGAAAATTTTCCGCGCTCGCGAAAAAGATTCCGGTGCGAGGATTACACCATCTTCAAATTTTTTCTTCGGGTCTCCTACCTGCATGTTAGTCTAAAGCAAAAACGAAACAAAACAAACAAAGCAAAACAAAAACAATAATAAAGACTAGAAAGGAAAAGACAAGGAAAGAATTTCATACCTCGGGGTGCCTCCCGAGCAGCGCCTTAGTTATTGTCGTGGCTCGACTTGGTGCTCGCCCACTCAACTTGGGTTGCTCACGTCAATTGAACACTTGGGATCTCCATCAGGAGGGTGTCGCTTTGAATCATCTATGCTAAATCCGACCCTTACCCCGTCAAATTCCATTGTGAGCAAACCGCTGCTCACATCAATCTTTGTCCTTGTCGTGTTCATAAACGGCCTTCCTAGCATCACAGGGGCTGTGTTTTTGTCTTGCCCCGTATCCATCATAAAGAAGTCCACAGGAAAGATTAGTTTATCAACTTCTACCAGCACATCCTGCACCACTCCCTTGGGATACACGTAAGAATTGTCCGCCAGCTGGATCACAATCCCTGTCTTCTCTAATGGCCCGACCTCTAAAGATTCGTACAACGAGAGAGGTAAAACGTTGATAGAAGCACCCAAATCTAGCATAGCGTGTTCGAACATGGTACCACCTATCTTGCAGGGGATAACGAACATTCCAGGATCACTGCACTTCTTTGGTAACCGCTTTTGCAGCATAGCGGAAACGTTCTCATTGACCTGGACCTTCTTTTTCTCCTTCACCGCTTTCTTCCTCTTTATTGTGCACAACTCCTTCAAGAATTTGGCATAGCGAGGAATACCGTTGACAAGTTTGAGCAAAGGAATATTTACCTCGCAGTTGCTGAAGGTCTCAAATAAATCCTTGTCATTCTCTACCTTTCCGGTGTCCTTCAGTGCCTCGGGAAAGGGTGCGGGAGGCTTTAATGTACTGAGCGGAGGGAAATCGGGGCGCACATAAGCATCATGGATGACTTCGAGGGGATGTGGGGCTCCAGAAGCCTTTCCGCGGTCGCCGACTTCCTCTTCGCAATCGCGGAAATCATCAATTAAATCCTCTTCAGCAGAGACTTTTCCGCGATCGCTGAAATCTGTCCGCGGTCGCGAAAAAGCGTCGATTTTTTCATCTTCTCCAGAAACATATCCGCGATCGCGACCTTCTTCTCCGCGGTCGCGGAAAACCTTTTGTTGAGCTCGACCATTCTCCACTTGTGCTCCGCTCCTCAACGTCATGGCGCATACGTTCTCCCTCGGGTTTACTACCATTTGAGATGGTAGTTTTCCCGAGTCCCGGGCTTCCAGCTTGCTCACTGCGATGGAGATTTGTCCCACTTGCGTCTCCAAGTTCTGAATGCTAGACCGCATCTCTTGATTTTGCTGGATCATTTTGTCGGCCAACGTTGTTATATGTTGTGCGAGAGTCTCCTGGTGCTTGACCACCGCTTGAATTTGGTGGGCTGTAGTGCTTGCCAACGTTGAAACGCTCTAGGTGAGAGATCGGATCATGTCATCGCTGGACATAGATGAACTAGAGCTCTGGCCTTGGGGTCTTGAGTCATATGGAGCTCTATATTGTTGTTGTTGTTGACCCCCAAGCTGTTGATATTGTTGTGGGCGCGGTAGGAACTGTGGTGGCCTCTGTTGATACTCTTGATTTTCCTGGCCTTGAGGAGTACTCTACTGATTCCCGTATCTCATATTGGGGTGATCTCTCCACCCTGGATTGTACGTGTTGGAGTACGGGTCATATCTTGGCCTTGAAGGGCTATATCCCCCAATAACATTCACCTCAGCAGTGGGCTCCTGCAGCGTGGGACATGCATTAATAGGATGCATCGTGTCATAGCATATCCCACAAGATTTGACTTGCTGTTGGCCACCCTTCATCATGTATCTCCTCATCATCTCCTTCATCTCAGCCATGTCAGAATGTAGTGAAGAATTTGGCTGAGAGTCTGCAGCCTTGACTGAATGGGCGCTCGCCCTCTTACTAAATTGTCTTGAGCCCTCAGATAGCTCAAAGAATACCTCAAAAGCTACAGCAAGCGTCTTGTTCAAAATATTTCCTCCACAGGCTGCATTCACCATTCGACGCTCCTCGTCAAGAAGTCCTCCGTACAAATAGAGTACGAGGTCTTGCTCTGAATACCCATGGTAGGGGCAGCTAGAAGTCAGCCTCTTAAACCTCTCATAGTACTCGTACAACGACTCAGCAGTCTGCTGTTCAATATTGCTGATGCTCCTCTTCAGGCTGTTGAGCTTAGTCGCAGGAAAATACTTCTCCAGGAAGGCCTTCGTCATCTTGGCCCATGTGTCAATGCTCCCTGGGGCCAAGTAGTAGAACCAATCATTGGCCGAATCCCTTAGAGAGAAAGGAAAGGCCCTCAGCTTGATCTGGTCCTCAGTCACGCCCTTTGGTTTTATGCTGGTGCAGACGGAATAGAACTTCGAAAGATGCTTATTGGGGTCTTCTCCACTCATCCCATGGAAGTTGGGGAGTAAGTGGATTAACTCGGACTTCAGCTCAAAATTTACTCCATCTGCCAGCTAAGGGAATTGCACAGCCAGCGATTGCTGTTGCAGATTTGGGGCAGTCAACTGCCTCAACGTCGGTTGTGCGTTAGCCATCTCAAAACAAGGATTGTCAAAACACAAAGCTCTGTTTGTCTTGCGGTTCTTGGAAAGGGTTCTCTCAATTTCTGTATCACAAGCAAGAAGAGGAGAGTCAGTAGCACGGGTGTGGACCATAAGATAGGTCCACACAAAAATTGGCACACAAGCACACACAAAGAAAAATCAAAACTTGCATCTCCGGCAACAGCGCCAATTTGACAGGATGCTAAAGTCGTGATGCCCAATCAAAGTAAATCCTTAAAAACCTAACTTAGTAGAATAGACAAGTAATGGTCGAATCCCACAGGGAGGAGTTATCTTTCTTAGTGCAGATTAGTATGTCAAAGTAACAAAGGGGGGTTTTGTTGGTTGGTTGATTGCAAGTAAATAAAGTAAGTAAAACAAAAGTTGTAATCAATTGGGAAAAAGTACTTAGCCAGACAAATATCCACCATTCATTTGATTGATCGATCCTAGATTATCTCTATTACTTCCTATGATTATTCTTGTCCCTATTCTGAAATAGTTACCAGTCCAACTAGTCCTGACAACCCTTACTATCAAACGCACAAGAAACTATCAAGATTTAGAACAATAGCAGCAGGAAACATAGGAATTAACCAGGATACATGCAACACCACAACTCGCAGCATTTAACACATAATCAATTCTCTTTCATAATAAACTAGTCCAACTAGTCCTAGAATATCATGGTTGCTACACAAGATAAGGGATTTCAACTCGAAATATCCAAACCCTAGCAATAGACAATTACTAATATCAACTAGGTGATCAATCTAGTCAAATCAATAAGAATCAATAGGAATAAGCTCAAGAGAAAAGATATAATCCAAAGGAATAGGAATAGAATTATAACCTCACAATCATATATCAAATGAAGGCTTCAATTGTCGGACTAAGCAAATGGTGCTTAGTTCTTCATAGTTTTGAAATAAAAACTCAAAGGGAAAACAATGCTGAATAATAGAAAATCTGAATATCTGAATGAATGAAAAGGCGGCTAGGAATTAGGTTAAATAACCTAACCCAAACCTAATAATTAAAGATAGGGAAAATAATCTAAAAGGAAATAAAATAAAACAACCGGAATAAGAGAAATAAAGAAAGTAGGAAATAAAATAAAGTAGTAAATCTTCGGACGTAACAAGATGAAAAGCCCGGCCCGCGTCTGATGCATTTTCCGCGATCGCGAGTGATTTTCCGCGATCGCGAAAAAGTTCTTGTAAAGCCTCGCGTGTCTTCTGCCTCCGACATTTCCGCGACACTGGCATCCGCGATCGCGGAAAACTCACTGTTGCACTTCTCTGCTTCTTCCTTCTTCTCTTCTCACGTGGCTTGTCTCCATCTTCAATATATCTTCATTTAGCTCTTCTACGCCACCAATATCATACTTCTTCTCCTCAACTCCATATTACACAATTATGCTCTAAATTCATCCAAATGGTATCCAAAACACCGATAATAATTCTTAGTTAAACCTACAAAATAGCGCTGATCAAGAACCCAAAGAAATGAGTTGTTGAAGAAGGTGGTGAGCGGTGTTGGCGAAGGCAAAAAAGCACATATACAATGAAATCATAGTTGGTTTGAAAAACGTGGCATACATGCAGGGGAGAAGCCTTTAAATTCAGCCACGTTATGGTCACATAGCAGTGAAATCGAGCCACCTATAAAGCAAACACTTCTAACGCACTAAAACATAAGAAAAAAGAAAATTCAAAATATGCATCTAAATCAACCAAGCAATTACAAGCATCCATGTTTTAGAAGATGAGAACGTGTCCTATTTGGAAGACATCCACGTTATCAGAATTGGAGGTAAGACATGCATATATGTTAAACTTGCAACTCCCATATTTTTAGTAGTAAGGATCTACTCTATATAAAAGGGGGTTCGCCCTTTTTTTTTTTTCGCACGGCTTTTAACGCTATAACGTAGTTTTCAAAATAAAGAACAAGAGAATTTAGACGCTATAAAATGGCCTTCAAAATAAGTTTTTTTTATATATTTTGTGAGATTTTAAATAAAAGATGAATCGGCTTGATCGCGGCGGGTGAAATTTAGACACAACTATATAGTGTTTAAAGTCGACCGGTCCAATTTAAACCTTTATGTCGTGAAGTGACATCTAAAATTGACCGTTTATGGCGTTTAAAATTGATCGTTGGAAATTTTAGACGTCATGTGGTGGCGTATACTTCAATTGGCCACATTTTCAAACAGTTAAATTACGTTTGTATATATGTGAGTCTTCTACATGTCTTAACATTCACACAATTTGAAATCACAATATTAAGATAATGTCGGTCTCATGTGAAGTTGATGTGTCCGATCTTGAATCGATTAGTGAAGATCGTGTACGGATACATATACGCTTGATTTAAATTTAGTATATAATATTAGTATGTTAGTGTAGAATATTAGTAGTTTAAATTATGTTATATATATTGTAGGTATGTTAGTATAGAATATTAGTAGTAAATTATATGTTATAGAAATTGTTGGTATGTTAGTGTAGAATATTGGTAGTAAATAATATGTTATAGATATTGTAGGTATGTTAGTGTAGAATATTAGTAATAAATTATATGTTATAAATATTTTTGGTATGTTAGTGTCGAACATTAAGTTAGTGTAAAATATTAGTATGTGTTTTAGCTTAGAACATTATGTTAGTGTACAATTGTGATAAATTAAATAATTATTGTAGAATTGAAAAGTTTTTGAATTTTGGTGAGTGAGGGAGAACGGACAAGGGTTTAATTTTTATACGTGTATCATATTTGCACCACGGTTTTCAGGTAGAACATTATGTTAGATATAGAAATAGAACACTTTATTACTGCAGAACATGGGTATTGATCTTATGTATATCTCTAATGCACACCCATATTTGTGAAATAAATAAGATGATTCTAGTGGTACCAACTTTGTGAGTGTCGATTTTTCTTCTCATTTTACTGCTGATGAAGAATGGGGTAATAGAGACAATATGATCCAATGGGTTCGTTCAGTGGGTAAGGAACTGAACATTTTTATTATCATATAAAACTCATGGGCTCGAAAGGTCATATTATCGTGTGAGAAGTCTGGATCATACAAACTGGTGAAGAAGATGGAGATCGAAGGTTCCAAGCCAGCCCCTAAACAAAATCGGTCAACGAGGACAAAGAAGAGTGAGTGCCCGTTTGCGATGCACGGGTTGTTATCAAAAGAGAGTAAGTGGACCTTAAAGATCATTTGTGTATGACACACCCATGATATTCCAACATCCTTAATTGGTCATGCTTTTGCTGGACGCCTTACTGTGGAACACAACGAGGCGGTGAAGTTGTTGTCTTCCACCGACTAGACGCTGAAGAACATTATTTCTCAAAATCGATCAAGAATGCTTGACATAAAGGAGCCAGGTGTACAATTGCAAGGCTAGGGAGAGAAAGAAATCCAAGGGCAATTTGACGGTGTCGCAATTCACGTTGGAATTTCTACGGTACAAAGGATATTTTGCGGATGTCGAAAGGGTTAAGGTTAAGGTTAATGTTAAGGATAAGCTGAAGGATGTTGTGAGTGATCTTTTTATTAGTCACCCTGACGCACTTGTTGGGTTTGTTCCCCCACGTCTTCATCACGGATACGACCTACAAAACGAACATGTAATCTTTAGTTTTCAATGTGACTACATCTACACTATGTAATTGCATATAATTTTATTTTTGTTTGTACATTTATAAGTATGATATGCCTTCGTTGGATTCACTTGTACAAACCTTACTGATGCGACCCTACCCACCATGAGTGCCACCGAGGAGGAAGAGGGCATGAGCTTGAGAAGTGATGGGCCTATGACCAGGGCTCGTGCCAAGGCCCACCCAATCCATGGTCACGCGCCTAGTGGCTAGCCAAGGCGCACCCGAAGCCGCGCCTGCCCTAAGACTCCTCGCCACCAGGCCCAGTCGGGCACTTCCATGTCTGGCTCGAGCACTTCATTAGAAGGACCCCTAAAAGCCTAAGCCAGGCCAGCGCCGCACTTGCGCCCGAGCGCGCCGCCCTAGTGCCTTCGTCGCCGCGTCTGTCGCCGCCGCCGAAGCATCGCAAAGGCCCAAGTGCCAGCATTGGACTACTTTAGGGTTTAGAGGTTTATTTGATGTATTTCTCTTGCATTTTGAACACTTTCCTTATTTAGTACTTTCTAAATTTAGTAGGTCTATTTTTCGTAGTTCTATTTTTGGCGTGTGCCCACTATTGCATAGTGGGCTAGCCCATTGGACGCGTCTCGGCCCATCTGAGGCCGCATCCCTATAAAAGCCACATTCGGCTCTTGTAACAAGGTTACGTCACCTTTGAATCTAAGCCTTTGTTGAGAGCCTTTGCCTCCATCCTTAGATCGACGTCGCTAAACACTCTCTCTTCGCACCTCCTTCCTCCGCCGACGCTACGGCCACCAACTCGAACCACTCGAGTCTATCCCCCGCCGCCGATGCTACGGCCCCCACTCGAGACCTCTCGAGCCTAGACAACCCCGCTGCTGACGCTACGACCCACTCGAACTCCATCGAGTCCATCAATCCATCCGCTGCCGATGCTACGGCCTTCATTCGATCCATCGAACCCACACCCAGTGCCACCAGGTACATCCTCGCCGTCACCATCATCGTCACTAACTTCATCGCGAGATCCATCATCCTCACCGTCGCCAATAAGCCCATTCACTGTGTCATCGGGTTCGTCCTCGCCGCCGCTATCGAACCCGCTCCCAGTGTGACCGGGTTTGTTCTCGCCGTCGTCCCAAGTTCCACTCGTGTCAGTAAACCTCTAAAGTTATTGTTCACGCCGACGCCCATTCGAAGCCATTCGTGCAATTCAACAAGGCCAAAGCCAAGGTTTCCACGGCCGGTCTTCGAATCCAAAAGAGCGACTCATATCAAGGTCTAGATCCTTGCCATCACGACACTCGTGCCGACATTCAGAGATAGGGACGCATCAACTGGCATTAGAGCCTTTGATCTTGTAAGTCGCTTGTCAAGTTTTCAATTGTTCACGGATTTTTTTTCTTCCCCATCATACTTGCTTCCGCCATTGTTACTCATTTTTTTTTCTTCAAATACTTGCTTGTCCAATCAGTTGCACAAGGAAATCCCTTGACCGAATCCTTGCTTGATTCCCTTGCGAAATTAGTGTGATTTGTTTGCATGCAATCTTCCGAAATTAATTGTTAATTTGTTTAATTGATTGCGTGAATCTCGCTAGCATATCTTGACCATATCTTCTTGTTGTGGCCGTTACAAATCTGAATCAATCTTCTCTCTCCTATCACGCAAATTTTGTGATTTCTTTCTTTATTGTTACTTAGCCGTTTATTTTTTATTTGTTTTTTACAATCTTATTCGAATCAATCAAAAGTCAAAGACAAGATATCGGATTTGAATTTCAAAATTCAAAAGTCAAAGTCGAATTAAAAAAAAAAGAAAAAAAAAAGACTCGACTAATTCAAAAAAAAAGAAAAAAGAAAGCCAAAATAAGGCAACCTTCTTCCGACAATTGGCTAGGCTCATCTTCTTCACCCTCCACCGTCTAGGTTCACACTAGAAGGTTTGTCTTGTTTGTTTGTGTTGTTTACGCAAAAGGTTAGGACTTTAATCATTGGTTTCGTTTGGTTTTGTGCTTGCATATCACACCTATTTCGTGTTTGCCTTAGCTGCCCTCATGGCCAAAAGACCTAGCATTCCTACGTGAACATTGTCACTTGCTAAGTGCTTGCTTGCTCTTTGGTTTTGTTGTCTTTGTTCGTTTTTACTCTCGATGTCAGGACATATTGTGATAGGTAGCCTTACGGCGCCCACCGGTGGTAATGGCCAAGGAGATGGCAACAACAACCCCCCACCACAAGACATCGTCCAACATGAGGTTGTCCCTCTCGACAACCCTCCCTAACAAGATCCCCTTTTGGAGCTCTCGGCTGAGCAAAGGGAGATTCAAGAGCTTCGAAGACTCATGGCTCAACTTCAAAGTGAGAGGTCGGTGCCGACACCACCAGCCCAGACGGACGCAGCGGGCTTGCCTCGCCCCAACGTGGTCGGCCCAAGCACGACGCATCTTGACAAAGGCAAAGGTGTTATGCCTTCAACCTCTCAACACCAACCCCGCCTCAACCGCATTCAATTGGTCATCGAGAGCCGACAATGCCATGTGTCACCCCGGGCGTGCTACGTGCCCACAGTCCAGCCTCTAGGCTCCAACACCGATGAATAGGAGGCCACTGACTCCCAAGGTGAGTATTCTGAACCTTACATGTTTGATGACAGGTATGCCGCCGAGAGGAAAGGTCGCCGCCGCGTGACCTCCACAGCGCCTCGCGAGAACCGCGTCCACACAACCGGGCACGATTCTAGCCATCGTTGTCGACAAGGAAGGCGAAACAGAGGCGAAGACGGCGCTCAGAGGCCTGTCGCCCCCACCCCAGTTCCCTTCAACGTGGAGGACCACCTGGGCCACCAAAGTGCGAGAACTCCTCGCTATGGCTCGGATGGATACTTCTCTCACACTCCTCTACAACAAGATGACTTCGAGGAGTTTGATGATGAGGAAATGGAGGACTCTGGAATGATCAATCCATGGAACTTCCACCCCTCTCTTGGCGACCCCATGGAGTTGCAAGATCGCCCCGCCGATTGGATCCCTCCACCAAGGCTCCAACAAGGCGCGATGACATGGCTCAGAGGCACACCATGCCTTATGACGCTCGCCGCGTCGCTCCACACCAAGGCCACTAGCGCCGCCAACGCGCCGCCAACGCGCCCAGGAAATGGAGCCACAGGCCCCGTTAGGAGACGATCGCGGCTACGAAGGCGGCATAAGGCACCAACTGGGCCATGTTCAGTTTCCATAGGCCCAAGGCCACCAATATGCCCCCTTGGACATCCCAGCGCCGCGCTTGCAACGAGTGCCCCAGGCCGCCGCCCCAAGGCTCAATCGCCATGAAGTCAAGGTAAAAATTGATTTCTTTCTTGGTGAATACAACCCTGCAGTTTTTCTTGAATGGTTGCAGGCAAGGGAGTACACTTTGCTCTATTGCCAAATTCCAGAAGAGGAGCATGTCAGCGCCGCCACCATCCACTTCCGTGGCGCCGCTAGGGTTTGGTGGCATCGCTTCGTGGATGACCGGATTAGGAGAAACTTGGTGCCCCTCACTGAATGGCACCAGCTCAAGTATGTGATGACCCTCAAGTATGTGCCAGGGGACTACAAGAACCAAATGTGCCTTGACATTGCAATGGCTCGACAAGGTTCAAAGACGCCCCTTGAGTTCTTCTCGCAGCTAGAAGATATGTACTATAAGGAGTCCATAAGCGTGACTCCTTCTACCTTGAGGACGAAGTTTTTGAGTGGTCTCAACACCAACATCCAAGATCAATTGGAGATATTGCCAATCAAGGACCTCAACACGCTCACGCACACGGCAATGCAACTTCACAACCAAATAGTGCGTAAGCGTCAAGGCCCTTACCAAGCATATGGGCAAAGAAGGTATGACTCTTAATCTAGTCAAGTTCCTTCTACTAATGTGCGTTCCCAAGCCACATGTTCCACAACGCCTAGCCAAGGCCGCAACGCCGAGCTCGACGTCCGGCCGCGCCCCCACGCCCAGACAGGCAACAACGGGCACAGAACGCGTGCGCGACTTAGAATGCTTCAAATGTGGTGGGATATGGCATTACAAGAGAGATTGTCCTAATGCCAAGAAGGTTCTCTTCTCCAACGCCGCTACTGGATACGAGTCTATGGAAGAGGAAGAAGAGTACGCCTTGAAGACCATAGAAGAGGGCTTCGAGGAAGACATTGAGGAGGGCTATGCTTGTGAGCCCACGACGCTTCACGCTGGGACACCCTTGAGTCTAGTGACGCATCGAATCCTCACGGTGAAGGAGGCTAATCTTGTGGACCAAAGAGAGAACCTATTCCACACAAGATGCTTATTCAAGACGGCTTCTCTTAGTGTCATCATTGATGGTGGTAGTTGTTGCAACATCATCAATGACAAGGTGGTCAAACACTTCAACTTGGAGACCACCCCACATCCACAACCCTACGGCCTTCAATGGATTAATTCCACTTCAGGTAACACTGTCTCACGGCAGTGTCTCATACCCTTTTCCATTGGTCAATATCATGATTCCATTATGTGTGATGTGATTGCAATGGACGCCACCCATCTCTTGCTTGGGCGTCCATGGCAATTCGATCGTCGCGTGCTTCACGATGGGTATCTAAACACCTATGTGTTTACCTACCACGAGAAGTGCGTGACCCTCTTACCTATGTCTCCCCATGAGATATTGCAGGACCAGGTCGAGAGAGATAGGCAAAAGGCCATTGAAGCCGCCGAGGCCGTGTCCAAAGCGCCTCCACAAGGCCCACCAAAGCGCCTCGACCCCAATCCTGGCCACACTGCTTTTGGGTCAGGCACTGGCACCAAGAAGTCGAGTGCCACCCCTAGCCAACCCAGTGCCTCTCTGCAGGACCCCAGTGTCGCGCCTCAAGCCGCGAAGAAGGGCAAACCAAGGCCCAGTGAGGCCTGGCCAGGCAACACAAATTCTGGCTCGAGCACTAGTCACTACAACCCCAGTGCCCACCATTCCGAGTCCAGTGCCTCGCTGCCTCAACCTTTGGCCGCGAGATCGCCGCAGACGCCGAATTTGCAAGGCCGCTGCGAGCACTGTCTCCTTTTGGCGAGGCCTAGTGACATGACACATGCACTCAGAGGTCAGAGGCCCTGTTTCTTGTTGGTGCCAACTCCTAGTCTAGAGAGCGTCGCCGACAAGCCTTTGCCGCCGCCGGTGGCCGAGTTGTTGCTAGAGTTCGCCGACGTCTTGCCTAAGGAGCTTCCCCAGGGGCTGCCACCTGTGAGAGGGATCGAGCACCAAATTGATTTGGTCCCTGGAGCGTCTTTGCCCAATAGAGCCGCCTATAAAGCTGGCCTTGAGGAGACCAAGGAGCTCCAACACCAAGTCCAGGAGTTGCTTGAGAAAGGCTACGTCCGCGAGAGCCTGAGCCCATGTGATGTGCCCGTGATCCTTGTGCTAAAGAAGGATGGCTCTTGAAGAATGTGTGTGGACTGCCGCGCCATCAACCAGATCACGGTGAAGTATTGCCATCCAATCTCCCGCCTTGATGACATGCTCGATGAGCTCCATGGTGCCACCCTGTTCTCGAAGATAGATTTGAGAAGTGGCTACCATCAGATTCAGATGAAGGAAGGGGATGAGTGAAAGACGGCGTTTAAGACCAAATATGGTCTTTATGAGTGGCTTGTTATGCCATTTGGGCTCACTAATGCCCCAAGTACATTTATGCGTTTGATGAACCATGTTTTGAGGGATTTTTTGGGACATTTTGTAGTTGTTTATTTTGATGATATACTTGTATACTCATGTAGCTTGCAGGATCACACTGAGCGCCTTTGAAAGGTGTTGGAGACACTTCGCAAGGAAAAGCTATTTGCCAACCTAAGGAAGTGCAGTTTTGTCTCGGACACGACCAACTGTCTTGGCTTCGTTGTGTCCAAAGAAGGGCTACGTGTGGATGAAGAGAGAATCAAGGCGATCAAGAAGTGGCCCACGCCTACCAACCCCACCATGGTGAGATCATTCCTAGGGTTGGCCGGCTTCTATCGCCGCTTTGTGAAGGATTTTTCTTCGATTGTCGTGACTCTCCATGAGTTGACCAAGAAGGGTGCCATAGTGGTTTGGCTTCCCAAGCATGAGGCGGCATTCGAAGCTTTAAAGGAAGCATTATGCCCTGCACCCCTACTCCAGCTTCCAGACTTCTCCAAGCATTTCGAGATCGAGTGTGATGCTTCCAATGTGGGCATTGGAGGTGTCCTTCACCAGGAGAAGAGGCCAATAGCTTTCTTTAGTGAAAAGCTCACAAGTACGACTCTGAACTACCCTACTTATGATAAGGAACTATATGCTTTGATTAGGGTACTCAAGACTTGGCAACACTACCTATGGCCAAGAGAGTTTGTGATTCACTCGGATCACTCGGCGCTTAGCTTCCTCAAGGGCCAAACTACACTCAACAGGCGCCATGCTCGATGGGTGGAGTTCATGGAAACATTTCCATATGTGGTAGTGCACAAGAAAGGCAAAGAGAACGTCGTGGCCGACGCCCTCTCTCATAGGTACACTCTTTTGACTCATTTCAAACAAAAGTGCTTGGATTTTCATTGATTAAAGATTTATACTTGATTGATGTTTTCTTCAAGCCTATCTATGAGAGATGCCTTGAGAGTCATGAGTTTGAGTCTTACTTTGTGGATGAGGGGTATTTGCACAAGGTTGGGAGGTTGTGTATCCCTAGTTCTTCCATTAGGCACCTCTTCATCCAAGAGGCACATGATGGTTGTGGCCATTTTGGGATTGCTAGGACCTTAGCCGCCTTGAGAGAGCACTTCTTTTGGCCCCATATGGCTACGCAGGTTAGGAGATATTGTAAGAGTTGTGTGAGTTGTCAAAGGGGGAAGGCTAGATCGAGTCCCCAAGGTTTATACACACCCCTACCCATTCCACATGGCCCTTGGGAAGACTTGTCCATGGATTTCATTACCGGGTTGCCTACGTCTAGGAAAGGCAAAGATTCCATTTTCGTGGTAGTGGATAGGTTTTCCAAGATGGCCCACTTCATTGCTTGTAGGACCACACATAGTGCAAGTGAGATTGTCGAGCTATTCTTTGAGTTTGTGGTGAGACTACATGGTGTACCTAGGACAATAGTGAGTGATAGAGACACAAAGTTTGTAGGACACTTTTGGAGGACACTTTGGGGGAAGCTCGGTACCAAGCTTCTATTTTCCACAAGCTATCACCCCCAAATGGACCCTAGGAGCCCTCCTCCGAACCATGCTCAAGGCCAATCCCAGGCGTTGGGAGGACTTACTTCCATTTGTTGAGTTTGCATATAACAGGTCCAGGCACTCAGCTACAAGGTTGACCCCGTTCGAAGTGGTGTATAGGAGGAATCCATTGACTCCCTTGGACATGTTGCCACGCCCACTCAAGGATGGTGAGCACCTGTCCGCGGCCAATCGCACCACTCGGGTGCAAGAGCTTCACCGGTGAACCCGTGAGCAATTGGAGAGAAGGACGGCGCAATATGAGGCCCAACACAACCCCGGCCGGCGCAAGGTCACCTTCGCACCTGGAAACATGGTGTGGGTGCACTTACGCAAAGAGCACTTCCCAAGTCGTCGCAAGACCAAGCTATCGCCGTGTGGAGATGGCCCCTTCCGGGTTGTCAAAGCCATTGGCGACAACGCCTACCAAGTCGACTTGCCCCAAGATTTTGGAGTCCATGCCACTTTCAACGTTGCAGATCTTACCCCCTATTTGGCTCCAGAGTTTGATGAGAGTGAAGTGGGGACGCTTCACCCCCAAGTGGGGGAGGGTGATGCGACCCTACCCACCATGAGTGCCACCGAGGAGGAAGAGGGCATGAGCTTGAGAAGTGATGGGCATGTGACCAGGGCTCGTGCCAAGGCCATTACAAAGGCCATCCAATCCCTGGTCACACGCCTAGTGGCCAGCCAAGGCACACCCGAAGCCGCGTCTGCCCTAAGACTCATCGCCACCATACAAGGCCCAGACGACATCCAATCGGGCACTTCCATGTCTGGCTCGAGCACTTCATTAGAGGGACCCCTAAAAGCCTAAGCCAGGCAAGCGCCGCACTCGCGCCCGAGCGCGCCGCCCCAGTGCCTTCGTCGCCGCATCTGTCGCCGCCGCCGAAGCATCGCAAAGGCCCAAGTGTCGGCATTGGACTACTTTAGGGTTTAGAGGTTTATTTGATGTATTTCTCTTGCATTTTGAACACTTTCCTTATTTAGTACTTTCTAAATTTAGTAGGTCTATTTTTAGTAGTTCTATTTTTGGCGTGTGCCCACTATTGCATAGTGGGCTAGCCCATTGGACGCGTCTCGGCCCATCCGAGGCCGCGTCCCTATAAAAGCCACATTCGGCTCTTGTAACAAGGTTACGTCACCTTTGAATCTAAGCCTTTGTTGAGAGCCTTTGCCTCCATCCTTAGATCGACGTCGCCAAACACTCTCTCTTCGCACCTCTTTCCTCCGCCGCCGACGCTACGGCCACCCACTCGAACCACTCGAGTCTATCCTCCGCCGCCGACGCTATGGCCCCCACTCGAGACCTCTCCAGCCTATCCAACCCCGTTGTTGACGCTATGGCCCACTCGAACTCCATCGAGTCCATCAATCCATCTGATGCCGACGCTATGGCCTTCATTCGATCCATCGAACCCACACCTAGTGCCATCGGGTACATCCTCGCCATCGCCATCATCGTCACTAACTTCATCGCGAGATCCATCATCCTCGCTGTCGCCAACCAGCCCATTCACTGTGTCATCGGGTTCGTTCTCGCCGCCGCTATCGAACCTGCTCCCAGTGTCACCGGGTTCGTTCTCGCCGTTGTCCCAAGTTCCACTCGTGTTAGTAAACCTCTAAAGTTACTGTTCACACCGACGTCCATTCGAAGCCATTCGTGCAATTCAACAAGGCCAAAGCCAAGGTTTCCACGGCCGGTCTTTGAATCCAAAAGAGCGACTCATATCAAGGTCTAGATCCTTGCCATCATGACACTCGTACCGGCATTCGGAGATAGGGACGCATCACTTATGTTTTGTATTGCCATCGTATTCATGCAAAATGAATCAGCGGAGCACTACGAATGGGCCCTGCGGCATCTGAAGGGCTTGTTCGGTAAACAAGAACCTACGACGATCATGTCAGATCGAGAGCTAGGAGCTGTGAAGGCTGTCAAAATAGTCCTTCCCAATGCGCATCATTTGTTGTGTAGGGTCCATGTGAACTGCAATGTTGAAGCATATGTTATCAGGAATATTAAAAATGTTAACCATTTTTCGGGTAATATTCGTTGGTTGTTGAGGTCACCCACGTAAGATGTGTACAAGGAACGACTTGCATATTTGAAGAGGAAGTGGCATGGGCTGATGACTTACATTGAGCAAGCATGGCTTATATCGCACAAGAAGAAGCTAGTATGTGCATGGTGCGATAATCTTGAGTATTAATGTTTATGAAGTTTAACTTGAGTACTTTTTGTCAGGGTTGAGTCTCAGCACGCTATGCTCAAGGACACCCTAAAATCATATGTTGGAGAGTGATCGTAATCTCGCCCCACGAAAAATAAAAGTTGTTGGTCTCTGGATGTCACATCTCCATAATCGCATAAATGAGGACATGGTCCACGTATCCGAACTAAAACGTATAGAGTCTGGTCAGCCCGCTCAGTGTCGCGTAGTGCTACCAGCTACCCTCGACCCCCCTCAAAATAAGGCATCATCTCCAGTAATCGAAATAGATGGGACATGTGTGCGCCTTCAAACGACGAGGGACAACAGTCGTATGATGCCATATCCAATGAGCAACGTGATAACACCTAATTTATACATATTTTAGGAGTCTAGTTGCATATTCAATTAGGTCATTCTCATGCATATTTCATATATTTTTGGTTAGTTTTGCATTATTTTGCATTCGGAATCTACACCTGTGTTTTTTAATGTTTCAAGCATTTTGGATCTAATTTAAAGAATGATACAAGACTATTTTCAAAGAGTCAAAATATAAATGAAGCAAACGGATGTTAATGGGCCGCACTTCAAATATTCAATTGGGCCCATGGAACCGGCGGATCAATTTGCTCGGAATTGGACGGTAGGGAGCAGCTGGAGGGAGCTCTCGGTTTTGATTAGTTTAATATATTAAGAAAAGAGGGGTTTTGGACGGAGGAGGGAGCTTTTAGGTTTTACTTTAGTTTTAGTTTTTAGTTTGGCTTTTGAGTTTTACACAACCACCGTACAAGACTTGAACTTCATGAGGGGATTTTTGGCTTGAGCACTTTGAAGATTTTGGTATTATTGTTCTAGCCTTTGATCAACTTGGATTATTTCTACATTGAGATTAAGTTTTCTTATCTTTCGTATTTATTGAATAATTCATATATGTTGTTGGCTAGTTTAAATCTATTGAGTATGTCTTCAATTATGTTTGGCTAAATTCCTAGTTCTAAGGTTGGGGTGATCCCGACGATGTGTATGTAATTAGAATTATTTATTTGCCTGAATTGAAATAATATTTGATTCATTCCTATATGCTTTATGCCCATAGTAGCTTATGCGAATTGGATCCTATTAGGGTTTGAGACTGAAAGGTGAAAACGTTAATAGGTAGTTAGATAGGGTTTGAGACCGAGAGGTAATAACTTCTATTGGATTCCTAGGAATTGAGCCTGAGATTTTATTATTGTGAGAGCATCTTAATTTCTCATGTGGATTAATAACTATTATAGAAACCCTAAGATTAGATTGGATTTAGCAAGTTACGAGAGTGGATGTTAGTTTAGTTTGACCTTAGATTATAAGTGCCCAAAGGGTCTAGATTTTGATTGGCAAGTCGCGAGAGTGGATGTTAATTTGATCTAGGCACATTTACTATTGTCCGAGAGGAATTAGTAATTACCTTAGATAGTTACCTTCAAATAATTTGGACTAGATTCAGGTAAAGTGTGATTTTATTTACTGTTGCATCGTTGTGGTGATCCTTAACCTTAGACACATTTATCCCATTGATTTTATCCTGTTTTTTTTGTTATTATTTGTTAGCTTAATTATAGGTTTCCCCAATTTCATATTTTTCCGGCCTAGTTCACTGGTAGCATTTCAATTAATATTACATTGGTCTCTGTGGGATCGACACTTGACTACTACAACTGATCCCGTACACTTGCGGGTACATTTTAGCCACATCACAACGTGCTGCTCGAAGGACGACAACAACTCAAAGTTACGTTCCCCACACCGTAAGGAGCGCGTGGAGGTACTGGTTGGGAGCGAGAGGGATGGGCAAAGGACCACCAGCAAGGTCGGAAATAGGCTGACGAGGCTGAAGTCGTGATGCCTATCAAAGTAATCCTCAAAAACCTAACTAAGTATAGTAGGCAAGCAAGGGTCGATTCCCACAGGGAGGTAAGCAATCTTTCGAAGTGTAAAGGTTGTCTGCCAATAGTAACTAAAGGGGGGGTTTTGGTTTGTGTCACGTAAATAAAGTAAATCAAAGCAAAATGTGTAATCTATGGGTGAGAAGTAACTTAGCCAGACAAATATCCACCATTCAGTTTGATTGGTTGATCCTAGATTATCTCAATTCCTTCCTATGAATATTTATGTCCCTATTCTGAAATAGTTATCAGTCCAACCAGTCCTGGTAACCCTAACTATCAAATAACCAAGAAACTATCAAGATTCAATTCAATAGCAGCAGTAAGCATATGAATTAACCAAGATACATGCAATACTTAACAACTCGTCAGTACTCGACATGTAATCAATTCTCTTCACAATAAACTAGTCCAACCAGTCCTAGAATATCATGTTTGCTACTCTGAATTAAGGATGAACAATATTAATCTCAACAAGTTGACCAGATTAAGGGAACTAGCACTATAGATAATATCATTTTCAACTAGTTTGTCAGGCTAGGGAAACTAATATTAATAATACTAATCACAACAATTGATGAACTAGATCAACTAATAGAATTCAAAACCCTAATCCTGCAGTATGAATAATACCAATAAAACTAGATGATCAGACTAGAGAAATCAGTAACACTCAATGGGATGAAGCATAGAGATAATTAATATAATCAAAGGAAATGAAATAGAGTTATAATCTCACAACCAAATACAAACGAAGGCTTCAATCGTCGGACTAAGCAAAAGTTGCTTAGTTCTTCATAGTCTTTAAAGCATAAAACTCAAAGGGAAAAACTGAACGATAAAGTTGTAAACTTCAATACTGAATTTTTAATTCTGAAAAGGCTGCTAATGAAAAGAAAGATATAACCTAGCAAAACCTAGTTTCTAAAAGATAGGAAACAAAATCCTAAAAGGAAATAAACGGAAATAATAAAAAAGAAATAAAAAGAAAATAAAAGAAAATAAACTCGGACGAAATCCCGGCTCCAGCGCGTGTGAACAGTATCCGCGACCGCGGCATGATATCTGCGACCGCGGAAAGTCTTCTGTTGCGGTCTTCAGCTTCTCTTGTGGTCTTCTCTTGTGGCTTTCTCCTCCATCTTCTTAAGTCTTCATGTAAGTACTAAAAACCACCAAATCAACATTTCTTCTCCATAACTCCATTCTCATAACTTATGCTCTAAACCCATACAAACGGTCCCTAAAACTCCGGTAACAACTCCTAGTTACGCACTACAAAGTAGAGCTGATCATAGGCTGTTGCGGGGGGTGGGGGGTGGGGGGGATGGGATCAGCACCACCAATTGGGTCGGGAACAGACTGCTTACGGGGCGGGGGGGGGGGGGGGAGGGATGGGATCAGCACCGCAAGTAGTGTTGGGAACAAGTTGCTGATGCCTGCTGGGGTGAGTGACGAGACTAGCATCAGCAAGGGCGACGTGATCCTTCATAATAACATCATCCAATTCAGGGACGAGATCCTCCATCATAACACCGTCTTCTCTAGGGACGGGATGTACTAGCCTCATCCCTCTGCGGGCAAAAACACTAACGGGGCGATTCTCTATGTCCCATCCTACCAAGTGTGACCGTCGTCGAAAACCAACAACTATATCTTGTTTGATCAAAATTTTATTTTATTTTATGTTATGTTATTCAGCTAAAACTTGGTTTACATGCTCTACATGCACCATAAATTGCGGCTGTGTATGTAATGGTGGGAACCCAAACTGCAATTGAGTAAATTTTGCCTTTACTCGTAGAAATCCACTACGAATCTGTGATGTTGATGCCATCGAAAGTGATTCTAAGTGTACAAATCCATCGCCAAACACCCCAAGCGAAAAATTTGGTTTGTACAAAGAAGACTTCTCATTTTGTGCAAACTTGTCATTAAGGCTTAGGTCGTTAAGACCAATATAAATTTTTTTATTCGCCTATTCAAATAATAAAGCAAATTAAGTGAGTTACAATACCTAAATAAAACAACTCATTTATGTTACTATGAACCTCGTCCGTGAAGGACAAAGCTCTTCCATTCGTGACGGATGAAGTTGGTCTGTCCTTGACAGATTAAGTTGGTTCGTCCATTACGGACGGAATTCTGTAACGAATTCGAGTTTTTTCTACGGATTCAATTGTGGTTGTTTCTACAAATTTACACTTGCATATTGTGCAAGTTACAAACACTAACAATTTACCTATAACTAGTCTAAAACACAAATTTATGGCTCGAACAACATAAAAAAACAATCTATTTGCACAACTATCTTTAATCAAGTTAAAGTTTAGCCTTTTAACTTGCAAAATTTGCAAATAAAGTAAAAATCAAAACCTTCATGTACATGTATTTGTAAAGTAAAGTAAAAACTCAAGTTTGAATGAAAACAAAAGAAACTTACCTCATTGTGATTAAACTTGAATGAATCATCTTATCCACTCATGGAATCAAAGAAATCGTCATGATTTGCCATAATATAAGAGAGAGTATTTTTTTGAGGGTGGAAGAATTTTTGTTTGAGGGTAGAAGAGTGTTTTGGTTAAAGAATTCCATAATATATGAAGAGTTTGAGGTAATTAAAATAGGTTAGGTGACAGGGCTTTTGTCGTATGTACCTATCAAAGAAACTTTAAAAACCCAACTAATGTAGTCTGGTAAGTAAGGGTCGAACCCACAGAGAATCAAGCTATCTATCTTGTTTGCAAAAATCGTTTATCAACAGTAACAAAGGGGTTTTTTGGCTTTTTGTTCTAAACTACATAACTAACTAACAAAATAACAAAGATGTAAACAGATATTGGCGAAAGAACTCAGCCAGACAGATATCCACACTTCAGTTTAATTGGTTGATCATCGATTATCTCTAGTTTTTTAACCCAGTGAATGTTCCAATTCATTTTCTTAAGTTTATTAACAGGACAACCAGACCCTAATAACACTAACTACTAAACAATCAAGAAACTATCGAGATTCAATTCAATAGCACCAGTAAGTTCCAGAAATTTCAGCAAATACATGCAACATAAAACAACCAGTTTTACTTAGCATGCAAATCAATTCTCTTCTACAATAAACTATCACAACTAGTTCTAGAATATCGCAGTTGCTACTCTGAATCAGATATTTCAACCAGAAATAATCCAACTCTAGCACAAGAATAATACCAATAACCACTAGTTGATCAGACTAGTAAAATCAATAAAACTCAAAGAGATTAAGCACAAGAGAATCAATAACATTCAAAGGAAAAGAACAAGAGTTATAATCTTACAACCAAATCAAACGAAGGCTTCAATTGTCCGACTAAGGAAATGAAACTTAGTTCTTCATAATCTCGCAAAAACTCAAAAACTCTCTAAGAAAAATTGAACTGCCGTTCTGAAACTGTTGATGATTGAATGATACCTAAAGGAAACTAAGTCTATTTAACCTAAGTGAAATCTTCTAAAAATAACAATAATCGAAATATAAAAATATGAAATAAAGGAAACAAGATAAAAGTGGATCACGTGTGAAGATCCTCTGCGCCTTCCTGATTTGCACGACCGCGACATCCATCCCGCGCCCGCGGTTTACACTTCTCCGCTTCCTGACAAGCTTTTCCAAGACCGCGCATGTTGCTCCTTAGCCGCGGTTACGGCTTCCTCTTCAACTCATCTACGCTCCAACACTTCACTAAAATTAACACTTTCTCCACTTCTACTCTATTTCTCCACCATCCTAAATTATCTCCTAAGCCCACTCAGATGGCACCTAATAGCATAGTAACAACTCCTAGTTACGCACTACAAAATAGAGCGTATCAAATTCCCCCATGCTTAGACCTTGCTCGTCCTCGAGTAAGCTAATGGAAACCTACTCCTCCAATGAAATACACAAGGTATCAGGAAGCACAACAAAATTCTCCACTAAGAACCATACCTACTCATGAATCCCCAATAACACCAATACAGAAATGCAGCACACCAACATTAAGGAAAGTAGAGTACTTCTCCCAAGCTTAACCCGAACTCTAGTATGTGAATGAGAATTACTAATCCTAGCTCTAATCTAACTCCTTATAACTCCAGAGTGACCTACCCGAAACCTCCTTATTGCTCCACCACTTATGTCGCCACGCTAGAAGAATGAATGAATCCTAATAATCACTCCTCTTTTTTCTCACTCATTTTGCCTAGGCGTCCTTTCGGGTTTTCACCTAGCCACTCATTTCATTTTTCTTAGATGAGTTCACCAATCCTCACCACACTCTTTAGCCTCTTATTACCCTAGCCTAATGTTGGTCCGGGCCCCTGAACTTTGCCTAAGCCGCCCTTTCGGGTTTTCAGCTTAGCCAGGCTTTTATGATTTTTTTTTATATTTTTTATATACAGAAACCAGCGAGTACAAATCTCTCCCCCATGCTTAAATATTGCATTGTCCTCAATGTAATGAAAGACGAAAATGAAAACCAGGGGAAGAAAGAAAAATACCCACTAGTGTTGCTGAGGTGGTCCCCGTCTCGGACGTCGGGGTTGGCGTGGCGTTGGAAAATCATTGAAACAAGAGTCGCTGGTGTGATGGCGGGAGACAATGTTGTGCAGCATATCTTCTGTAGGTCCTATGTATGATTGGAACCACAATTCTCCAAAGGCAGAACGGAGACTAACCGGAAACAAAACTCTCAGGTACTGGTGATGATGGTCGCGGTTCTCAGAAGAGAAGAAGCAACGAGGAGAACGACTCAAATATGATGTCGGGATGAGAGAAATAGGTGGTTGCGGCTTGAAGGAAAGAAGAGATGGCCGGCCGCGACGTGAAGTAAAGAGAACTCCAAAACAAATGACAACAGGCGAGTGCAAGGCCGCGGTCACGACTTGTACTTGATTTTTTTTTTAGATAAAGAAAGTTTATGGTGCATTCTTCGCGGAAAGGGCAAGGCCGAGATCGTGGTTTTCAGGCCGCGGTCGTTGCTTTCCACTTCGAAAATGCCTCTACCTGCAAGTTAGTCTAGAAAACGAAACAAGGGAAAAAAGAATGACAGAAAGAGAAGAGAAAATGACAAGAAAGACTTCATACCTCGGGTTGCCTCTCGAAAAGCGCCTTGGTTAATGTCGTGGGCTCGACATAGTGCCATGGTGATCAAAATGAGTTACTCACATCAATAGAACACATAGAATCATCATCAGGAGGGTGTTTCTTAGCATCATAAGTGTTATACTCTACCCTTTACCCATCAAATTCCATAGTCAGTGAACCACTACTCACATCAATTTTTTGTGTTGGCGGTCTTAAGAAACGACCTACCTAACATAACAGAGCATGCATGCTTGTCGTGTCCCATATCCATCACAAAGAAATCAGCATGAAAAATCAAATTGTCAACCTTCACAAGGACATCCTCTACTACTCCTTTCGGATAAACATTAGACAAATCAACTAATTGAATCACTGTCCCAGTTTCATGCAATGGTCCAAGCCCCAAAGATTCATATAAAGAGTAAGGCAACACATTAATAGATGCACCCAAATCTAACATGGCTCTTTTAAACTAGGTGTTACCTATCATACAAGGAATGCTAAACATGCCAGGGTCGTCACAATTCTTAGGCATTCGCCTTTGAAGCACAATAGACACATGCTCATTTACTTTAACCTTTTTCTTGCTTTTCACTTTTTGATTCCTCTTAATTGTACACAATTCTTTAAGAAATTTTGCATAGCGAGGAACACTTTTAATCAATTTAAGCAAGGGAATGTTTACCTCACACTTACTGAAGGTTTCAAAAATCTCTTTGTCATTCTCTAGCCTCCTTGTGTCTTTCAGCGCTTCAAGAAATGGCGGAACTGGCTTCTGGAAACCGAGCGAAGGAAAATTCGGCCTCACATATGAATTTGCAGCTTTTGAGGCAAGGCCACGCCCGCAGCTCTTTTTCTACGCCCGCAGCTTCTTCAATGTCATCAGTTTCGTCCCTTTCAGCTAAGGGAACTCTGATGTCCGCTCTATCATCTAGCTGCTTCCCACTCCTCAACATAATTGCACTCACATTCTGCCTCGGGTTCAACTCTGTTTGCGACGGTAGCTTACTCGCCTACTTAGCCTCCAATCTGCTTACTGCTAGGGAGATCTGCCCAACCTGATTCTCCAAATTCTAAATGCTAGACTTGGTCTCATGTTGAAATTGCACTAGATTGCTCTATATGGTGGTCATGTTCTGTGCAAGAGCCTTGATCATATCCTCTGCAGACATAGATGAACTCGAATTCTGCCCCTGAGGCCTAGGATCATATGATGGTCTGAATTGTTATTGTTGTTGACCTCCAAGCTGTTGAAATTGCTGCTTCTGTTGTTGCTGCTAGAATTGCTGGTTTTGTGGGTTTCCATATCTCAAATCGGGGTGATCTCTCCACCCAGGATTGTAGGTGTTGGAGTATGGGTCATATCTTGGTCTAGGAGGTCTGAAACCTCCCACAACATTCACTTCAGCTGCAGGCTCTTGCAGTGTCGGACACGCATCAATAGGATGCTGCGTGATACGCTCTACTTTGTAGTGCGTAATTAGGAGCTATTACTAGGTTATTAGGCACCATCTGTATGAGTTTAGGAGACAATTTAGGATTATGGAATGGTAGAGTATAAGTGGAGAAAATGAGATTTTAGTGAAGTGTTGAAGGCATTGAGGAGCTGTGAAGAGTAGGCCGCAACCGCAGGCTAAGGAATGCACAAGCCGCGGCATAGGAAGAGATCGTCAGGAAGCTGTTGAAGTGTAAGCCGCGGGCGCGGTTTGGAGTGATGTGGTCGCGGCCAAGGTGTAATATCCCTCATTTTATAAGGGTATTTTGAAATTTTTCCAACTCCCGTATTGCACGTCGAATTTATTTCAGAGAAGTTCAAACATTCGGTAAAATGTTTGATCTCTGTAATAATTTTTCTCAGTGAAATAAAATACATTCGACGTATTTTGGGACTTAATACTCATTCATGTACGATTATTTTCATCCCGGGCTAAGGCCATGTTGTTCCAAGTTTAATCGAACGAAGAATGGCCTTGGCGGCGACCGCCGTAAGGAAAGCGGCGACCGCCGCCAACTGATGGACGTCGTCGTCATCTTCTTCAACTGGCCAAGTTGCCAAGTGGACTAGGAGTGCAGCGACCACCGCCAGAAATGCGGCGACCGCCGCCAGAGACCCATAAGGGTGGCGACCTCTTGCCGGTCGAGGCGACCGCCGCCACTGTGCAGGGCTAGTTGCAGGGGCTTGCCGGCGACCGAGGGGCGACTCGATCTCGGCCCTCCACGTTGCATGGCTTGCCCATTTCTTGTCCCCTGGGTTTGGCTATTTAAGGAGGATGTTTGGGATCAGATTAAAGCTCAATTCGAAGCTCAAATCCCTCACAATCATCTCGTCGGAAAATCAAGCTTTCGTCGGAGAACTCGCAATCGATCGTCGGAGCTCCTTTGGTGTTTATTCCGGTTGCAAAGTGAAGCTTTGAAGGCCCTTAGAAGCTTAGAATCCAAAGCAAGCCAAGGGAGCAGCAAATCGATCGACACCGGTGAGATTTCTCTTCTCGCATTTTCTGTGCAGTTCGCAGCGGCGCCCGCCGTAAGGTAGACGGCGACTGCCGCCACGAACAGCGGCGCCCGCCGTAAGGCAGGCGGCGACCGCCGCCCAGAAGCCTTTGTCTTATTTCGGCCTTGGCTTCTGTGGCTTTCGATCGGGACTTTGTTCCTTCGATTCCTTTCGTATTCTTTTAGATTCGTATATGTAGATATCGAATCTAACTTAGGATTTCTTTATGGGTCGATCCGAAGGAATCTGTGTTGCCAGATCTGTCCCTGTTTTGAGTCCGGAAATCCCATCGTCGTCTTTAAGCTTATGCGAATCTAAGGCAAGTGGCAGGTCCGCTCTTGCTCATCATTCCATATTTCAATTAATTTTCAATTGTTTAGTTGTTAATTAATTTGGAATGATTTACTGTTTATGTTGGGAACAGTTTTGTTAAATAAAATAAGATATTATAATAGGTTGTATATCTGCTAGAACAACTCTATTATATATATATATATATGTGTTTAAATACAGATATTACGATAGGTTGTATATCTGTTAGAACAACGCTAGTATAGATATATGTTTTTGATGTTGGCCATGATGGTTGTGATGTGAATTATTACTGTGTTGAACTGTTTAGTTAGCACTAGTAGTTAGGAACGTTGGACTCGTTGAGGTCCAGTCGTTTCTTGATAATTATTGGTTGAGAGGGCATCGGAGACCCTGACACCAACTGGCGGATCATGATCGTCCTCTATCCGAGTATAGAGGTGGTGCATTTAGCTAGTGTCACAAACCTTAGGAAGGATTCCCTTCGATATATGTCCCTGATAACACCTATTTTATACATATTTTAGGAGTCTAGTTGCATATTAGAATAGTTCATTTGCATACATATTTTATATCTTTTATTGTTAATTTTGCATTATTTTGTATTCGGAGTCTACACTCGTATTTTTGTATTTTCAGGTATTTTAGGTGCAAATTTGGAGGTGATACGAGACTATTTGAGAAGACGCCAAATATATGGATACCGGTGAAACAATATAGGGCTGAAGTTACAAGATCATATAGAAGCCCATTAAGAAGTTGGCCCAAAACGCTAGACCGTGTAGCCCACATGATTCTTCAGAGAGGAAAGAGGCCGGCCCACTGGAATTCAAGAAAAGCAGCAGATGAGAGTAGATGAAGGAGGGGGTTTTTTGTTTGACTTTTCAACGGGGAGGTGGCCGTAGTTTAGGTTTTCTGGAGGATTGAGCTTTGCTTTAGTTTTGTTTTTTTGAGCTTCACAGCCGTACGTACAGGGTTGAATTTCAAGAAGGAATTGTTGGCTTTGTTTTGATTCGAATACGGTATTATCGTTCTAGCCTTAGATCAACTTGGATTATTTTTATCATTGAGATTAGATTTTCTTATCTCCTATTTTTATTGAATAATTCATGTATGTTATTGGCTAGTTAAATCTTTTGATGTCTTCGATCATGCATAGCTAAATTCCTAGTTCTAAGGTTTTGGTGATCCCGACGATGCGTATGTAATTAGAATTATTTCTTTGTCTAAATTGAAATCTGAAACCTTGTTTGATTCAATCCTAGAGTTCTTAATGCAATTGATGAATGTCAATTAGGTTTCTATTAGGTTTGAGTCTGAAAGGAGATAACCTCAATAGATAACTCAGATAGGGTATGAGTCTGAAAGGAGATTACTTTATTAGACTACTAGGAATTGAACCTGAGTGTTACTTGTGCGACAACAACTTAATTACTCTTGAGGATTAATAGGCTATCGTAGATGTTCTAGGTTTGAGTTGGATTAGCGGAGTACGACAGCGGATGTTATTTCAGTTTATTCCTAGACTCTAAGTGCGTTAAAGGGTTTGGATGAGATTAGCTCTGCGCGACAGCGATTGTTAGTTTAGTCCAGGCACATTTACTATCGTCTGAAAGGAGTTAGTAGATTACCTTAGATAGCCTACCTTCAAATAATTTGGACTAGATTCAGTGAAGTGTGATTTTATTTACTGTTGCATCGTTGCGGTGATCCTTAACCTTAGACATATTTATCCCACTGATTTTTATCCTTTTTATTTGTTAGCTTAGTTATAGTTTTACCCAATCTCATATCTTTCCTGGCCTAGTTCACTGGTAGCATTTCAATTAATATTACATTGGTCTCTGTGGGATCGACACTTGACTACTACAACTGATCCCGTACACTTGCGGGTAGGTTTTAGCCACATCAAGTTTTTGGCGCCGTTGCCGGGGACCAATTTGTTAATATTAGTTGTAATTTCTATTGGTGTGTCTAGGTCATTATTTTTATTTTGATATTTTTCTTCTTCTTATTTCAGGTAAAAAAAAAAATAGGTTTCAGCAAACTCGGAAAACTCGGTCGAGTTTCGACCGAGTTGGGACAATTGAGAGAAACTCGGCCCACAACTCGACCGAGTTGTGGACCGAGTTACAATCTGTTTGCTTGAAAAAAAAAAAGCCTTTCGTTTCTTTTCCCTTCTGAACCCTTCCTTTCCTGAACCCTGTCGCTGCTACTCCCCTGCCCTCTCTTCTCGCACCAGCCCCAAGCGCTGCTTCTCGCCGGCGCCGCCCCTCACCGATCTCTCCCTCCTTACCCACTCCACCGAACTCCATTCCTCCTCACCTCTCTTCGCACATCCTCTCTCACCCCTCCTCCACCAGCACCCACCAATACGCTACTGCCCAGCACTGCCCCCGCCGAACCCACCTCTCCGCCATCGCCAGTCCCGACCATCACTGCCTCCAAATCCAGATTCGCTTCCGCCGAACCTCCTCGGCGCTGAACCGCTCCGGTTCTGCATCCATCTCGATCCAAGCCGAGCCGCAACCATTCCCACCGGCGATTCACCGCTCCACCTGCGCCGGCGACCATCACTCCCACCATCTGCTGAAAAGAGCCCCGAGCCAGATCCGTGCCGCCCAACACCCACCTTGAACCGCACATCACATTGGTATTTGCTCTTACTGTTGAAATTTTTTATGTGGAGGCGTCGTTATGTTCGGATGTTCAATGGTGCTTCATATGTGGTTTCACGCCTTTCTTGACCAACCTGATGTTGTCTGCATTTGAACTGGTTTACGCTTAAGCTAGATATATGTGGGTTTTGTTGTGATTGAATTGGCATGCCTGAAATTTCAATTCCTCTTGATTTGGGGTTGTGCCAATTTACTGGTTTCACTACCAGGTGATGAATAAACGTTTGATTAATAGTTAGTCTAAGTTAAGCATTGCACTTGATGATATTGTGCTCAGGATCTTATGAGAATATTATTTGAGCACCTTTTATCTTTGTTTATCTCTACTAACTAGTGGAATGTGTAGTCTTGTGTGTGGGGTTTGTTTTGTCTATGATGTGTGTACAGTGCTACTGGAAGATGGAAGATAGGATGCTGATGAAAATTCTTCTGCACTTGTACCAATTTTTGACAACCCCGAAGCATAGTTCGAAGATGTCTGATTACCTGAAAATCTTTGGTGAGTTTCCTTATCCTCTTTCTTTTATGTCTACATTGGGGACAATGTAGAGTTTAAGCTTGGGGGAGGGATAATTCCATGTGTAGGCTTTGTTTGCAATTTAGTGATTTTTTTTTCATAACATTTCATGCATCATGCATTGCATTTTAGGTGTTTGATATGATTCCCAAGCTTTGCTTTGCTTTGTTTGTCTTGCAGAAATTCCTCTTGAAATATTTTGATTGTTGATATTGTAATTAATTTTAAGCATGTTGATGAGAATTTTTATATTTTCTAATGTTTGAGTTAAAGTGTATATTTAGTCATTGCTTGAGACTAGTTAGGACTGAAATTCTAGATAAATAACCCGTGAGCTTTTGAGCCTTAGGACTGCACATAACTGAGTCCTCTTATTTTTTTTCATGTGTGTGACTCTCACTTTGATTGCTTTATCTCTAGAACTTGCATTTAGAACTTATTTTGAGGCCACGTTTATGACTCTTGTGCATGACATAAAAATGATCGAGGCATTATTTTTATTAGCCTTTATTTCCCTTTACCACCCTTATATGTTATTCCTCTGCTTGAAGCCCGTTGAGCCTAATTAGCCTATTATTTTGGAAGCTCCACAAAAACATCCTGAGCTTAATGATTAGCCTTTTACCCATCTGGGAATTAGGATGATTTATTCGTTTGTTTTTATGGTTGCAAGCCAAGCTTGGGGGAGTTATTTGTATGGTGTGGTATTGCTGAAAATGTTTTGGCTTTGAAAAAAAAAAGGATACAAAAAAAAAATACAAAAAAAAAAGAAAAGAAAAAAAAAAGAAGAAGCCAAGAATAAGGGCATTTTGTTGAAAAGAATGGTACGAGAAATTCTCAAGTTTGGTGTTGTCTTGGGTAGTTCCTCTTTCCCGGATTTAGCATCACATGGCCAAATTGTATCCCTACCTTTCTTTCCACCTGGCCCCATTACAACATAATAAAAGTCCTCTTGATTTATGTCATGTACAAGGTCCTTAGTGGTGGAGATTTAAGACCTGATGCAAGCTTATGGTAGATGAGTTTTCAAAGTTGAGATTTGAGCGAAATAATATACCCTAAACACATGAGTGAGAGTGATTCATATCCTTTTTCCTAAGTGAGGTCTAGAATGGATGTTCTACTTAGTCTCAGTAATGATTATTTGTATGCTTTGATGATTACATTTTTAAATATTTAAGTTTTCATGGACTTGCTTGAGTATTGATTGGATAGAGACAACCTTTGTATTTCTTGTGGAATTTTGAACTATGTTCTTGCTTGAGGACAAGCAATGTTTAAGCTTGGGGGATTTGATAACACCTATTTTATACATATTTTAGGAGTCTAGTTGCATATTAGAATAGTTCATTTGCATACATATTTTATATCTTTTATTGTTAATTTTGCATTATTTTGTATTCGGAGTCTACACTCGTATTTTTGTATTTTCAGGTATTTTAGGTGCAAATTTGGAGGTGATACGAGACTATTTGAGAAGACGCCAAATATATGGATACCGGTGAAACAATATAGGGCTGAAGTTACAAGATCATATAGAAGCCCATTAAGAAGTTGGCCCAAAACGCTAGACCGTGTAGCCCACGTGATTCTTCAGAGAGGAAAGAGGCCGGCCCACTGGAATTCAAGAAAAGCAGCAGATGAGAGTAGATGAAGGAGGGGGTTTTTGGTTTGACTTTTCAACGGGGAGGTAGCCGTAGTTTAGGTTCTCTGGAGGATTGAGCTTTGCTTTAGTTTTGTTTTTTTGAGCTTCACAGCCGTACGTACAGGGTTGAATTTCAAGAAGGAATTGTTGGCTTTGTTTTGATTCGAATACGGTATTATCGTTCTAGCCTTAGATCAACTTGGATTATTTTTATCATTGAGATTAGATTTTCTTATCTCCTATTTTTATTGAATAATCCATGTATGTTATTGGCTAGTTAAATCTTTTGATGTCTTCGATCATGCATAGCTAAATTCCTAGTTCTAAGGTTTTGGTGATCCCGACGATGCGTATGTAATTAGAATTATTTCTTTGCCTGAATTGAAATCTGAAACCTTGTTTGATTCAATCCTAGAGTTCTTAATGCAATTGATGAATGTCAATTAGGTTTCTATTAGGTTTGAGTCTGAAAGGAGATAACCTCAATAGATAACTCAGATAGGGTATGAGTCTGAAAGGAGATTACTTTATTAGACTACTAGGAATTGAACCTGAGTGTTACTTGTGCGACAACAACTTAATTACTCTTGAGGATTAATAGGCTATCGTAGATGTTCTAGGTTTGAGTTGGATTAGCGGAGCGCGACAACGGATGTTATTTCAGTTTATTCCTAGACTCTAAGTGCGTTAAAGGGTTTGGATGAGATTAGCTCTGCGCTGACAGCGATTGTTAGTTTAGTCCAGGCACATTTACTATCGTCTGAAAGGAGTTAGTAGATTACCTTAGATAGCCTACCTTCAAATAATTTGGACTAGATTCAGTGAAGTGTGATTTTATTTACTGTTGCATCGTTGCGGTGATCCTTAACCTTAGACACATTTATCCCACTGATTTTTATCCTTTTTATTTGTTAGCTTAGTTATAGTTTTACCCAATCTCATATCTTTCCTGGCCTAGTTCACTGGTAGCATTTCAATTAATATTACATTGGTCTCTGTGGGATCGACACTTGACTACTACAACTGATCCCGTACACTTGCGGGTAGGTTTTAGCCACATCAGTCCCTCATGACGAAACATATATCTAAAAGCTTATAACGTGATGTGTATTTTGGAATTAAATAAGATAAGTGCCGTTGTCGCACATAATTAATAAGCTTTGGTAGTTGTATTAATTTGGGTGGACATAATTGTCACCCTAAGGTTTAAAGCTTTGTAGCTGCTCTTAATAATATTAAAAGTCTTAACGTTGATGTGAGTGTGATTAAGTGGTTATAGTAAGAGTTATTACATGGCATGATGTATGGGAATAAAGTTGATGTCGTGATTGAGGAACCGATTAATCTCTCTAGAAGTAATCTAGAGGATGAAGTGATTAAGGGTGAATGTGTGGAGTTAATGTTCTAAGAGATTAAGAGTTACCTTTCATAGATGAGTTGTGTTATAAGAATTGAGGAGGATGAATCATTTCCAGAATGATGTCTTGAGGAATTAAGAGTAATATCTCATGTGATCCGTTTCGAGGAACATAGACTGTGGTGATTATGTCTGGAGAAAGTTAAGGAATCTTGAAAGTTTAGGTTATAAAGTGAGTAAAGGAATAGGTTAAGTCATTACCAAAAGGATCTTAAGTTAGAATTTGGCATAAAGACCAATTCTGATGTTAATGAATAATGGAATTGTGGGAAGTATCTTTAAGGAAGTTGAGGTTGTAATGTTTCGAGGTTACTAAGAGTTGATAATGGGATTGTAAGGAATTAAGAGGTGAACTTTAAGATTTTGTATATAAGGAAATTGTGAGGGAGATGCGTGTTCTCCTATTTTAAGGTAGCCATGATTAAGTGGATAAGATAAGTGCGGTGATGCACATAATTAAGGATTTAGTTCCCGACGGTATATTTCTGGTGTAGAGATGATCTAAGAGCTTAACGTGTTTGGGTGCGTTATGATTAAGTTAAGTGCGGTGTTACATATTTTAATATACCTTGGGCGAGTAGTACAGCTAGGCGCTAGTGCAGCTAGGCACTAGTGCAGCTAGGAAAGCTCGTCTTAACTTTTAGTCGCTCGAATGCGATACTGTAATACTGTAATTATTAATGTTCCCAAACTTTTGTCATGTTTCCTATAAGGCTCATTTCATTTGGAGTCTTCTCTTCAGTGCATATCTAATTGATAAATCATTCCGTGAAAGTATCGGGTTTATATATCGTTCCTTCGGTTATTAGTCGAGGGACAATGATAGTAAATGGTTACGATCACTCGAACCACTCTGCTTTGTACCCTTGCGTAGTCTTTCATTAGACTAATCAACCGTAATTGTTCTCTGCATGGTTGGCTGGTGTCATCCGTTCGATTCGGCACATCAGATAAGTTGTCATCCCGTGAAGGCTAGAACGACTATAGAGGCGAATGGTGTTTTTGATAAGTTTATCCAGGTTAAGATCTTTGGCGGGTGATCATTGCGATCAAGACCCTTTGTTGGTTATTTAAAAGACTTCCGCTGTGTTAAATATGTTTTTGTAAAGACTTCCGCTGTGTTTTTGATGTATTTGGAATTATGTTGTAATTCCGAGACTTTGGTTTAAATGAAAGTTATGACAATTTTGTATCATAATTGTTGTTTGATGATTTATATCAACTGGTAAAGCCTTGGGTGACATCGGACAGAACGTTTGAGGTCACTGGCGGTAATGCCTTTCCAAGGGAATATTTGGGGGTGTTACACAAGAAGAAATCCGCTGGAGAGCCACAAAGAGTAAGCCGCGGGCGCGACTGAGGAAACCACGATCGTGGCCTTGAAGATCAGAGACTATGCGGGAAGATTTCGCCGCAGATTATCTTGTTACCTTAATTTATTTATTTTTTAATTTGTTATTTTAGAAGATTTACTTAGGTTATAAGTACTTAGTTTCCTTTAGGTTTTATTCATTCATCATTTGTTAGAACAGCAGTCTACGTTTTTCATTGAGAGCTTTTGTGTTTTGCAAGACTATGAAGAACTAAGTTTCCTCTGCTTAGTCAGACGATTGAAGCCTTCGTTTGATTTGGTTGTGAGATTATAATTCTTGTTCTTTTCCTTTGAATGTTATTGATTCTCTTTTGCTTAATCCCTTTGAGTTTTGCTAATTGGCCATTAGTATTATTCTTCTGCTAGAGTTGGATTGTTTTTGGTTGAAATATTTAATTCAGAGTAGCAACTACGATATTCTAGAACTGGTTGTGATAGTTTATTGTAGAAGAGAATTGATTGCATACTAAGTAAAACTGTTTGTTTTGTGTTGCATGTATCTACTGAAATTCCAGAACTTATTGCTGATGTGGAATTAAATCTGGATAGTTTCCCTGTTGTTTGATAGTTAGTATTATCAGGGTCTGGTTGTCCTGTTAATAACTTAAGAAAAGGATTAGGAACATTCAATGGTCTAAAGAACTAGAGATAATCAATGATCAACCAATCAAACTGAAGTGTGGATATCTGGCTGGCTGAGTACTTTTATCAATATTTGTTTACATCATCATTAATTCTGCTAGTTGATGTCATAGTTTAAAACAAAACAATCAAATCCCCCTTTGTTACTGTTGGTGAACGATTTCTGCAAACATGATAGATAACTTGATTCTATGTGGGTTCGACCCTTACTTGTCAGACTATGTTAGTTGGGTTTTTAAGGTTTCTTTGTTAGGTACACACGACTAATTGCCTATCAAATTTGGCGCCGTTGCCGGGGAATCTAAAATTTTAATCTTTTCGCATTTGTGTGTGATCGTGTTACCAACTATTGTTTAAACCTGTCTTATGGTTCACACTCGTGCTACTAATTTTCCAATTTTCACTACTACAATAAAGGCCTAATGAAGCGGTAAAAAACCGCTGCAATATGTAAGACAACCGCTGTATTAGGTTTAATGAAGCGGTTGAAAACCGCTTCATCTGCTCGAGCTGCATTAGGTCAAATGCAGCGGTTTTATAATCTAATGCAGCGGATCTTAATGAAGGTAAAAAAACCGCTTCAAAAGACCAACAACCGCTGCTAAAGTATCTAATGCAGTGGTTGTATGGAACTATTGCAGCGGTTATTTTATCTTTTACAGCGGTTTCTTTTTATTTGAAACACTTTTTAAAATCTACTTACAACGGTTTTAGCACCTATTGCAGCGGTTGCTTTTATCTATTGCAGCGGTTATGATTACCTAACAGCGGTTGTGATTACCTATTGCAACCGTAGTGCTTACCTATTGCAGCGGTTTGATTCTCTTTTGCAGCGGGTGTTGATCTAATGAAGCACTTTTCAAATTTTTTTGTCGCGGGTTTATCCTATTGCTGCACTAATTATATATACATATATCCATAATATTTTTTGCTGATATATATATACATATTTTTCCTGCTTAAAAAAATGCAATATTATACTAAAATTTCATTCATTAAATAAAAAACATATTGGTTACAATATATAAGTGCATACCTTGCCCAAGCGTACCTACTACCTACTATACAAAAAATCAAGTCAATAAATATATAGAGTTGACTTATACTAATTAACACACCAAGTGTAAGTTAGCTAGATGTGCTAATATACCAAAATTATGGACCAAAATCATATCATTACCCTAGAAAGTAAACATGTTAATCCTATACCGCTAATATTCATGTTTTCTTGCTTGTCCAATAAAATCAAAAACCTGCAAAAAAAGTAAAATAACCAATATAAGATTAATCCCTCCTAAGATAAATTAATTCTACTCAACAACAATATACTAACTATATGAATGAATCTACAAACATATATATTTCACTCAATAACACCAACAATTGATAAGTGCAATTCAAAAGAAAATTGAAATGTTATTTTTTTGCTAAAACCACTTCAGACTATTGTTTCCCCCCTTTAAATCATTACATATTCTTAGACACTAATGCATCTTGACATCCAGCTCCACGTGAAACTAAATTTCGCTCAACAATAACACCAACAATCCCTCAAGCAAACACAGAAGAGCAACATGGAAACATATTCTAAATATAGCTACATACAACCTCAAGTAATACTTGAAAACATGCCCAAAAGCTTCATAGCCTGTGCAAGTGACACGATACCTTTCTGCCCAAAAGCCAGAAAAATGTTTTGGATCTCATTTTATACACTTCAGTAATCTATGCTTAAGAAAACAATAAATGACACGATACCTTTCTGCATGGCCAGAAGATACTGATGAAGCACTCTGATTCTGCTACTCATCTTTATTGCACTGTGAATTCCAGTCAGGTGGGCAACCACTGCACAAATTCCAAATTTCAGATATTGAAGCCACACAGCATAAAATGAATAATTGATCTATTAATAGTAATACCGAAACTTATTATAACTTGTCTAATGACATAATAATTATTTGGCAAACCTACATTGGGTAGGTGCAAATCCTCCGTCTGCTGGTTTCAGATGTGCAATGTGATCAACTGATATCCTTCAGCTTCTATTGTATTCATATGAAAGGAATTCAAATGTAAAATATTTTTATATAGAGACACACTAAAAAAGAAACAAGACAAGAGAAAAAGGAAACCACCTCAATGTTGTAACTTGATGGAACAAAGATTAGTTCTTGAGTAAGTTATTACCGCAGCTAACTCCTCGTGCTTGGGGATAAAAACAGTGTCAACTATTCCATTTTTGAAGTCCTGCCATAAGCAGCAATGTCATTTTTCCCTGTGATTTCCAGTAACAAGCACAAATTTAAGATGAAATCCTAGAGAATACGGGTACAAATTTCCCTCATAAACTTCAAAGAATATTACCTACTCTTAACAGTCTAACAGCAAGATAACTTTACAATAATGATTTGAATTTACTGCAATCATTGGTATCAAACAAATTTAAGATCCATTTCCTCACACAACTTTGCCAACCACACAATCATTGGTATCAAACTAAAATTCACTGCACGCCCTCTTTAAACTAACTTTAACACTGAAACTGGAAAATCCTATATTTGAATTGAAGTACTAATATGCACGAGAAACAACATTTTGAGTCTTTTTATAATAAAACATGTATGATCAGAATGACCCAAAAGCAATGAAAATTATAATAGTGTTAACATTGGAACTTGAAAATCCTATACTTGAAGCAGTAACATGCAAGAGAAACAACATTTCCTACCAGTTGATGTTTCATGTATAAGAAATGGATGAAGAGGTACAAAAACACCAGCTTGACAGAAACTCATTGGTCAAAAAAGCAGGTTCATATCTCAGCATATGAAATGAGAATGCTCATCATTAGTAAGTATCAACCATGCCTCTAGAATGTAAAAAATTGGGTTCATATTCTCAGTAATGTATAATTACTTGAACTCCTAAACAAAGGATGAAGAAACGACCAGCTATCTAAGATGCAAATCATTGATGAAAAAATGAGCTTGCATCCACACTTGAGTTCAAGTTGTTCATTTTCTTTTATAATCGAAAGATTAGAAACACTACAATGCTATCAGATTTCTCCTAGAAAACATCATGAATACAATGAGGAAAATACTCCTTTCATGCCTTGAGAATACATCAAGATAAAGGAATGTATTCAAAATTTTATCTACTCAAACAGCACATAAAGACACATCCAACAAAAAAGAAAAATATAAGCGGCTCTCTTATCTTCTGCCACATGAATAATTAGTAGGATAAAGCAAACCAAGTTTTAATACCAAAAAGATTCAAAATCCACCCAAAATCAGCAACATACATTTTGGCAAAGCACTCAGCTGATCACGGGAAAAATTTCAAGAGAATAATACTCCAAGCCAGTGGTTAAAAAAGTGAAAGGCGACTCTAGGCGATGGGACTCCTGGACACCTAGGCGATCCTATAACAAAAATTAAACATCCTAACCCAATCAACTGGTTTGATTGTTAATAGATAGAGAACTTAGCCCTTGCCCCTTAAAATTCATCCAACAGTGAACAAATTAACAAAACCCTAAAAATCGAATTGCACAAAACTAAAGCAAACGAGACGTTGCTGCAGATCTAAACCAACAATTGCACAAGGATTGAGTAAGACTTACACAAATCTAAAGCAATTGATCGAAGGCACAAAATGCTTACCGGAAACGAGAATCGCCAGATTGAGGTCAGTCGAGGAGAAGTGAGACGGGCCGGAGAGACCACCGTATCAGAGACCCCGCGACGAGTCGGAGAAGCCGCGACGAGCCGTAAGGGGCGCGACGAGCCGAAAGAGCCGCGACGAGCCGGAGCTGGAGAGGGGGCGAGCGAGTTCGCGCGAGAGAAGGGCTCCTGGTTTTGGCTGCTTCATCGATTTTTTTTCTAAGGGTAAGTAGATGAATATGATAGGGTCGGCTGTTATATGATTTTTTGGAAGTGGTTTAACAGTTGCATTGGCTTTTCTAAGAAGCGGTTTTTTTTTCAACAACCGCTGCAATAGGTATTAGCAACCGCTGTATTTGACTGTGTATAGATGAACCGCTGCAAAAACCGCTGCTTCAAGCTAAACAGCTATACAACCGCAGCAAAAGCCGCTGCAATTGTTAAACCTCTTCATTTGCCTAAACCACTGCACCTAACCGTTGCATTAGTTCAATATTGTAGTAGTGTTTAGATCTTGATCCAGAAATTGAGCGAACACTTTCCAAGAACCGCAGAGAAGTTTGTGAGCAACTCGAGATGGCTGAACAACAGACTTTGAGACAGTTAACTGCACCGAATCTAGAGCAGCAACTGATGGCTGTGCAATTTCCTGAGTTGGCTGATGGTGTCAATTTTGAGTTCAAGTCTGGATTAATTCACTTGTTACCCCACTTCCATGGGATGAATGGCGAAGATCCCAACAAACATCTTTCTGAGTTCCATGCCGTATGCACCAGCATGAAACCGAGAAGAGTCACTGAAGACGAGATCAAGCTGAGGGCCTTTCCTTTCTCTTTGAAGGATTCGGCCAATGACTGGTTCTACTATCTAGCTCCAGGAAGCATTGATACATGGGCAAAGATGAAGAAAGCCTTTCTGGAGAAGTACTTTCCTGCAACAAAGCTCACAAGCCTGAAGAAGAACATCAGGAACATTGAACAACATGCTACTGAGACTTTGTATGAGTACTATGAGAGATTCAAACGCCTAATATCAAGCTGTCCATATCATGGTTATTCTGATCAAGATCTCATTCTTTATCTGTATAGAGAACTTCTTGATGATGAGCGCAAAATGGTGAACGCAGCATGTGGAGGTAATATTCTGAACAAAACGCCTGCTGCAGCTTTTGAGATGTTTTCTGAGCTATTTGAGGGCTCAAGGCAATTCAACAAGAGAGCAAGCTCCCACACAGCAAAGGCCGCGGACTCTCATCCATCATCTTCACTGCAATCTGATGTGAACGAGTTGAAGGAGATGGTGAAGCGTTTTATGGTGAAAGGAAGTCTGCAACAAGTCAAGGCATGTGTCATCTGTTATGACACGCAACATCCTACTGATGCGTGTCCGACATTGCAAGAGCCTGCAGTTGAAGTGAATGATGTGGGAGGTTTCAGACCTCCTAGACCAAGATATGACCCCAATCTGAGATATGAGAACCCATAAAACCATAAAACCAGCAATTCCAACAGCAATTCCAACACCAGCAGCAATTTCAGCAGCCTGGAGGTCAACAACAACAACCATTCAGACCACCATATGATCCTAGACCTCAGGGGCAGAGTTCAAGCTCATCTATGTCTACATAAGACATGATCAAGGCCCTTGCGCAGAATATGACCACCATGCAGAGCAATCTAGTACAATTTCAGCATGGGACCAAGTCAAGCATTCAAGACTTGGAGAATCAAGTTGGGCAGATCTCTCTGGCAGTAAGCAAACTGGAGGCTAGGGAGGCGAGTAAACTGCCATCGCAAACGGAGGTGAACCCGAGACAAAATGTGAGTGCAATTATGCTGAGGAGTGGGAAGAAGTTAGATGAACCAGCTGCAGATTCAGAGGCTGCGGAAAAGTTCATCTCAGCAGAAGACGGAGTCTAGGCAAAGCAACAACCGCGGCCTGAAAACTGCGACCGGCATACCGGGTCGAGTCATTTACGGGTCAGTCGATTGCGGGTCAAAATTTGTGGTCGATTGTGGGTCGTTGCGAGTCAGGTATGGGTTTGGGTTGACCCATCGGGTCGAGAGCGCCATGTCAAAATTTTATAAAATAATATTTTAATTAAAACAAAAATAATAAATCAAAAAATTCTTATTATTTTATATTTTAATAATAAAATATATTATAATATTTAATATATAAATATAAATACATTTGTAATGACCCAACCCATAAATTTTCGGGTCGAACGGGTCGGGTCACTTTTGACTCAATATTTTTCGGGTCGGGTCTCAACCCATAAAACGCGGGTCGTGTCGGGTTTGCGGGTCGGGTCAAATATTGACAACTCTATATGTGCATAACTTTTGTACTGTATAGTCTGTATGTGCAGATGTCGATTTTAAAACCGCACACGTGCGCCCTCCCGTTTCCCCCCAAAAATACATGTTTTTTTCATTTAGAATTCGATCGTGATGAATTATTCTGTTTTATTGATTTTTTCAATCTGAACCTCTTTTTTTAAATCGAGCAGTCCATGTCCATTTTCATTTCTCACATGGATGTCTTTCCAACCAATCCAGACTCTTATAAAAATTTGAGTGGTTATTGTAACATTAGACAATGAGACATAAGTAGAAACTTTATATCTAGAATGACACTTTCAATGCTTGAAACATGTTAAAATAATATAAGATTTTTTTTGTAAAAAAAGAATAAGAATAACATAAGAAAATTAAAACTCAAAACATACGATGTAAAATTTATTAATAAAAACACATTATATTATAAAAACAGTAAAAAATAAGAAGGAAATTTTAGTTTCATACCATAATATATATATATATTTGATAAAGTAAGAATTAGACTAGAAACCACAGAGAAAACGATTTCTCAGTCTATAGTATCCTTGCGGATGAGAACTACAAGTTCTAGGTTATTTCTAATATCTTTCGAAAGACTTCGCTGCGCCAGCTTCGCAATGTGATCAACAACAACGTTAGTATCTCGGAAGACGTGGAAAATCTGCACTGAAGAAAACAGTTGTAAAACACAAAGGATATCAGAAATTAAGATTTCAATATTCCAAGGACAGTGCCAGATTTTGTTCAGAACGTTAACAATTGTCAGGTTATCACATTCAATTTCGATGTTGTTAAAGCCCAATACCTGCGCTTTAATCAAAGCATTCCTGAAAGCGATGGTTTCTGTTTTTAATGGGGTTGATAGTCCACACTTTTCACCAAAGATAAATAGGGGTTCTCCTTTGCTATTTCTGAAAATGTACCCATAACTAGATTCTCCGTTTGGCATAGTTGATCCATCCGTGTTAATTTTTATAGTGTTGTCTGGTGGCTTTTTCCATTTTTTCTTTGAGCGTTTTTTGCTATCTTTGTTATTTTTCTTATTTTTTTGTTGTTCTGCTTTCAAGCAGTCAGGGTTCCATGTCTTTGTCTGTTTCCAATTATTGATTTGGTTTTTAATGTAAATAGGCATATCCTTAATAGGATCCCACTCATTATTTGTATTTCCAAAGCTTAGTTGGTTTCTGTAGAACCAGATTCCCTACCAAGAAGTCAAAAGTTCTAAGAATTGTGTTTTATCTGTTTTTCGTCGGATTTCCTCAATCAGTTCATATGTTTTTTTATTTCCAGTGTTCATTGTTCTGATCATCCCAAGAGTCTGGGGATTAATTTGTTCTATGGTTTTCAAGGTATGGGTGCAAAGGAATAAGATGTGAGTAGTATCTTCAATTGGTGCACTACATCAAATGCAGTCAGGGGTCAGTGAAACTCCTTTTTCAGCTAGCCTTGCTTTTGTTGGAAGCCCATTTTTCATGATTTTCCAAAGAAATTTTTTAACCTTTGGATAGGTGTCCAGTTTCCATATCCAAGAAGAATCATGGGCTGAATATCATTTATTTTCATTAATCATGTTCATAGCAGACTTGGTTGAGAACCATCCACTTTTGCTTGCTTCCCAATACATCCCGTCCTCAATGTTATTAAAGGGGATAGGAGTCGATGTGATTCGTCTGCAAAGGTCACTTGGTACATGTTGTTCAATTTTTTCTTTGTTCCATGTTTTATCCGGCATAATGAAATCCGCGATCGAGGCATTGATATTCTGGATTTGTTGCGTATTGATTGTTTTGTTTAAGGGACTTTTTGATAATTGGATTATCAGTCTAAAACTTGATCGTTCTCCCATTTCCGACCTGCCACACAAGTCCCTTTTTGAAATCCCCCAGGATTTCTGTCATTTTCGACCATTGCCACGAGCACGTTCATGTTTTTTCATAGTGCAAAAGGTGTTTTGTTTTTAGGTATTTTTATGTTATGATTTTAACCCAGCAATTATTCGGTTCTGTCAGGATTTTCCAAAGTAGTTTAAATTGTAGTGCTTTGTTCATGTCCTGAGACTTATGAAGACCTAGTCCTCCTTGGTGTGTTGGTTTACAGATTTTGTCCCAGCCTATGAGAGGTTTATAATTGTGGTCTTTGTTCCAGAAGAAACCCCTGTTTAGTTTGTCAAGTTCATTGTGTATATTTGTAGACATCATAAAGCTCTGCATAAGATAATTTGATCTGGATGCCAGATTGACTTTAATCAAAGTTGTTCGTCCAACTTAGGATAGAGAGTTTGTTTTCCATTTGGTCAAATATTTTTGTGTGCATAAAATAGTAAAAAAGTGTCATAAAATAATATTTAATTTCAGAACAAAGTGTCAAAAAATGACCTAATTCCCTACTTGTTAAGTTCCAAAAAAGAATGTTTCAAAAATAAAAAAAGTTCCAAAAAAGAAAAGAAAAGGATATCCTTGTTCGCGTTGATTATTTCAAGAGAGAAGCGAGAGAGAGGGTAAGAGGAGTTGGTCGGAGAAGACAACGTGGTGGCGATCCCGCTTCGCTGCTGGTGGACGGTGATAGGAGGCGAAGGTCGACGCTACTGCTGGAGGCGACGGCAGAGGAGTTGCTGGTCGGCTTCGCTGCTGCGGGAGGGCGAGGCTGCTACTGGAGGGACACGCAGTGGTCCGGCGACGTATACTAAAATTTCAGGTACAATTTCATGGCTTAGGATTGATTTTAGGGCTGTTAATTTTTGGGGTGTAAGGATTATTTCCCCGAAAGTTAGTGCTGATTGATTTAGGGTGATATGTTCTGATTATTTATTGATTTAGGGATGAATGATTTGGATAGTTAGCTTCAATTGATATAATCGATTTGTAAACGCTGTTGGAGGTGTACGGATGAATGGTTTGCTTTTTAAAGAACCCTTGAATTGATTATAACCTTGATACAAATAAGAAATTTGTATAATTTGGATTGGTTAGTTTCGACATTAAGGAATGAATCAGTTAAGGTAGGCAGTGGATTTTACAAATATTGACATCCAGCAGATGTAGAGATACAATACATGTATTCATGTTCTTAACTCAAATTAGTACAACACCAACAAACCTGATTTGAAAGTTCATCTTTAAAATCCAGTTCTAGTTAATCTATGACATAAGACAACTTGTATGCCTTCCTTAGATGAATTTTCACCATTGAAGCGACATCAGACATGCTTGTGTACCATGATTCCTAAAAGAAATAAATTTAGTACCTTTTCTATAAGCTGGATGTAGCTTGAAACATCTTGTTTGAATTGTGAGCAATGTGCTCATGGACAAAGATGTGGCTTCAAATCCTACATAGGCTAATTAATTCTAGAAGCATTTGGTATTTTCTATCATGTTTAACTAAGATAAAGAAGCTTTCTATTTACTTCTTACTTGCTACTTGTATGTATTGCCTTTTCAATGTACTAATCACATTCAAATGCTTGTAGCCTATGTGAGATTCGAACACACATCTTATGTGTATTCATCACTGTACCATTTGAACTAATAGGATAAAAATTGTTTTTTATATTATGAGCTTACATTTAATTAAACAAGGTTAGATAAGTTGTTGAGAAGGCTACAGATTAATGAAACCGTTACTAAGAACTCATGCATGTTGGATCAAATTTTGGTTTATCTATAGTGGACAAAAGATTAATAGTTGAACATGCAGTTCTAGCTAGTATCCTATATCACTATATGCTCTTCGGAAATGCAAGAAATAATATGTTTAGAAATGCTGTTTAGAAACGTTTAGTGTTACATGCAATTCAAATTCAAACCTACAACCTCCCTTAGAAGAAAGCACTGTATACTATATACTGTATATTGCTATAAATTTCATTTGGATGCTTTTTTCTTAAAAAATTAAAAATCCTCAAGCAATCAGACCAATGCTTGAAGGTGGTACCGTGCTCCAGTAGTTTCAAATTAACATTCAAAAATGTTTGAAGGTGGTAGCGTGTAATCAAACCAATGCTTAAAGGTGGTAGCCTGCAATCAGATGCTTTAAAAATTAGCAAGAAATTTTAAAACCTACAACCTTAGTTTCATATTAACATTCAAAATCCCTACTCCCTAGCAATATTAAATTCAACTCCTAAAGGAATTTCCAATAGCATGTCTAAATCCCTAAAAAAGTCACAAAATTGTGAAACGCTAAATTCAAATCCAAAATTCACTTGAAAGTATAGCAATGTCATCAAACCACCGGACCACTGCCTCTGCTCGATCAAAGTTTTCCTCCGCCTCTACCTCGTCTCGCTCGAAGTTTGCCTCCGCCTCTACCCTCTTCTAGCTGGACCTTCAACTCTTGCCGGCCACCAGAATTGAAGGCCGACCAACTGCCAGCCTGTAACTCGTCTCGGGGTGGATTCCTTCCTCTCGCCGTTCTCCTTCGTTCGACCTTTCTCTCTGGAAAAGTAAACGATCTTTCTGCCAACACGTAAAACAGGCTAGCTTTTCTTTTTTCCTTTTTTTGTGTGAACTTAACGTATTTTTGAAGAATTCCTCATGTATGGTCATGCGGAGCAATTTTAAGAAAATCGAGGGTACCATACAAAATTGTTCAAACCTGTGGATATTTCACGAAAATTGCAAAATCTGGGGCCTTTATTCTTTCTCTCTCTGTCTCAGTCTTTCTCTGCGATAAGTTTCTTCCGTGTTCCTCATCCTCACTCAATAATATGGTTACAGTTCTAAGGTTTCTCGCTCATCTTACGCCTGCTTGTCAAATCTTTCAATTTGTTGACTTCATTTCTCGATGTTTGAATTGTGTCGACAGTCCTTGATTTTTGAGTATGGCTGCTTACTTGTGATTCCTGTATATGTGAATTAAAAAAACTAACTAGCTTGCTTGTGAATTTGGTGTCTTTTTCCGACTATAATCTGTTCTCTTGTGGAGAACGAGTTGGTCCTCTTTCACTGCTGAGAAAGGATACGGTGCGCAGAAAATCTAATAAATTTATCAAGGATTTTCCATATCCTCTTTATTAAATGGTGGTATAATGGAATCATCTCATCCTGATTCAATGTTTAGTATAGTTTTAGGGTTTCAATCATCTCACGCCTCAAATCTGTGAACTTGTTGACTTTGCCACTTCTTGATGCTTGAATTGCTTCGACGGGCCTTGTTCTTTGAGCATGTCTGCTTGCTCTTGATTCTCTTGCTTTGTATGAAAATAGTAATTAGGTTGCTTGTAAATTGGGTCTTTTTTTGACTGTAATTAGTTCTCTTGCTGTGATCAAGTTGGTCCTCTTTGACTGCTGAGAAAGGATAAGGTGCATAGAAACAGTCTCCTGTGTTGGTTGGGTTTAAATTTATTTTGACGGAAATCCTTTTTATTGGAAATTTATGCGTCATCTAGCAAATTCAACAAGGATTTTTCAGATCCTCTTCAATTAGTTGGTGCTTTATTGGAAAGTTTCGATTCTCTGCCTGATTTATTGCTCTCTTAAATTGCTTTAAAACTTCTCTTCTTGTTTTGATCTCTGCTGTATCCCATCTAGTGTGCGCGTGCTGGGTAAGTTGCTTTGATCCATTATAGTGTGCTTTGAAAATTATTTGTATTTGTTGTGGTGAGCTTACAGGGAACCGACAATTATGGTAAAACAATGTATTTTGTTGTAGAATTTTTTGTCTTCAATTCTGCTCGTGGGTAGTACAAACCGTTGCTTTTTTCTCTAATTCCATTTGAAGTTTTCCAAGACATGTGTGCTTTTGTAGTGTTCAATTCGGTCTAAGTTTTTCATTTTCTGATGATCCACCTACCTAGGTTAGAGAAACACGGTTTGATTCATAATTGACTTTGTTATAGTTTGAATGTATGATGATGTGCACTAACAAGGGCAGTAAAAGTGCTTGCAGTTCTGGAACTTGCCGCAGCAGATAACATTTTGGTGAATCGACATATTTATTTGGGAATCTTTCTGTGAGTATCTATGACTTGGTTCAGAGCCGGCTCTCGTCTGGCAAAGTTTTCTGTCAAGAGATCTCTATCTCAGGGACGCTCTTATGTGGGAAGAACACGAATTGTTCCATCACAGAACCACTACTTCCACACCACAGCTTTCAAGCCAAATGCACAGGCTGCTACTGCTCCTATCCCACGTCCTGTTCCACTATCTAAACTTACCGACAGCTTCTTGGATGGGACAAGTAGTGTTTACCTGGAGGAGCTCCAAAGGGCCTGGGAAGCTGATCCAAACAGTGTGGATGAGTCATGGGATAATTTCTTCAGGAATTTTGTTGGTCAAGCAGCCACTTCTCCAGGAATTTCAGGACAAACTATTCAAGAGAGCATGCGCCTGCTATTGCTGGTAAGAGCATATCAGGTCTATGGCCACATGAAAGCCAAGCTCGATCCTCTGGGTTTGGAGGAAAGGCAAATTCCTGATGATCTAAGTCCAGAGTTCTATGGTTTCAGTGAGGCTGATCTTGATCGGGAGTTCTTCCTTGGAGTGTGGAGGATGTCTGGGTTCTTGTCTGAAAACCGCCCAGTACATACTCTGAGAAATATCCTTACCCGCCTTGAGCAGGCCTATTGCGGAAGCATTGGCTATGAGTACATGCATATTGCTGATCGTGACAAATGCAATTGGATAAGAGAAAAAATTGAAACTCCTTCGCCTAGGGTTTACAATCGGGAAAGGCGTGAAGTTATGCTTGATAGGCTTTTCTGGAGTACACAGTTTGAGAATTTCTTGGCGACCAAGTGGACAACGGCAAAAAGGTTTGGACTTGAAGGGTGTGAAACCTTAATACCTGGTATGAAGGAAATGTTTGACAGGTCAGCAGATCTCGGAGTTGAGACTATTGTCATTGGGATGTCCCATAGAGGAAGATTAAATGTATTGGGCAACGTTGTTCGGAAGCCATTAAGACAGATTTTTAGTGAGTTTAGTGGTGGCACTAAACCTACAGATGAAGTTGGCCTTTACACTGGAACTGGAGATGTTAAATATCATTTGGGAACTTCTTATGATAGGCCTACTAGAGGCGGAAAGAGAATTCATCTTTCTCTGGTTGCGAACCCAAGTCATTTGGAAGCCGTGGATCCTCTTGTTGTTGGGAAAACAAGAGCAAAACAGTATTACTCCAATGATTTAGATAGGACAAAGAATATGGCAGTATTAATTCATGGTGATGGTAGCTTTGCTGGACAAGGTGTTGTATATGAGACCCTCCATCTCAGCGCTCTCCCTAATTATACTACTGGTGGAACAATACACATAGTGGTGAACAACCAAGTAGCATTCACAACCGATCCAAGGGCGGGAAGGTCGTCACAGTACTGTACAGATGTTGCCAAGGCTTTGGATGCCCCTATTTTTCATGTAAATGGCGATGATTTAGAGGCAGTGGTCCATGCCTGTGAGCTTGCTGCAGAGTGGCGCCAAACTTTTCACTCAGATGTTGTGGTTGACATTGTGTGTTATCGCCGATTTGGGCACAATGAGATTGATGAACCATCTTTCACTCAACCTAAAATGTATCAGGTACAGATTCACTATGCCTTTTTTCACTTGTCATTCTTGCTAACTTGCTGTACACTTGGCTTTATTAAAAACTTGTTTCTGGACATTCTTGGCACCACCTTATTTTCTTGTTACTTCATTCTAGAACTCATTGTATTAAGTTTGAAGACTGGAGCTTAGATCCTCCTACTTCTTGTGCCAGATTCTGGCAACCAATAGCCTTCATATCTTGTTTGTGGGGTCTAGGGCTTCTTGTAATGTAACAAGCCTAGAAATATACAAGTAAACAAACACATTAATTGCTTGCTTCCACTATGTATACTCTATCATTCTCATCATTCATGAGCCAAATGTGATTTTTTTTTTCCAATCTATTGCTGGTAATAGGTAATCAGAAATCATCCCTCAGCTCTGGAGATTTACAAGAAGAAACTCCTTGAAAGTGGACAAGTTACGCAAGAAGACATGGTTGAGATCCAGAAAAAGGTAAGTAGAATCCTTAATGAGGAATTTGACGCTAGCAAGGATCATAAAACTCAAAGAAGGGACTGGCTTTCAGCATATTGGGCTGGATTCAAGTCACCTGAACAGCTTTCTCGTATTCGGAACACTGGGTATGTTTGTCTTTATAGTTTTACAAGTATCTTGGATACTAGGGCCTCTTAAAATTTTAGATATTTTGCAACTTCTGTAGGGTGAAACCAGAGATCCTGAAAAATGTTGGCAAGGCAATAACAACCCTTCCTGAAAATTTTAAGCCACACAGAGCAGTAAAGAAGGTTTACGAACAACGTGCCCAGATGATTGAGACAGGTGAAGGTGTTGATTGGGCAGTTGGTGAAGCACTTGCTTTTGCGACTTTGCTAGTTGAAGGGAATCATGTTCGTTTAAGCGGTCAAGATGTGGAGAGAGGTACATTCAGCCACAGACACTCTGTTCTGCATGACCAGGAAACTGGGCAAATTTATTGCCCACTGGACCATGTAATGATGAATCAAAACGAGGAGATGTTTACTGTTAGCAACAGGTGAGTTGCATTAAATGCTCTGTTGTTGTTTTGAGTCAGAATTTATTGTGCTTGTTCTCTGCTTAGATCTTATAAGTTATAACTTATAAGTATCTAATGTAGACAACCACAACCTTGTTCGATGTGACCAAAATATTACGGAGTAGTACTTTGTTTGAGTAGTTATATGACATTCTGGAAACCAGGAAATTTGTCAAAGACTATACTTTTAGAGTTTGGAAAAGAACTCAAACCTCGAACTATTACCAAACATGCTTTAAGTGATGGATATTAAATTCTTTTCTGCTGCTCTGATGTTTCTATTTTGACAGCATGATGCCACACTTTTGCTGTAATTACTTTTATGTGTTCGGCAACAGAACCAGAATAAAGGAACTAAAATTTGCAAGGACATAATTAGAATGTATGATACCAGCAGCAACACTAGAATTTTATGTGTTTCTTTTTCTTTTTGCATCATATCCAAATGTTAATATTGAATTCAAAGTTCGATTAATCTTACTATTATGGGGATTCATTATAGTTAATCAACAATGAACACCCCAATTGGCCTGTTGTGTATGGCAAAAGAATTGTTAATAAATTCTGTTCTTCAGCTGCTACTTTTTTCTTTTCTTCGTATCTATTTTCCCTCTCTTGGAATGTCTCAAGTTGGATGAGTATCTTATTTTCTTTTCTTCGTATCTATTCTGCAATGAAGGGAATCATTGCAGAATTTTTGTTTATATATTTGTTGATACCCCCCAGACCCTGCTCATGCGGACTATACTCGGCTGGCTGTATATTTGTTGATACCGTTTCTTGTATGCAGCTCACTTTCAGAGTTTGGTGTTCTTGGATTTGAATTGGGTTACTCCATGGAAAATCCAAACTCATTGGTACTTTGGGAAGCTCAATTTGGTGACTTCTCAAATGGAGCCCAGGTGATATTTGATCAGTTCTTGAGTAGTGGAGAGGCAAAATGGTTACGGCAGACAGGGCTTGTTGTGTTGCTTCCTCATGGTTATGATGGTCAGGGCCCTGAACATTCGAGTGCACGTTTGGAACGTTTTCTTCAGGTGAGAGGCAAAATGGTTGCGGCAGGACTTTCTTAGAAGGATTCTGTGGGCTGTCATTATACATATCAACTGATTCTCCAACTATTTCTTTTGTTTCAAGTACCCTTCATAGTGCCATTAATTGTGTTCTCACATCTCGAAAATTTGTATGGCAGATGAGTGATGATAATCCTTATGTCATACCTGAGATGGATCATACACTCCGAAAGCAAATTCAGGAGTGCAACTGGCAGGTGGTTAATGTCACAACCCCAGCTAACTATTTCCATGTTTTGCGGCGACAGGTATGTGCTAGTAAGTACTAAGTAGTAGTTCATTATTTAAACAAAGGAAGTCGCCAGAGAACTTTACCGTCTCTTAATATCATTCCTTCCCAATAATCAGATTCATAGGGAATTCCGTAAGCCGCTGATTGTAATGTCACCTAAGAACCTGCTGCGTCATAAGGACTGCAAATCGAATTTATCGGAGTTTGATGATGTCCAAGGCCATCCAGGATTTGACAAACAAGGAACCAGGTTTAAGCGTCTCATAAAAGACCAGAATGACCACTCTGACCATGAGCCAAACATCAGACGCCTGGTCCTTTGCTCTGGAAAGGTATATATAGGTGACACCTATGTTTAAAATGTGGCTTCTTATGCTATCTTAACAATTTCATATAAGCTAATACTCGCAGTATCATAATTCCCTTCCTGCTGAATACTCGGAGCGGTCAGTTCTAAATATTCAAAACATCAATCCAATTTTTGTTTGTTGCTCAACACTGCAGGTTTATTATGAGCTTGATGAGCTGAGGAAGAAAGTGAGTGGCACTGACGTGGCAATATGTAGGGTTGAGCAACTCTGCCCTTTCCCATATAATCTTGTCCAGAGGGAGTTGAAGCGATATCCCAGTAAGTATTCTCTGATACTTAAGGAATGAATTTTGTACCCCTTATTCAGGTTTACTGTGTGATGATCTTAGGATCTTCTCATCGGCTTTTTATTGTGCTTCTCTGACCTTGAATTTTTCTGACTTGTGTTCAGATGCTGAGATTGTGTGGTGCCAAGAGGAGCCAATGAACATGGGTGCCTACAACTACATCGCACCCCGCCTATGTACAGCCATGAAGGATCTTGGACGAGGAAACATGGATGACATTAAGTACGTGGGCCGCCCTCCATCTGCTGCCACAGCCACCGGTTTCTACCAGATGCACGTCAAAGAACAGGCGGATCTTGTCCAGAAGGCCCTGCAACCTGAGCCCATCCCCTTCCCCTAATCTTAAACAACTCAATCTGACAGGCAACTGAAGAATACAGAGATGGATTTGGTAGGCAGATGATGCTCCCTACTACTATCCGAACACTCTTTTTGACTATGTTTCCATCATGGCATGGTATAAGAAACCGAGAGGCGGTGTGATTACATTGCGAAGGGAACGATATACAGTAAGAAATAAACCAGAGTAAAACCACAGGTCTTGTAATGGATGATCTGTTCGCATATGTTTTCTGCAATTCAATGGGCTATTATTGCCTATTGCCCATTTCATGCTTCCATACAGTGAGAATGTAGTTCGATTCTGAGCTGTTTTCATGGTGAATTTTTGAGCTTACGCTGGCGAGTGTCGCTTTACTTGTTGCCAATTTGATGAGTGCATGGCTCTTTCGCCTGGTCATGCCCTGACATTGTCGCTTTACTTGTTTATATGTCTATTATCCTCAAAGCTTACTTGCCTTCTAGTTCTTGTAATCTTCATAATTTTTACGATTTAGATCCGATTTGAGTGATTCCAAATCAAGTGTCTCTGAATTGAATTCTCTATCCAAATTAATCCAATAACTCAGTATAAGGGTTAGAAAAATGTGAGGAATTTGTGCATAAATTGTTCAACTTTGTTATTAGAAAACATCCAAGGAAGCGAAAGATGGGGATGACAATCAAACGTGTACCAATCTTTTGTACATATATTAATAATTTGTTTTATTTTGATAGTTTATAGATATAATTATATAAATTTAAGAGGTTATATTATTTTGGTTTATTTTTCCATATTTGACACTTAAAATCAAATCACAGTGGGCATCCGCATCGGTATTATCGATCCCTTTTTCCGCTTCGGTATCATCGAAGCGTGTTTGCCTTCATTTTCTCACCAACGTCACCGTCTTTTCTTCTCTTTCCTCTCATTTGCCCATAAGCACTGAATTTAAATCCCCCAGTGGCCAGTGAAGCTATCCGTTTCAGTTTCCTGATTGATTGATTAATTGTGTCACTCAGGCGCGGATTCCATTGCTACAAAGGTTCTGTTTCTTCTTGATTCCATTTCAATTTCGTGCTGAATTGCTTTTAAATGTTATTCGCATTGTCGAGTTTACCAATTGGAGGTTTCGATTTGCAGTACTCGCTATTTTGAAAGCGCTTTAAATCGAATTACGCATAGCATTTACATATCGATAGGATTCCTAAATTTCCACATCGATGTTCATGATTGCACAATTAAGATGATTCGAGGTCTCCATGAAGTTTAGCGTGCCATTTGTGGTTCCATTCACTAATCTCTAACTGTTTTTTTTTCCTGGATAGTACAGGGTTTGATTTTGTGCTTGGAGGACTTCCAATAATGGCGCTTAACGTCCCTGCAGCTTCAGCCTCTGCGGCAATGGCTGAAGCCAAGGCCTCCAACTTGGTGCCTTTGCGCTCTAACCCCTCTAAAGTCTCTTTCTCACTATCTACAAAGCCCGATCTTCGATTTCTCTCCAAGGTTAGTCTTTGTCCTTCTCCTCTCTACTTGAAAGCTCTAATTTTGCCTCCAAAATCTAAGTTGTGGCAGACAAAACTGCTGACAATAAATCTTCTATCTTGATGCAATAAATTAGGAACTTGATTAATCGTAGTAGCTCAGTGATCTAATATCTTTATGAACACTTGATTTGTACTTCTTAGCAGCTTTCTGGTAAGCTTATCAATTTCTAGAGTATCCTCGGCTTTAGGACATTGCTTAAGCTTTTTGTGATTATCCTAGATAGCATAATCTTCAAGATATAGGGGCACTGATTAGTGTTTCCTTCAGTTGTGCTTTGATTGATTGTACCAGGTTATAATTTATAAGCACGTCGCGTAAAATGAAGCAAATTGTAATTACTTGTACTGACACACTAATAACTTGCTACTAAATTTCATTTACAGGGCTCCTCTAGTTTGAGTCATGGTGTGACAATGAAGGCCCAGTTGAACAAGGTGAGTTCCTCCCATCCATCTTATTCAATAAAAGACGTCTTTTTGAAATTCCAAGCATTCTGTGAGACCCTTCTGGCGCTATTTGTTGCTACAAAGGTTTCTGCCACTGCTTCACCAACTGCTGCCATCACTGCCATTCCGGACAACAACTCAGCAATACCCACCAAAGAGATAAAAAATGAGAAGTCAGAGGACAACTCTTCGACTTTGGTCTTGGCTTCCGAGGAGTCGGTGTCTGAGTTTATCTCTCAAGTAGCTAATCTTGTAAAGTAAGTCCGTATGGTCTATCGATCTATCTGACTTCATTTGTTGAGGATTTAGATTTTTTGTTGTTGTCAATTCGTTTTTTTCAAATTTTATAGGCTAGTGGATTCCAAAGATATTGTGGAGCTGCAAATGAAGCAGCTAGACTGTGAGGTTTTAATTCGTAAAAAGGAAGCAATTGCGCCATTGGTACCTCCTGCTCCCATTATGATGCACACATATCCTGCACCAACATCTGTGCCGCAAGTGGCTGCTGCACCTCCACCAACTACTCCCTCCTTTCCAGCCCCTGCTCCATCAGCTGCTAAGCCTACAAAGTCGTCACTTCCACCTCTTAGAAGTCCTATGGCAGGGACATTTTATCATAGCCCAGCACCTGGCGCCCCTCCATTTGTGAAGGTATCTCTTTCTGGTTTTCCCCCTTTTTAGGCTATTTATGGGTCTGGCAGATTTGTACGCCTCTTGGATTGTGGGATTTTTGCTTATGCTAAACGGCATTGAAACTGCTCTTTCAATCTTTCAGGTGGGAGACAAAGTGCAGAAAGGACAGGTTATATGTATTGTTGAAGCCATGAAACTGATGAATGAAATCGAAGTAAGTCTTTCACTTCTTTCTATCTGAATTATATTGAAGATACTCTTGGTTCATAATTCTAAACGTGTTTGCTGCTGTTATTTTCCTCTGTTTTCCTTCATATACCTGAGTTTGCTTATGTGATGTATGGAATTGTTTGTGAGGTAAATACCAGCAGTGTTTTTAGGTCGAATATCAGTAAAAAGTTCATGTCAATTAGTAGATATATTTTCTGACGATCTTTATGCCTTTAAACTGTATTACAACTTACAAGTATGCTACACTCATGTGAAGAATAGCAAATTTTTGTAGTCTGTGTTAAATTGAATGACCACTCAAAGTAATGAGATTTAGTTTCCCTCTGAGCCAGAGGTGAAGATTCCTCTTCAAGTATCAGTAATTTTATGATTAATGACCGATTATGTAGATATTAGAAGACAATTTGTGTGGCTACTGGAAGAAAACTATAGAAACGGACTAGCCAATAAAAGTAATGGGATGTTGTTATGCTCTTGTGAGTTGAAGATAGATCTGTGTAGTTCAACATTTTCGGATCCAGTATTGTCAGGCTTAGCTAACTGGAAGATCATATGTTTTACTATTGGAGGAAACTATTGACATAGAAATGGCTCAAGATCTAATTCTCTTAGTTCATCGCATCTCCATTACTCTTTCCTGATTGGCACATAACTTTAGCATGTCATTCAGCCAAGACAGTAACCATTATGACACAATACTTGATTCATTTACCTCTACCAACAGGCTGATCAATCTGGGACAATAGTTGAAATCCTTGCAGAAGACACAAAGCCTGTTAGTTTTGATACGGTATGTTTTGGTTATCATACTCGACTGCCTAGAGCAATTTCCTCTTTATGTTCTCCCTTTTCTTCCACTCATATACTTTCTGTTATATTTGCAGCCAATTCTTGTGATACAACCCTAGAAATTCAAACTGCTCAAGCATGCATAATTATTGTGTGTTATGGTACCCTTTTTCCTCTCTACTGAAGGTTCTGGATGGGAAGGGTGGATATGTTGAGAGTACAACGAAAGACCCTTCATTTACAACCTCTTTGGCCTTTCTGTTTGTATCTAAAGCTTCATACTTGGAGCTTGTGAGTACTCGGTACAATACTTGGACACAACAAAAATTAGTTGTTTATTAGCTTATTGTCTCTCCTTGTTGTTTTTCGATCACTTTCCATAGTGGTCAAAATGCACGAAAGTATTTATTATAAATAGCGGAGTCTGCTTGCACGGATCGTAAACTCTTGTGTATCTAAATTTATTTTGATATTCCCTATTAGTTGAAAACATCCCCAACGACTCAACAATTAGTATCAGTGCCAAGTCAAAGTCTAGGATGGTGAAAGAACAATAACAAAAATAACAATAACACAACCCAATTGAAATCCCGATTAAGCGCGGTTGGGGGGTCAAGGTGTACGAATCCTTTTCCCGAACTAGTTGAGAAGATGTTTTGATGTAGACCTGCAGTAAAAGGCAAGGGAAAGAGAGAATATGGAACGATCCTAAACTATATCAGTATAAGCCCACCTCCTAAGGTCTAAGACCCTGAACCAACCCCTAAGTTGTCTAAGCCTCCGCTACTCGAATATTTTCCCTACACAAGGCCCTATATGGGAGGCCATTGCTTCTGTGAGAGTCAATTGCTTCTGTGAGAGTCAAGAGGATGAGGTCTTGTCTAATAACTTCTCTCCAACTTTTCTTGGGCCGACCTTTGCCTCAACGGAAGTCACTGAAAATCAAACCCTCACACTTGCGCACTGGGGTGGTAATTTTCCTCATTTGAATGTGTTCGAACCATCAAAGTCTCAATTCACGCATCTTTTCGCGAATACCGCCACCCTGACTTTGTTGCAGATGACTTTGTTACTAATCTTGTCCAACCTAGTGTGGTCACACATCCAACGCACCATTCTCATCTCTGCCACCATCAACTTATGTTCGTGTGCCTTTGTAATTGGCTAACACTCTACATCGTACAACAAGGCTAACATGACCACCATCCTGCAAAGCTTACCCTTTAGTTTGAGAGGCACTTTCCTGCCACACACGATTCCCAATGCTCCCCTCCATTTAAGTCATTATATCCGTATCTTGTACTTTATATCTGCGTCTAGTAGTGGGATTGTTAAAGTATGAAAGTACTAGATTGAGAAATTCAATATTGGAGGATGCAAATGAAGAATATTCTAACCTCTAAAAATTGTACAAGGTATTGAATGTCTTGAGAATCTTCTAACCTCTAAAAATTATTAAGTAAGAACAAAAAACCTGAAAATATGAAGGATGATGATTGGGATGAGCTCGATATAGAAGCACTCGCTGCCATAATCTAATGTCTTGAGAGATGTTACATGAATGGTGGTGAACGAGGAAATCGCAGCCGGTGTGTGGGCAAAGTCATGGAGGCAAACTTCATGCCGCTTGAAGACTCTAAAGAATAGAATTGATCTCTTGTATACTTGCAAGATGAAGGAAGGAATTTCATTTTTAGACTGGACCGTAAACCCAGACTGGACCGAAAATTATGATCTAGTCCCAAATTGTGTATGTTACGGTCCGGTCCACGATCTAAGGACATTTTTATCCGGGGCTTTTAGCATGGGGCTTTTAATTAAAATGTAATAAAATATTTGAAGGGGGCTAAAAGACCTAAGGAGAGTCCCAAAATTTGGCCCAAATTTGGGACCGTCCCATAGGAATAAGGATAAGGGCTTGTTTGGCCGACAATTTTTTTTGCCTTGATTTCCTTGCAAAACGACGTCGTTTAGTGTAAAAGCCAAACGTGTCCTCTCAGCTTTTGGGAGAAGATAGTGCCACGTGTCACTCAGCGATTGGTGCTCGGCGGGCGTCCAATATTTGTTTTTTAAAATTCATTTTTGATAAAATTTACAGGTTAGTTTTTTTTTTTAAATACCATAATTCTAGCTATATTTTTCTCTATCTATAGACATTCATTTTAGATATATTTGATATTTTTTTTTTGTATTTTGGGTATAAAAGCCCCTCCTAAAAGCCTCCACTAAGGGTCTGTTCGGTATGACTGAGGCTTATTAGGACTGAAGCTGAAGTATGAGCTGAATTGGGCTGAAGCTGATTGGAAGAATTTAAGCTGTGGGCTGAATTGAGCTGAGTCTGAAGCTGAATGTAAGAGTCTGAAGCATAAATGACTGTTCGATATAAATGAATTATTAAAACTTAATTTTATAAAAAATTACAAATTTACCCTTATTAAATTTTTTTAAGGGTATCACATTTATCCCCAAATTTTTAGGGTTCGTGATTGCATCATCTCTCCCAATTCTCCCCTGTTGTCAGCCTCCAGGAGCCTCCTTCCCCAACCAGCAGCGATGTAGCACCTCAGATACCCAACAACCTCCTTCCTTCCAGCTTCCGACGCCGAAGAACACCAACACCGCACCGAAGACCACCGTAGTTGGTTCGAAGTAGCGAAGCCAACCATCACTGAGTTGCCGCTGATCTGGGCGAAGAGGAAGAGCTGCGCGAGGACAAAGAACATAAATGAGGAAGATGCGCTTCCAGATCTGCGCGAGGAGGATCTCGCCGAATCGAGGAGGAAGAAGCTTCTCTCTGGATGTCGCTGATTCTCGCCGGAAGTCGCCGGATCTCGCCGGAGAGGAGATGCAAGGTTGAAGAAGAAGTCGAGAAGTGATGTTGGGTTGCACAGAAATTGTCGGGGTACAAGGGGTACTTCCAGCATAAGTCACAAAAATAAGTCCAATAAGTTGAATATCCTAGCTTATGAATTTGCTTAAAATTCAGTCAAAATAAGTCATGATAAGTCGGGATAAGTCACTGGTATACCGAACATGCTTTTTGGGTGAACTTAAGCATAAAGACTGATTTGGAAGGATAAGTCAGGATAAGTCGGGATAAGCCCCGTACCGAACGAGCCCTAAAATACCCCATTTCACCTAGGGTCTTATAACAATTAAATCCCCCAAAACTCACCTAAAAGACCCATCTTATGGGACTCCATTAAAGTTGCTCTGGGTATAAGGGCATCTTTAATGGAGTCCCATAGGATGAGTCTTATAGGGTTTTTTTGAGAGAATTATTTGTTATAAGACCCATGGTGTATTGGGGGCTTTTATTGGGGTCTTTTAGATGGGTCTTTTAGATTTAGTTTAAATTATAATTATATCCTTTTGTTTATATTAAATTATCAATATACCATTTATTATATTATTATACCCCTTATTATATATTAATGTATTTTTTTAAATCGTACATTAAATTTATTAATGCTATTTTATTTTAATTATTTAATTATATTATTTATTTAAAATTAAGACAAACAAACTTACATTGATAGGCAAATCAACAAAAGTGATGCATAAATTTAAGAAAATAAAACAACATGCAAAAACAACATGAACTAAACCAAATGACGAAATTTAACGACAAACATCACACGATACACGACTTAATAATTAAAAACAACACATAAACAACGAAACAATTTAATTGTTGCCATAAAGGTCCCAAATGTGTTTCTTCAAATCTTCTTTCAGCCTGTGATGTATTGTTCTATTCCGCATTTGAACCCTCCTTGTAATAACCGGATTGTTCATAATCTCCGGTCTATCATTGCTCCAATCCTGGTTATCCACCGATGTATTCTCTCCACTTACTCCTTCACCGAATTGTGGGATTTCGTATCCATGATGGGTGTAAGAATCTCGTTCATCTTCTACGATCATATTATGTAGAATGATGCAAGCCCTCATTATCCTTCCAAGCTTTCCAAAATCCCAAGAGAGTGCTGGTTGACGAACTATTGCAAAACGAGATTGCAACACTCCAAACGCCCTCTCCACATCTTTACGAACGGACTCTTGGTGTTGGGAAAACAACTTGGCTTCATCGCCTTGGGGGAGGCGAATTGATTGAACAAATGTCGCCCAAGGCGGGTAGATGCCATCAGCGAGATAATATCCCATCTTATACAGAGTCCCATTAACCGTGAAATTCACATTTGGAGCTCTACCATTCAAAACTTCATCAAAAACAGGAGATCGCTCAAGAACATTAATATCATTAGCCGTACCTGGTACACCGAAAAATGCATGCCAAAACCACAGGTCGTATGATGCAACAACCTCCAAAATGATTGTTGGATGACCATGATCTCCACGGGCATATTGTCCTTTCCATGCAGTTGGACAATTTTTCCACCCTCAATGCATACAATCGATGCTACCTAGCATCCCAGGAAATCCACGAGACTCACCCACACTTAGTAGGCGTTGTATGTCTGCTGCGGTTGGCCGCCTGAGATACTCATCACCAAAAAAGGTAATTATTCCATCAACAAAATGCTCTAAGCAATGCCTTGCAGTTCCTTCAGAAATACGAATATACTCATCACAAGCATCACCAGCAGTTCCATATGTCAACATACGTATGGCACTAGTACATTTTTGTAATGCAGATATACTAGGCCTATCTCTTGCATCTGACCTTTGTTGAAAGTACTCCATTCCATTCCCTAGTGTTTCCATAATGCGCTTGAAAACTTCCTTGCTCATTCTGAACCTACGTCGGAAGAAATCATCTGGATAAGTTGGTTGATCAGAGAAATAATCTCTGTAAAGCCGCTCATAGCCTTCTTCCCTATTTCTCTCAATATACTTTCGACGACGTCGAGCACATCCTGATTCTGCATTGTTTCTGCGGTGTCGAGCACGCTCTTGAAGTGCATCACACGCATCAAGCGCTTCTTGTGTAGTTCTTTCGTATTCACCATCTTCAGAGCTATCGCTAGAAAGTAAAGGGTTTGAGTTTGAGGAGTTTGAGGATGAACTAGACATTTTTAGAGATTTCAAGAAATGAGGAGTGACTAAACCATTGTAAATCCTCACTTATATAGATCTCTGTAATTCTAGAAAATGCCAACTAGTTAAACAAAGAAGCATTGTATCACATGCTATGCTTTGCAGAAGCAATCAATTGCTTTCTCTGCATGACTCTACACCACATGAAATTATAGAAAATGCCAACTAGTTAAAGCATCTCTATGCTTAGTAAAAAAACAAAGAAGCATGGTATCACATGCTATGCTTTGCAGAAGCAATCAATTGCTTTCTCTACATGACTCTACACCACATGAAATTATAGAAAATGTCAACTAGTTAAAGCATCTCTATGCTTAGTAAAAAAACAAAGAAGCATGGTATCACATGCTATGCTTTGCAGAAGCAATCAATTGCTTTCTCTGCATGACTCTACACCACATGAAATTATAGAAAATGCCAACTAGTTAAAGTATCTCTATGCTTAGTAAAAAAACAAAGAAGCATTGGTATCACATAATTGAACTTGCATTACATTAAAAAAGCTTTCATTACAAGATCTAAAGATGCATTACAATATTAAAATATGCATTACAAGATTGAAAGATACATAACAAAATTGAAACATGCATTCGAAAAAAAAACATGCAAAGCGGAAAACTACAAAGACATCTTCACAACTACATGGATAACACTTAAGAGGCGAATTCTTTCATCAATTGCATCTTGACAACTTCCTCCTCCGGTGTGCAATCATGCTTCCCCATCAACCACTGGAGCATGTCCCACTTCCTGCTCCTATCGATATTATTCTGTTCCATCTCCTTGGTCTTTTGTTCAATCTCCATGGTCTTGATCCTAAGATATTGCGCTTGCTTCTCCCTCTTTCGTGCCACCTTTGCCATCTCCAATTCATGGACGTTACTCTGGATGCGGATTTTTTCTCTTCCGAGCATACTTTCTCCATCATCTTCAGCACAACTTGTGGATGCAAAATTTTTTCCCTTTCGTTTAGCCTTCTTGATGCCCTCAGGACGCTAAAAAATCCCAGTGAAACCACTCGTTGGAGTATCTTGATTAGAGCCTTCCATATCAGTAGACGATCTTTTCGAGCTTGGGGCACTTCCCGAGCTTTGGTTCATCCCGCTGGCCTGGTGCAAATAAGAAAAGCTCCATTTTGGCTCGTATCGAAGAGCCTCCCATGCATGCTCATATAAAAACCTTTTTCCCGTTTCCCTTAAAAACGACTCATGTGCAGTCTTCATAACATCATCCTCCGACTCCCCACTTCTTTTATGAGCACATGCATGGTGATACGTACCAACAAACTTATTCACTAAATGAGTAACTGTATGCCATCTATTCTTAACACTTTCCAAAGTTCGCTCACCTTGATCTGGTTTCTTGTAAGTGTTCCAGTAGCCTTGAATTCGCTTCCAGAATGCCTCAGATGTCTGATTGGTGTTGGTTACGGGATCTTTAGTGGTGTTTAAGTACCCACTTGATGAGGAGCACATCATCAGCCTTACTCTAGGCGCATTTTGTGTATGTTTGGGCATCATCGGCATCACCACCACGAGCAACACGACCACGACCATGACCACGACCACGACTACTGCTTTGAGTTTGATCCGGTGACTCAACAACATGTTGGGGTTGTGTGCTAAAGCTTGGCATCTCCATTGACTGAGATGCACCTTCGTAAGTGTATTGATTTTGTGAGAGGAGTTGTGTGTAGTTCATATTATAAAGATCATACACATCTAATGACAAATCCCCAAAATTATTTGGGATGTCATATTGATTTTGATTCATGATGAAAGAATAGAAGAGAGGAATGAGAGGTTACAAGAGATAAATGATATAGGATTGTGTGAGTTGTGCAATTGGAATGTCATTTTATTTATAGGCAAATAAAAAATCATTTACATTTTTTTCCTATTTTGTTATATTATTTAAAACAATAGTTAGTACACCATAATATTAAAAAAGTAGTTAGTATACCCTAAAATAGTTTTAGTATACCATAAATTTATTTACAATGTAATTTTCATATTAAATAAATTAAAATGCTATTTATTTTATTTAAACCCCTAATAATAATAATAAAATGATTTATTTTCACTTCCTTAAACCTATAATACAAAAAAAAAAAAAATCTACCAAATATATCCAAAATGGATGTCTATGGATAGAGAAAAATATAATTAGAATTATGGTGATTTTTTTTAAACACCAATTTTTAAATAAATCATTTAAAAAAATAAAATAAAGGACGGTAAGGAACAAATCCTGGCCGTCCATAACGTGCCACGCGGCGCCCACCAATGAAATGGCGCCGCGTGGCACTGTCCCCCAGCCTTTGATAAGGCTGCGTTTGCTCCTAGCCCCGAAACAACGTCGTTTTGCTCTTAACGGAGGCAAAAAAAAAGTAAGCGCCAAACACGCCTTATGTCTTATACCCATGGGACAGTCTCATGAAATAGCTGAATCTGGGGACTCTTTTAGGGTCTTATAGATTTATTTGATTATTATATAAAAAAAATTCTATGAGACCCATCTAAGAGCCCCCGTTAAAAATGCTCTAAAGGTTTATGGGTTATGGTCCGGTCCAGGACCGTAAATTTATTCGTAGAAGAGTGACTTGATTCTGATCAGAGGGTACGTAAGCAATCATGGCCAGAATGATGCAACTAGATGGTGTTGTAGCCTGTAGGTTATAGATGCTATGGTTATGTTTGTATTCGTCCAAAATTTGAGGTATGGTTTTCAAACTGTGTATGAGGTCTACAATTGTGAACATGCTTTTATTTTTGAGAAATAGCAACCAATACCCCAAATCATATATGGCTTTGTAATTCTACCCTAGTACTTGTGTTTTTTGCAAATATACCCTATTGACTTATTTTTGGCTTGTTTTTTGCAAAAATACCCCACAAATAAAAAGGTAAATTAAATTTTGACTTTACCTTTTCTTTTGGAAAATAAAATATGATATGACACTATTTTAAATGCGAAAAAAAGCAAATCCCAAATAATTTTGAAATCCCAAATGAAATCTGAAAATTTCACAACAGGAAAAAAAACCAAGCCTCTCTCCCAGATCTGTTATTTTCCGGCGGAATGTCCATCTTCTCCGGCGGAGTATAGATCTGTTTTTTTACCGGCGAATTTAACCGATTTCGGCGTGAAGGTTTCTCTTCCAGGTTTGTTTGCTTAAACCCTTCTTCACCCATTCGAGGTAGCTTAAACCTTTCTTCACCGTTCGAGGTAGCTTAAACCCTTCTTCACCGTTCGAGGTAGCTTAAACCCTTCTTCACCGTTCGAGGTAGCTTAATCCCATCGCCGCTTGAGCTCCGATTAAGGCCCTTGCGATTCGGTCGCGAATCCGATTCATCTGCCTCTTCTGTCTATCTCCTTCGAGCCTTGTTGTTCATTTGGGTTGCTCCGATTAAGGCCCTTGTTGTTGGAGGTAGGTATGTCAAGTTTTTCAGAGTTCAAGTCAAGTAACGCCATTTTAGGGTTGCTCCGTTGCTCTTCATTTGGTTTTTAGGGTTGATTCGCTGTTGTTTGAGCTGAAATGAAGTGAGAAAGTGAGGTTGAATGCAGCGAATTGTATAAACCTGTGAAATCCGTGTTTGTAAAATGAGAATGTCAGATTATGTTTGTTTTTGTCACAATTGCAGGAATTACCATTGTTTCAACATTTCTTGTCAGCGTTGATGAAATATTTGTCACATCGTATAGTGTTATTGTTGAAATGATCAATTTGATTGTCATGAATGTCAGATTATCTTCCTTACTTGAAATTATAATGTTTATATTTTCTTGACATTATAGCTCTCTTACTCTTGCAACTTCCTTGTCTTCTCGTGTGATCTCTACAACTGAGTATGTTGAGTTAGGTGCTTAGAAAAAGCTTAAATGTTGATATTTTATGTTGTTTGTCTATCTCCCCCAATGCAGCTGAAGTGGTGTAGTTCTCCATATTGAAACGGAGGAGATTAAAATGGGTAAAAAGATAAATTTTGTTTAGCTCATTGTGTGTAGTTTTCCATAGTTGACATCCTGTCAGTTTGTGTTTAAGTCTAAGTTCGTTTTGTATTTATTGACCTTGTATAATTTGTATTTTTTAGGGTCATTTAATGAGATTTGAAGGGGAAAAGTTCATCGGCAGAGTCAACCAAAACTGTCGGCGTGAATTGCTGAATCTTATTGAGAAATGCCTCTCCCCTGTGGACTGGCAGAGGATAATAGATGGTCCATTTGGACCTACTGTGAAGATGGTTCGTCGCCAAAACTTTTCATGCCAGCTTGTACATTACGTTTTATTCCGTCAAGTAGAAACGAGGAAGTTGTGGGAGACGTGGTATGACCTGCAAGGACAGCTGCTGCGTTTTTCAATGAAGGAATTTACACTTGTGACGGGGTTATGCTGCCACAGAATGAAAGATAATGAGCTGAACCCGGATAAATGTTGTGAAAGAGTTATTTGATGTACAAAATTTGACGTTGGCTGAGCTCGAGTCTTTATTTATGCGTACACAGCTTGATAGCCCTTTGAAATATAAGATGACATTATTGATTATATTAGAGGGCGTCATTCTTGGGGTTGAGAAAAAAGTTCGCATAAGCACAAGTCATGTGAAATTATTGGCTGATATCGATCGATTCACGAAATTCCCATGGGGCAGGATTAGCTACATTGAAACTCACCAGGGATTGAGTTCAACGGTGAAGAATAGATTGGAAACGGTTGAAACAAGCAGAGACTCAAGTGCAAGGTTGGGTTACAAACTCAAGGGGTTGCCAATGGCCTTTCAGGTAAGATGACATGATGTAATGTATATTGTATTGAAGTTGGTATTGTAGTTACAATATATTGATGGTTTGGCTGTTCAGGTTTGGCTGTTTGAAGCTGTTAAACCAATTGCTTCAGCGTTTGCACATTTGGTGGATAAGGAGGCCTACCCACGCGGTCTACGATGGTCATCAGATTCACAACCTGATGCGACGGCTGTGGAGTCTTTCTTAGGGAAGGCCACATCCCGTTTTATTCCAAATGTGGTGTTGATAGAGGAAGAAGCAGAGGTGGAGGTCTTAAAAGAATGCAAATTTTATGGGGAAATGAAGGACACTTACTTTGACAAGGCAGTTGAGAAATTCGAGCTAAGTAATAAGAGGTCTATCAATGGTAGAAGAAAAGGAAAGAATGATTCGGACTCTGCCCCTGCTATAAAGTCCTCGGGTCTGGATGCAAGACAGGTGATGTGCGCTATGAAAGAGCTTCATGAGCGTATGATTAATTTGGAAAACCAAGTGGACGCAGGGTTTTGTGCTATGAATAAAACCTTGGGCATAATGCAACAAATGATCAAGGAGAGGGTATTCAACAAGTCAGGTTCAACAAATGATGAACAAGAGGAAGGGGAGGTAAAATAACTGTCAACAATCGTTATTAAGTTATGTTTGGGAACTTAGATATATATATGTCGTGGAAGCTCAAGCATTTGTACTTGTGTAGAATAGTAATGTCATTTTGAATTGTAATTTAGTTATGCATAAAGCTCTGTTTTTGACAAACATTATAGAATGGTGCACTTACTGATTATTCTTTTGAGTTAAATCTAATTTGTAATTTATTGAAGCAGAATGGTGTACATGGTCGTGATGAGGATGTCAGAATGGATAGAATGGGGGGGGGGGGGGGGTCTGATTCAAATCCCCTACAAGATGACGATGATGAAGGTGCCACTAAAGTCGACAATGGCAATATAGGAAGCATGGTTGTTTATCGAGAGCAAAAGGATGATGAAGATGGTGCAGTTCAGAGAGATGATGTTGAGGGTGCAATAGAAGATGAGGGGGAAAATGGAGAAACGATGACAAAAGAAGAAGACGATAAGAAAGAAGGAAAGCAAGTTGCAAGGAAGACTCGTTCAAAAAAGAAGAAGGATGATAAAGATGGTGCAGTTCAGAGAAATGATGTTGAGGGTGCAATACAAGATGAGGGGAAAAGTAATCGCAAGGAAGGAAAAGTAGTGACAAGGAAGACTCGCTCAAAAAAAAAGATGGGTGATGAAGATGGCGCAGTTCAGAATGAGGCGAAAAATAAAATAGGGAGGACAAAAGGAGTTGAGATATGCATCAATAAACCATCCTGACAGGATGGTCCCTCAGATCACCAACATGTTATTTATGAAAAAACTTATTTGCAGACGCAAAAACAAGCTGAGGTGGAAGGAGAGTCTACCAAAGAATCAATTGGACTCTCAACAAGAAAAAGCAGCTCAACAAAAACAATTGATACAACTGGTGAACTGAAGGACCATCCTGTCAAGAAGAGAGGACTGTCCAGAGTAGCCGATAATCTCAAACGATACAAGGTTTCAACGCCCAAAGGATTTTCAAACATGAATAAATTGCAGTGTTGGTTAGACTCGAAGGAAAGGTTAGGAAGTTGTCCCTCCTGTCTTGATTATATGAACACGTCTTGAAGATATGAATGCGTGTTTGAGGTGTTAATTAAACCATGTTATGATGCAGTGAGGAAATTGTTTCTCCAACTGGAGAATATCTAAAGAGGGAGTTTTTTGAGCCATTGTTGCAACCAAAGGGGTGGCTGAAATCTAATATAAGCTCCTTTCATTTTTTATATAAATTATCGTGGCATGCAACAAATTTGTGGTATGACATATATTTTTGGTTTGTAGCACTTGGACGAATGTATGTATTATCTTGGGTGTCGCGTGCGTGACAAACCAGTGGCAATATTGGACACCTGGTTTCAGCGTAATTTGGACAAGGAAATGAATAGATGGTTATCAGATAAGCAAAGTTATGTTGCTAATGGAGGTAAGATGAGATACCTACGTGGGGAACTGCCTGCAATTTATGGGAAGGATTGGAAGGATGTGGATCGTATATACCTCCCCTTCAATTTCAAGGACAAACATTGGGTAGCTCTGGAGATACAACTAAGTAAATGGTGTGTCACTGTATATGATCCCGACGTCAATTTGTTCAAATTGTCGGAAGTCCATAGGCTTCTTGCAGAGTTGACATATATTCTTCCTGTCATGATAGCACAATATGAGCCTTTGGCAACAATTTATGAACATAGGCGGGGAAATCCCCTAAATGTGACTCGTGTTCCTACATTGGAGAGAAACAAGAGAGGGTAAGTTGTTTACATAAATTGTTCATTTGTTTGTGTGAAATTGGTTATAATATCAGCAAACCAACTACATTTTTTACTTGTGTGCAGGGGCGATTGTGGCGTCTTCACGATCAAGTACATAGAAATGCTAAGTTTCGGACGTCAAAACATCGTGAACGTGGGTGACAAATTTGTGGATGAGTACAGAAAAAGGATAGCCGATAGTGTATTCGATATGAACTGGTTTGACTAGTGGAGGATATGTTATTCACTTTCATGTAAGCTTCACTGTAGTTGGGATAGTGCTAGTGTTGTATGATTCTTTGTTGGGGGGTTTTCGCTAGAATTGACTTGTATTGTTGACAATAAGTTGTGTTGAGATTGTTTTGGAAATGTAGCAATATTGGTTGTTGCATTTCTTGTTCAAAATTCCTGCCAGTGTTGTTCAAAATTCCTGTCAGTGTTGTTTTGGAAATCTAGGATAATTGCCAGTGTTGCACATATGTTATTTGTCACATTGTATACTCCTATTGTCGAAAATATCCTTTTTTTCTGTTGTTTTAGGGTACAAAATTATTTTGTAATATTATTTGTTCACCGATTTGACCGTTTTAATAATATTTAATTTAGAATAAAAAGCGTAAGACATACACCGATTTACATTTCTTCGAAGTTCGAATTCTCCCAAAAGCCCCTCCGTGTTTACCTTCCAAAATTCCCTCCACATTTCTTCTTTTTCCTTCCCAAGAAGGCGACTTTGCAAACATCCATCATTGTTATCAGACATTTTCTTCTTCCCCAGAAGGCGACTCTTCAACTCCTCCATCTTTCTCGATTTATGCTTACTTACTCTTGAAGTCCATCTCTACTCCCTCCTCCATCTTTCTCCATTAACGCGTTACAAAAGAACCCTAGAAAATGGTAGTGCTTAGAGACCGTAAAGAATCGACCCCAAAGAAGAGTGGAGAGAAAAGGAAGAGAAAAGAAGACGACAGCCAGGTTCGAAAGAAGAAGAAGCAGAGAGGCGTAGTGCAGGCGAAAGGCGGAAAAACTTCTAACAGTTCCATAGGGAAAAAAGCCGCGAAGGGCAGGTCGAGGCCAAAAGCGAATGATGAAGAGGGGAATAAACCATTAATCTTTAAAGAGGATGTAAGTTGTCTAAATTTTTTTGTTTAGGGCTTAGCGTAATTTTTCAATTGTCATGTCACCCATCTGAAATGGTTTACTTTGTATCAGGAGTGTTTTTTAGGGTTTTATGTTTTTTCATTTGTCGTCTGAGGCTTCTGAAATGGTTCGATTGCGTGTGTTTATGGTTATTTTCATTTGGCTTGCAGATTAGGTACAGTTATTTCAGAGGTGCACCTTTCTACGGCAGAATTAACATAAACTGTAGGGTGCACTTTGTTCGTGAGATTGAAAATAAGTTGACACATGTGGATTGACAACGGGTTTTGGATGGCCCGTTTGGAAAAGTTTTGAAAATGTTGCAGCAGGTATCATTTTCTTCACAGACAGTGCATGCGGTTCTATTTAAGCAACTTGAAACAAAAAAGAAGTGGGAGTCTTGGTATGAGGTGGCAGGGAAAGAGTTGAGGTTTTCGATTAAGGAGTTCTCTCTCATAATTGGACTGAATTGTGGGGAACTTCCATTTGTGGATACTAAAGCAGACGGGCTAGTAATGGAGCGTTTTTTTGGTAGTCCTGGTGGTCCTAAGACAACCATACAAGATGTTTATAACAGATTTAAAGAACATCGTGAATTGGACAACTACAAAATGAAATTGGCACTGTTGTTGATAGTTGAGGGTCTGTTGCTGGAAGGGGATAAGAAGAGGCTAGTGAAGCCGCTGCATGTTAGGCTGCTGGAGAATATGGATAACTTTTGGGATTATCCATGGGGAAGGGTTGCTTATGAAGAGCTTCACAAGTCATTGACCACAGCATTGGCCAAAAGGATGCAAACAGTAGAGAAGGCAAAGCTACTCTCCGACACACCAAGAATTCCATATTCCATTCAAGGCATGCCAATTGTGTTTCAGGTAGTTTTATTTGCAGCATAGTAGTATACTTTATGCTATACTATGACATGATATTTCAGTACTGGGTGACAGGATCGTGGTGAATATGCAGGAAGTTTTTCTTGTTTGATTGACACTACATAGTAGTTTTCCAACATACTATTAATTGCATTCCAGATTGTTTTAGGGTGACCTGATCTAAATTTGTAATGGTTGAAATATTAATTACTGAATGTGATTTATTTGCAGCATAGTAGTATACTTTATGCTATACTATGACAGGATATTTTAGTACTGGGTGACAGGATCGTGGTGAATATGCCCGAAGTTTTTCTTGTTTGATTGACACTACATAGTAGTTTTCCAACATACTTTTAATTGCATTCCAGATTGTTTTAGGGTGACCTGATCTAAATGTGTAATGGTTGAAATATTAATTACTGAATGTGTTTTATTTGCAGCATAGTAGTATACTTTATGCTATACTATGACAGGATATTTGAGTACTGGGTGACAAGATCGTGGTGAATATGCCCGAAGTTTTTCTTGTTTGATTGACACTACATAGTAGTTTTCCAACATACTTTTAATTGCATTCCAGATTGTTTTAGGGTGACATGATCTAAATTATAGGGTGACAGGATAAAATGAAATAATGTATCTTAATTTGCTAATTCTCAAACCGCTTGTTATTGTAGATATGGGTATGGGAAGTTGTGCCAACATTTGGTCTCCAATTTGCATCAAAGTTGAGTGAATCTGCAATGCCTCGAGGTCTTCGTTGGTTTTCAGATGACGCCCCTGAACATGGAGTATTGGAGTTGTCTTTGGCTGATCCTACACATGTGGTTAAGCCCATTCTTATTCCCGATGAGGATGAGCTGTCCGACTGCTACTATGTTGTTGAATTGGATGACCCGCATTTTGACAAAATTGTGAAGGAAGCAATGAAGGGTTTGAAAAAGAAGGGGAAGGGGAAGCAAGGAAAAGATGGAGCGAGCTCGAGTAATGCATATGTGCAGTCATCAGAGGTGATAAGTCAGATGTTCAGAATGATGAAGAGGTTGGAAAAAGGAGTGCTTGACAGGATGAGAATGCTGGAAAAGAGGGTATCAAAGGAGGATGAGGTGCGTAAGCTCAAGAGTACTGGGAAATCAAAGAATTATTCGGATGAGGATGAATCCTATGGTGAGTCTGATGAGGAAGAGGAGGAAGTTTATAAGGATGATGAGGTGGACGATAAGAAAGTTGAGGGTGTTTTATCTGAGAGTGATGAGGTTGAGAGTGATGATGATGATGAATCTGGTGATGGTGATGAGGCTAATGACAATGAAGAACTTCGTCAGGGTGGTGACAAACCGAAGGAGGATGACAAGGTAGATGTTTCTGATGAGGAGGAAGTTTCTGATGAGGATAATGAGACTGATGGTGAGGAAGTTAAGGAGGCTGCGGAGGAGGAAGTTTCTGATGACGATAATGAGACTGATGGTGAGGAAGTTAAGGAGGCTGCGGAGGAGAAGGCTGCGTTGGAGAAGGTGGAGAAGGTAGAGGCTGAGGTTCAGGAGGTTGCGATGGAGAAGGTACAGGCTGAAGGAAAAGAGGTATGAAAATTATCAATTTCTCATCCCTACTATGACATTATTGTTTGTACGAAGTGACAAGATTTATAGTTTATAGTCTGTGAGTTTTTATGTTTTACAAGAAAAGGCATGGTGACAGGATTTGTACGCATGCATGACATGGTTATTATGATTGCAGGATTTTGATAATTCCATTGAGGCTAACAATGATGTTAAGGGTGCGTATGGTGTTATGGCCCTTGTCAAAGACATAAATGAAAATGCTGGCGTTGGGGAAAAGGACCAGGAGCAGGATTTTACTAACGACATTGAAGGAGCACCGGAGGCTACCCAAGCTGAGGTAGAGGAAAGAGAGGAACCTCTTTCAGTGCTAGCCGATGTGGTTGCTTCATCCAAGAAGGCGAAACCCAGAAATAAACGAGAGCAGCATCTCCAACCGACGAGGTTTCTTCCTAGTCGTATGGTGAAGCCATCCATCCAAAAAAAAAAACACCTTACACAGATGAGAAAAAGGGGAAAATTGTGAAGAAGATAACCAAGAATCCACAGGTGAAGGAGATGACTGCTTTGCTGGAATGGATGAATGATGAAAGGTTAGTATCCCACAGATTTAATAATAATGTTCAACTATCTTTCATGGATTGAATTACGCCTTCTTTGTTTTTCAGCTCTAAGCCAATAGTTGGACTGTGTGGTGAAGAGATAGGAAAGAAGTGGATTGGCCTAATAGTGGAACCAAAAGCTTGGCTGGAAGATGGTGTAAGCTATTTAAGTATGATGTCAACATAGTTTACTGTTGGGATTTATTACAATGCCTGACAGGATGAATTATATTTTTTTGAAGCATATCGATGAAGTTTGTGGTTATATCCGTAAGGCGCTTTTGGAGTCCGAAGTTAAAAGCAAGGCCACAATATTGGACGTTTTCTGGACTGCTGATTATACAGATGCATTGAAATACTATATGAAAAATGACTGCACTGTTCCACCTGCATCTGAACGTGCACTCGCATACTTTAGGGGAGATCGGCCTATGACTTATGGGTCCAGTTGGGATGATCTGGACTTCATTTACTTCCCCATCAATATCGATAACAACCATTGGGTGGCTGTTGAGATCGATTTGCAGCAATGGCAGGCAAATGTATATGATTGTAATGTGGCTTTGAACCCTGACTTGGCCATAGAGAACTGTGTGCATGCGATTTGTCGGTTTCTTCCTCACTTCATGACACAGTACCCCCCGCTTGGCAAGAGATTTGAACATCGGGGTACTAAAGAGATTAAATTTGAGAGAATTCAAGGACTGAAGCAGAACAAGCGTGGGTAAGTCGAAATATGAATCCCCTTACGAATTTTATTACATACTTCATCTGAGTAACAAAGTGCATGTTGTGTTCGTAGTCATGACTGTGGGATATACACTCTGAAACACATGGAGTTGCTCAGTGCTGGTCGGAAAAATCTAGACGTTGTGGCAGACAAATTTATTGACGGCTTTAGGAGCGACATGGCTCATAGCGTGTTTGACGGGGTCTGGAGGTCGAGTATATGAGAGTGTGCATCGGTTAGATTACAAGGAAGTTTATTTGGATATAAGATTTTTGGATATTTGGATGACATCGTGTTTTATGACAACTTGAACTTGTTTAGATTGCTCACATCGTTTAGATCACAATGTGTTTTATGACAACTTAACTGACAAGAAAAAAGTAGTCAACCGTCATGAACTTTCACTAACTGCCCAAGTGCCCACCAACTCCTGTTAATCAATGACAGGATAATATGACAACTTGAAATTGAACTTTTTTAGATTGCATACAAGTTTTATGACAACTTCACTGACAACAAAAAAATAGTCAACCGTCATGAACTTTCATTAAATGTCCACCAAATCCTGTCAATCAGGATATTAACCCAATTAACCCTAATAAATAAAACCCTAACCGCCACCAACCCAAAAACCTCTTTATATACCCCCTCATACAAACCATATTTCCTCATCCACAATCCGCTCCAAAACTTCTTCCACAATCCGCTCCAAAAATTTCCCTTCTCTTGTTTCGTTTGTTTCCTCATACTAACCATGGCTTATGAGCCTAACGGCCAAAACGATCACATGGTTTACACAACTGTCCATACCGGGGGGAGACTCATCCCTTCAAGGGGACAAGATGCCAGGATTTCAACCCATGTCTACCAAGGCGGGAGGAAGCAAAACTGGAGGCCCTCGGCTGAAATGGTACAAGATATCCATTGGTTGCTGAACCAACTATTTTATTTTAACGACTCCGAACGGGACGCCTCTTACTTCTTCGAAGTTGTGCCCACCCATGACGGGCCTCATACCTTGAGGGCCTTACAGCGCCGCGGAGACGCCGTCGCCCTTGCCACCCAAGGTAGATCCGTTGCCTTCATCAACATATATGTTGTCACTGGAGATATTGTTGATGAACTTCCGCAGCGTGACGGCCCAGAATCATCTGTCTCCTCCGCAAATATATAGAATCTGATTAAGTGATCTAGTTTAGGGACAATGTAATGTAGTATTTTATGGTATGTTATGATAGGTATGTCAAGTAGGAAGATGATAATGTCATATAACGACTATATATAGTCAGTAGATTATGGTATAGTATGTTATGGTATGTTGTAATGTCGCATGAATTAATATTATATTTCAAGTTTCTCATCCATAATGTGATATTATGTAATTCTCTTTTATTTAATATAGAATGTTATGGTAATGGCGCATGAAATAATACTCTATGGTGATGGTAATGGCGCATGAAATAATACTCTATGGTGAATACTCTATATCGGGATATATATATAACGACGACAGGATAATATTACATTAACATACGGATGCATATTAACAAAATACATACCATTTATACGAAAATTAATATGAGTGGTAAGAGATCCTTCAAGAGTTTGGAACTCTGACTACACATATTAACAAAATACATAATTGAAGAGGTAACACAACACAATTAACGGCATCATGGGCCGGTTGAGGGATTAGGACAGTTTCGTGAGTTATGGCCGACAGCACCACAACTTCCACACCTTCTCCTCGGGCCCCTGTATTCTCCAAGTGACGGGATCCTTTTCTTCCTTGGTCTTCCGGATTTCCTCCTAACAACCGGGGGCAAACATGCTCTATTCAAGACCGTGTCAGGAACTTCCCAACGCTCAAATGCAGGAACCGAATATATAGTTTCCTTTTACACTTCCTTCCACATTTCAACAGTAAAGAAGGGATGAACAAGAGTGACAGGATCCACACCACAATCCTTCGCGGCCGCTATTGCATGCGCACATGGAATTTGGTCAACTTGGAAGACGTTACAGTAGCAGGTTCGAGCATGCAGATTTACCAAGAGTGTAGGTCCATTGGCATGCACTTGAAACTCATATTGATTTAGCCTACTCACAACCATTGTCAACGATTTCAAATAATTACCTTCTAGCTCAGTAGAAACAGTCGGGGTCAGAATATCCAAATGTCGTTCTCCCTTAAATCGCCTGTCACAAAACCAATTACTCATGACATTCAGTATACCATCAAGCAACCCAATCAACGGCAGTCGATGCGGGCCCAGTAAGCGACTATTCACGGATTCTGCGTTGTTGGACGTCATAATGTTGAATCTGTTTACGGGCATATGACTTCTTGTCCACGCTTCAAATCCAACACCCCTGAGGTACATACCGACTTCAGGAGACTGGTTGCAAAGTCTTGCAAATTCATGATTAAAGTCCTGTTTGGTGTACGCTTGATTTGCCTTTTGGTACAGAATCCATAAGTCATTTCTTTTAAACCTCGTCTTCACGTTACCCCATAGGTGAAGTGTGCAACAACCATGCTTTGCGAAGATATATCGCTCTCTTAAACCTTTGTATATGCTTTCATGACGGTCAGACACAAATACGAGGTCATGATCGTCGGCAACAACAGAGCGTAGGTGTCGGAAGAAATACGACCATGAACTATCATTCTCGCTGTCAACAACAACAAAAGCCACTGGATATATTTGTCTGTTTCCGTCTTGTGCCACTGCAACTAGAAGTGTGCCTCTGTACTTTGATCCTAGATGGGTACCATCCACAGTTATGACATGCAGTAGTTTTCAATCAGCTCTACAATGTCATGTATCGATTTGACAATAGTATCACGGAAGGTGACAAGATGGAAATATACCTTTCTTAAAAACTTCATTCCATTGCGCCAAGCACCCAAGCTAATGAAACAATACTTGAATCGACGATTAGAGTCTACTTCAACATGTGTGACTGTCCCTGTATACATCCTTTCGAGCATGTACATGTATCCATGAATCCTATTGTAGCTTTCTTCAGCTGTGCCTCTTATCCTGTCAATGGCGGTTAAACGTGCTATGTTTGCCTTGTCGTAACTAACTGCCACTCCCATTTTCTTCATGCTGTCTTGAATTTCGGCAGCACGAGGTCCGGGACATGTACCAGCTGTGTTAAATCTGTAACAGGATTGTATATGTAACATGCTAAGGTTAGTTCATAGACATGCTCATATATGATCGTACTGACATGATAGTTTACTTACCTTGACATAATATGGTCAACAATTACGCTTGAACTTGCATGTCTGTGGTAATTATGCTTTAGCTTCATGCCACATGTATGCTGTCCATAATACTTCCTTACTTGAAACAATCATGTGCTGCCAAGAGCGGTCCCACGACAAAAAAATGTGCAACTAGGATCAATGCACCTTACCACATATAACTTCTTATCAGACTTTTGGACGTGCATCTGGAAGCGCCTCTGTAATGTCATCAAGGATAAACGATCCTTAAGATCCTTCTTGCAATTGAAGTGCTCTCCAACTTTTATTTCCAAATTATTGCCGCTCACCCCATTATCCTCCATTGGCTCATCCAATTGCCTTTTACACAACCGTTTGCTACGATAGTACTCGGCTTCAATCTGTTGTAGAACTTCCTCATCAATGTCTATGAATAAGTTTTCGACTTCATTAGTGTCATCCAACAATGTCCCTTCTTCAACATCCTCCTCAAGGTCATCCCAATCAAAATCTCGCCCAACGTCTTCCCCATAATCACTCTCAATGTCAATACAGTCCTGTATTCTTTTCGTTCTTATGGAAGACCTTTTTTTCTCTCCCATCAGTTTCCGAGTCTGCCTCAGATTGGCTCACCAAGTCAACTATTTGAACTTCCCTATTGTTTACACGCCAAATTTTTTGTTTAAGTTCATACATGTCACAATCAACGATATTCCGTATTTCGTCAGTGGGATAATTGTTGCTTACCTTATTGTTCTTGTCGGATTTGGGACGATCAGTGACAGGATGGCGATCTACCACAGCCTCGGGCTCTGCCTCTTGAGTTTGTGTTAACGGTGGCGGAGTCAGACACACTGTGATGTCCTCGTCATCACTTCTACTTGGATGGCAACCTACCACAAGCTCTGGCTCTTTGTTTCCCTTCTTTTTCATACTCGCATATAACTTGATAGGCCAAATGTTATCCGTGCGAGTGTGCGTTCAAAAACTTTAACGCACCAAGGTCCTCGTCATCTTTGACGTCGATTGGTTGTGCCAGTGGTTTCCACGATGACAGATATTTTATCTCCATTTCATCTATCTCGTCGATGCATTTAATCTTCTCAGCTAACTTTTTCCTGAGATTTGAGTAATTCATATCTGCATACAAAAGAAGTCCTGTTGTCGTTGTGATCCCATCAAAAACCCACTTGTTTCCCTTACATGTCCATTCACCACCTGTTTTCAGAGTCAAGTAGTATGATGTTGAACCTGTTACACGAACAAAAAGCAAGCACAAGTTCAATACTTTATTAGGGCCAAACGGGGACCTCCGTATGACAATGCCCTAACACCGACATGAAAGAGTAAGCAAGACCACAAAAGATTTTATTGTAAAGAAGAATAGGAATAAGAACGTGAAAGTCAAAACTCACCCATTATTAAACTTCTTCTATTCCAAAGACATTGAAGACGCTGCACAATCTATTTTGAAGCTTTGTGGATTTAAGGTATTGTGGTGTTACGGAAGCTTTGTGCAGGTTTACAGGTTGGGTTATGCTTGGATAACAATCCCTAACACGTGGGTAAAGGGGTAGAAATTGGAGGAAAATTTTAGAGGGAAAACAGAGGTTTTCCCTCTAAGTGTGTACTACATTTTCAGAAGTCATATCAGATGAATAGTTATGAAGCAATGTTTCTCTAACAAAAACAGCTAAATAAACCTCAGCGGGGACCCCCGACCATTCCTTCTCATTTTTCCTCAACAATCCCTAAACCCTCTCTGCGCCGAACTTGAAGGTAACCCTCTTTGTTTATTGTGTGGTTTTCATACTGGATCAGTAAGCACGTATCACTTATTTTTTGCTGCAAATCTTTCTTTGTTTCTACAGTACTCGAGTACAATGTCATCCAGCGACACCTCAAGTTTTCAAAGCGGGGACCCCCGCAAATATGAACATCCACCTTCATCTCCTACACCTTATCAATTAGAGGAGAAGTTGCAAGAAGAGTTAGACATGTTGCTAACGAATAGCCCACGTTCCAACATGTTGGGTGAAATAATCACACGCCTACGTACTGAGATACATGAAATTGGACAGAGAATCATGGAACTCAATACAACTGAGATGCAATTCGATCATGCAATTTGGCGACTAAATGCAAGGGTGGCAGAACTTGAAGCTGAAAACAAGACACTACACTCCCAGGCAAACTTCAGAAACCATGTAATATTTCCTATTTTTGCGTTTGGTGCTGGTGTGATTCTAGGGATTAGTGCTTTCAGCATTTGTAATCGAGCATGTAGGCATGGTTGATGATGAATTGACTATGAAGTATGTACCTCATGACTTTGGTTTTTTATGTAAGAGGCTGAATTTTATTTTCGAATAGTTTTAGAAAGCATGGTTTCAGCATTTGTAATCTACATGTCAGATTGCCAAAACATTAATGTCGACACTACACACACCGACAATTACCTTACTAGAATAGTTGTCAACTGGATACTATCATTACATTCCTACAATATTGTAGCGTGGGCTACCATTACATTTCTACAAAAAGGATAGTTGTCAACTGGATGCTATCATTACATTACTAGAATCACAACTACCTACTGTCAAACTACTCATGCACGCGGAATGCACAACCTTCATAGGCGCTACGTAATACACAATTCTTTAGGATTTCTTGCCAGTGCCAATCCTGTCAAAGACCAAAAACACCGTAGTTAATCAACCTTGTTAATCCTGTCAATGACCAACAACAATGACCAACTCTACTTTTTTTTATACCGGGAATTACCTTTTCTAAAATATAAGGGTTTCCAACTATAATAAGCAATGATCGGGCACGAGTCAGGGCAAAATTTAACCTCTTCGGGTTGCTCAGATATCCCATGCGGAAAGTCCTGTCATATTCATCGTGGTTAGCGGTCGATCTGACTGTTGACAGGATGATCACTTCCTTTTCTTCACCCAAAAACTGCTCAACCCCGCCAATCTCAATATGCCTCATACGTAGAGACATGAGAGCCTTCCTTATCTTTAGTACTTGTTGTGGGAAAGGGGTAATAATCCCGATGTCTTGCTCAGGCACATTCCTTCTTATCAGCCTTTGTACGAGCTCAACCACCTTGCTAGCTTCAATCCCATCAAACCATGATGGGCTGCCCTTTTCCCTCTCATCAAAGCCTTGGATGCCACAGAACATGAAAGGGAAGTTCCTATTGGGAAGCATATCAGCCCAAGGTAAGAAACATGTCTTACTGTCTTCTCGATCTGGCCTCAATGCTCCACTATAAAATAGTCTTGAAGGAACATTGACAATAGCAGGGTGGCTCCGGTAATTGTTCAACAACATTGTGACATAATTAGGATCCCCTGATCTGTAAACTTCAAAGTCCAACAACCTCTCTAGAAAAGATCTTCCCAAACCATAAGCCTCAGCTTGCTTTGAAAAAATACCAGGCCCAAGTTGTTTGGGATCACCACAAAGAACAATAACTGTGTTCTTTTCTATGAGGGTTGATATGGGGATCATTGTCTCTGGCTCTGAAACTTGGCTTGCATCATCTAAGATGATGTGGGAGAAGTGGCCACGGTTAACCCTTTTAGCATGATAGAGGTAAGATGCACTCGTGTATGTCGTTATTATTATCTTGTACATGCGGAGTGCATCTAGAGAAGGGCAAGTGAAGAAACCAGCACTGTAGGTGCAGAACCTCAACAATGAAGCGTTTATTCTTTGTAAGGGACGATGTGTGGCATTCAACCTATAAATATCTTCCTCCCTAAGTGAAGGACACTCACAAAGGATTTTCTCTAATATGTGATATGCCGCGCAATTTGAATAAGCACATACCAGTATATGAGAATCACGTCTAGTTGTATAGAGTTGTAGGATCACCTCCACTAGTGTTTTTGTCTTTCCTGTTCCCGGGGGTCCATAAATCACATAAGGAGCTCCTCCTCTGCAGCCTAAAATTAACCGAACAACATTTTGTTGTTCCTCATCAAGAAGAAGTGAGATAGGCACAAAATTGTTGGTTGTAATCCTCCGTTTTGACTGATACTCATGGGGAAATAGGAAGTTTTCATGTAATGCCTCTGCAGATAGAATGACTTCATGAAGCTTACGGAAATTTGTCCCGTTGAACACAAAACAGATTTCATACACATTGCTATCTATATGCCTTTGGTAAAATTCATCATTAAATTGCAATACTAATTCATCAGCTTCAACACGGTCGATCACACCCTGTTCAAAGAACATTAGCAAGTTCAACATGAGAACATAGCTTTGACAACGATAATTCGTGCAATTTCATAATTCATACCGACAATAGTATATAACACTTTGACAAAAAACATAAGATACCTAACATTATTGACATACCTGATGGACAGAATATTCTCCATAAACATTCACCACATCTCCACTGACAACTGAGGGCCTTCTTTCACCTAGTCCTGGCACTTTAAGTGATACAAGCCTGACATTATACCTTTGTATCAAAGTAACAAACTTCATATTATAAGCTTTGACATACTCCTGTAAACAAATATATAAAAAAAGTCATTCAACAACTTGGTACTACGGCAGAACGATGCCATTTAGCTATCCCCTCAGTCCCCCAACCCCCATACATAGAAAACATAACACTTACCATAATCAGAAGTTCCTCCACCCCTAACAACTCAATGAAATACGACACATAATTTTCCTCTGTTAAGCCTTATAAGACCACTTCAGGGATTTCCTCAAACTCTATCGCTTTCCTGATCTGTGTTGGTATGTTATATGGTCTCTGAGGTGCCAAAGCTTTGGATACCTCATCTTCAGCCAAGAGGAAGACAAGTCGTTCAATAATCCCCTGACCAGTTTGGATATGCAGTATAGATGTGAAAAGGCCAATCTCCTTGGGCACACAAGACATCCATATAGTCAGACTACCATGTGGGTTCAAATTTCGTTCCTCCATATCAAAACAAGGGACAAAATCTTCCTCGGGTATGTCATCTGGCTGGCCAGATGGAGGTTTCATCAATGACAACACAAATGAATCTTTAGGAATTGAAGCATAAATCTTCACACCCCAAAGTAAAATATATTCATCTGTGGTGTTTTCTATGGTGAATGACGCCACGGCAACCTCGTTCACAGGAACCGATTGAGGCTTTCCTCCAGCAAATGGAAACGGCACAAACACCATGACAGGACCCTCCTCAGTTGGCGATGATGTTGTGACTGAAGGAACATCGATGAAGCCAACCTCTCACTTGTCTCCAATGGTGGAGTATTCATCGTCCATACCTATTTGCCACTCAATTAAAATCCAACTGAAGTTTGTGACTCCCCAGGAAAAAAACACCAACAACCACACGAGCTGCTCTAAGGAGAGGAAAGAGATGGGTAAGATGAAGTGAAACAAAGAGAGAGTAGAACTGGAAGTATGTACAGTTAGGATAGTCAAACAACACACACTCCAATGAGATGGGGTAGATGAAGTTCCATTACTATCTCCATAAAGTAAGACCTCTGCGAAGTAAATCAGTCTGAATACGGTCACATTTGTCAATCATACATTATTACACTGTGAAAATAGTATAAATAGTATGTCACAATAATAATTTAAAATGTCACGCTTTGGAAATCACCAGCACTACAAGTGCCTCCTCTGTACCTAAAAATACTCAAACATGGAGCATTTTCTAATTAATATATCTTTAAAGTAGATTGGTGAGATGAAGTGCAATTAATATCTATGTAAAGTAAAATTGCCAAAGAAGTATAGCATCAGGAACGAGAGATCTAATTAAGACATCTTGTATTTAGATTAGTGAGATGAACTATATATCCAATTTCAACGCTGTAGTTATGACATTTTTATTTCTAAGTATGACAATTGTTTTCCTAAGTCCGACAAGAACTTTCTATTATAGCAAAAAAAAAAAACCTTTTCAATATAACTACCAGTTCATCCAGACTAGAATCATTTCTTTACTTCAGAAAATTTCCACTTCATCTCTTCACTTGGGTTTTACATTTGCTCCCTTCTGAATATTTGTTTTTACATACTTTAGCCCTAGAATCATTTCTTTAACTACCAGTTCATCCAGACTAGAATCATTTCTTTACTTCAGAAAAAAATCTTGTCAATATAACTACCAATTCACCTTAAAAACTGCTTCTTAATCAATCTGCTAAGTTCAACAGTTCTTCGAGTTCTTATGCTGAGGTTCAACCCTTCTCTCGCCCATCGCCATTCCTTTTTAACAGTTGCACAGTTCGCCATGGAGATACATCGTCATTCCTGTTTACATCGCCACGGAGATACACCGCCATTCCTTTTTTACAGTTGCACAGATCGCCATGAAAAAAAACCTCTGAATATAACTACCTACCAGTTCAAATCTTTCACTTTAACAGTTACAAGGACGTCTGCAGAATGGAAGGGAGAGGGAGGGGAGGGGAGGGAGGATGGGTTTAAATCTTTCACTTTCAACTGTTGATGCACCGGCCGGCGGGATGGAGGAAGCCGGGATGGCCGGGAAGTGGGCGGGAAGTGGGAGGGAAGGGGGCGGGAAATATTTTGGGGTTTTAGAGGGAAATCCAAAAAATTATTATTTTACTATTTTGGGCTTTTTGTTTCCTTTTTCTTTTCATGCTTTTTTTTTATTTTATTTCATTTCTGAATTAAAAGAAAAAATTAAATATTTTGCAAAAATACCCCATTTGGTATATATATGCAAAAAAAGAGTCAAAGTGATATATATGCAACTCACTAATGCATTTGGGGTATTTTTGCAATTCGGTGTTTATTTTTTCATGGTTGGAAACAACCCACTAAAAAAATGGTCAGATGCTAATTTCTTAGTTGTGGTTGATAAAAAATAGAAGAAGAAAAATAGTAGTTTGCTAATTTGTTTTTCAATGGTGATAAATGAACAATCAATATAAACATCGTGTGAATAAAAAAACAAGCCGGCCCTAGAAAACGCTCCCAAGGGAGCATTTCCTAGAAAGCCCTCGATGGGCTTCGGCCACCGGAGACAGCCTCACCGACTCCCGTCTCATCGGCTCCCGCCTCACCGGCTCCCGCCACACCGGCTCCCGCCATACCGGCTCCCGCCCCATCGGCATGCCGCCTCTCCTAGACTTCGCCGGGAAGACGCCGGCCCTAGCAAATGCTCCACCGAGCCGCCACGACCGACCGTCGCTGCCATCCACCAAATGCTCCACCGAGCCTCCCTTGCCACCGCTCCGACCGAGGCCTCTGCAAACCCTCAAACCGTCGCCGGGAAGGCAAGATTTGGGGTCTTATTCCAGATCTGAACCACCTCCGAGCCTCCAACTCCCCGCCACCACCTCTCCCCCACCACCCTTCCACCGCCACCACCTCCTTCCCCGCTTTCACCTGGCCTGCACTCGAGATGCTGACCTTGCGTGCGACGCCGTTCTCGGCCACCGGAAGGGAGATTTCCGGTCTGGGTTTCGTTGCCACCGTGAGAGAGATCTCGGCGAGGGCACTCCGGCTCACCGCCGACACCACCGACCACTTGAAGAAGATGAGATCTGACCCCCTCGGCCTCTCTGCATCCCTCGAACAACCCTCGACCCCTGTTTTGAAAAAAAAAAATTAAAAAAAAATTGATTCCTGGTTGCTTTGTGGTACACTCATTGCTGTTGCTGGTTTTCCTTTAGGTTTGGTTTTGAGATTGTTGTTTCGGTTCGAGATAAGACAGTGATCGTGTGATACCTGGTGGTTTCTACTGATGAAATGCCTCCAGATTGTGTCTTGTTTCTTCTTTCCGGCTGCTTCAAACGACTTGTTGGTGGTTTCTAACCCCTGTTTGAAGACTTTCTCATTGATTAAGCCTTGTTGGTTTGCTTGCTCGGTTGTGTCTGTATTTTGTTCTTTGCTGTGTCTGTTGTTTTTTATTTTGTTTTGCTCTTTGTTGTTGTGTTTGTTGTTGTTCTGTTGGTTGGTTGCTTTGTCGGGTGTTCCGACGCCGTTTGTTCGGCCTCTCGAGTTTTCAGGTTTGGTTGTTCTGGATTCTTGAATTCTTACTTTATCAAAAAATAAAAATAAAAATAAAATATAAACATCGTGTGAGAATAGAAATGAATATAATATTCAAAACATATAAAATATCAGAGAAAAGAAAAGAGAGTTAGGCTCCGTTCAGATAGCCACAAAAAAGTGATTCTCGATGCTCTTTTAATATTTTGGGGAAAGAAGCACACGCTTGGTGCTGTTTGGTTGCCTTCGTCCGCTTTGATTCCACATGCTCTCAGTTGATCTTTAGTGCTCAAAAATGACTTCTGAAATAAGTACCCCTCCCATACTTTTCATACTTTTTAAGTGCTCTTGCACCCCGATTTTCCCTGGCTGCCCCCGATACTTTGAAGTGCCGTTTGCCCCTCGAAGGACGATCGTGATTTGCAAGCTCCATTGTTGCTCCTAGGTGAAGGCGATTTGCAAGCTCCACTGTTCCAGGCCTGGTAAGTGCTTCTTCCTTCGTCATCTTCCCTCTCATCCATGCGCTCTTCTTCTTCTGCGTCTTCTTCTTCTGCGGCTTCTTCTTCTTCTTCGTATAAAATGCATTCAATCCAGTATCTCCTACGTGTTCTTCTTGGAGTTCTTCTTTTTGTTATCTTCTACTCGCAGTTCGTAGTTGCTTTCCAAGGTGTTCTTCTCCGTCCTCATCATCTCCTCCATGTCTCCCCTCGCTGTTTCGTGTGCATTTTAGGGTTTGCTGCTGATTTAGGGGTTTCTATTATTAGGCTTTGCTTACGATTTAGGGGTTTTTGATATAGGGTTTGCTTCTGATTTAGGGTTGGCTATGCTTCTGATTAAGGGGTTTTCGATTTAGGGGTTAGGTTTCTTGGCTTCTGATTTAGGGGTTTTGGGTGGGCTTTCATGGTTACGATTTAGGGCTTTGATTTGTAGAGTTCCAAAATGATTTTAGGGATTTTTTCTAAGCTTTCATGGTTTCTGATTTACATGTATGTTGTCCTTGTAGTCTCATTTCCTTCGCGGACGAGTGCCTTTCGCGACCCTCCCGGACACCGGACCAGCGTCTGCCGATGGGGTTACTAGCGGAGTCGTCGTCTTCAGCAGAGGCTCCTTGGCTGAGTCGTCGTCTTCAGCAGAGGCTCAAGGGCTGCTATCGACTGCTGCATATCGAAACCAATAGAAGACGATCGAGTACTTGTGGTCTTTGTGGATGCCAGTCACGTGCACCTCACGTGAGGCCCAAATTTCAGCCTTACATTTAGTCACGTGATATGCACGTGATTATACACTTAAATTTTAGTTGAGGGTTTTTTGGTAATTTTGGCAAAAATAAGTATTGTTTTATCAAACAATTATACATAAAATAAGTATTAATATCAGCATAAGTATCAGCATCTAAATAAGTAACAGCATCAGCATAAGTAACAACATCAGTATAAGCATTAGCATAAGTAACAGCATCAGCATTGTTTTACCGAACAGAGCCTTAGAATTTCAATAGAGATAGCGAAGTGTCTTCTCTATAGTATCACGTTTGTAATTATTTTTTGAATCGAATTTGTGACTTTGTGCAAATCGTTGTATTTCCTTCATATAGTGATTTTATTTACCCTGAAATTGAAATAGATTTACGCTGAACCCCGTAAATTCTTATAATCTTATGTATCTATATTTATTTTGATATTCCTTATTAGTTGAAAACTTTTGCAACCACTTTACAATATGTATTACGGTTTTTCTAAAGGACATATGTTAAGCCTTTTTTTTTAAGAATATATTTTTTTAAAAGAAATGTTTAAATCCTTTTAAGAAAAATATTTAAAATTTTAAATAATATAATTTAATAAAATCTTTTCATAAAAAGGTGCTTAAGATGCTTAAAAGGCATAGGATAGAAAAATCCTTTTAAGAAAAATATATGTTGTTATTTGTTTGGTTAAGGATTGAGTAATGCCAACAATTTATTTTCTGTTACTTCAGATTTTGTTCGTGATAATATGGAGTTAATCAAACAAAAATTGTTCAATTTTTTTTGGGATAAAATGACAGTAAAATATATGAATATTCGATTTCTTCCTATAAACACTTCCATCACATACAAGGTCTACCCAATGCAGGATATACTTATTCAAACAAAAAAACTAATTGATTCATATGGATTGTATTACAATAAATTTACCAAACATGAAACATATACGAGCAAATTGAAATTACAAACTACAAAAATTGATGCAAAAGGTCGGCCGCGGGGAACTATCGAACATTGGAATTGCAATCTACAAATCAAGCATTAATACATATATAGAAGGTGTAAGTAAGTTGTAAATCATATTGCTTAAATCTATATATACCAATAGTTGATTAAATGAGGAGCTGATCCTGCAGGTCCAAGATAGTGGTAGCAGATTCCCTAAGCTTGTGTTGCTCTTCATCAGTCATAGTCATGTTGACCACGCTCTTGACCCCGGTGCGGCCGAGCTCGGCGGGCAGGCTCAAGAAGACGTGGCCGGCGTCGATGCCGTGGAATCCGGTGGCCAGGACGGAGACGGGGTGGATCCTGCGCTGGTCCCGCAGGAGGGAGCGGGCCAGGCTGGCGACGGAGTAGCCTATGGCCCAGGAGGTGTAGCCCTTGAGCTTGATGACCTCGTCGGCGGCGTTGACCACGGCCTTGTGGATGCGCTCCAGAGTCTTCTTCTCGTAAGGGATTTCGTTGTCGTCCAGGAAGCTCAGCACCGGGATCCCGCCTACGCTTATGCTCGACCATAGAGCCACCGAGCTGTCGCCGTGCTCTCCCACTATAGTTGCCTGCATAAGTAATTAATTAGGATTTACGGCTCGTTTAGTAATAATATAAAGATATGAGATAGATATCGAATATGGATTAAGATATGAATATGAGTGATATCAATGTATTGAAAATGGGTATGAATATGAGTAATATATTTGATATACCAATTTTTTAAGAGATATCAAAATAACACTTCAATATCATATCAATATCAAACGGGCCGTGTGTACACATATGACATTATGACCTAAGATTATTATATATGCATGCACGCATGATTTTGTTTATTTTATTCCTAATGAGTTACTAATTAGCTACCATGCATCATGTTCGGAATGTTAGTTAATTAAAGTACTTTGTTTTCACAAATAAGCAACTTATAATCAATCAAACACATCGCACGAAGCCAATAATTAAATTCCAATGGAACTATCTTAAACATCTGTAACATCCCAAGCCGCCCAGTCATTCAATGATGCCGGCGCCGGTACTGATATCGCCTGGTTGTCCAAGGGCATGCAGCCCACACACCCAACCCTTTCCCCATTTAAATGGGTAGGTTGTTGCCCACGAAGATCGAACCCGGGACCTTTAGATACAAGGGCAATGCCTTACCACTTGTATTACCAATTGCCGGCACCGTTGGGTGGCTGGGCGGCTTGGTGGCTGGGGTAGCTTGGCCTGAGATGTTACAAAAAAGTACACTTTGAATGAAAGGGGCTCCGACCTTATCGGGCCAGCCATTTCTCTATCCATGGGCTGCGGCCCATGTACCCCAACCAAATCCCCATGGCTGGGAGGTTGTTCGTGAGTCTCGAACTCGAGACCTCACGCTTTAACAAGCGGCTTAACGCCCACTTGTTACCAATTGCGCTGCAGCGCAATTGGTATTCACTCCTTGTGGGGAGTGGATAAATGGGAGATGTCTCGTGTTTGAGCGCTCCCAACAATCTCTTGATTAAATGGCTGGGCCTTAGGGCTTGGAGCCAACAAGGATGGGTTGAGGTGTATGGGCTGTAGCCCTGTGATGGGCCGATCCAATATGGTGTGGGTATTACAACATCAATTTCACTATTAATGTTGCTCAAACTCCTTAGAGTGAGTTTCGAATTGAATATCATACTTAATGAATTAATACAGTAAGTGTGGTTATTTATAATGGTGTAACATGAAAAGTTTACGTACGGGCGGAGCATTTTACTAAGGGCTAAAATCTTGCGCGTTAAAAAACTCGTATGACTTAAATTTAACGTGGCTTAAATTCTATTTCGCAAAAATCAATTTTAATTTTTTTATGAAGTTTAAGGTAATTTTTACATGAGATGAGAGAAAAAAACTTAAATAATTTTATTTTTGTGATTTAAATCTATTAAGACTGTCTGAAATTGAAAACTTTAAGTAATTTCATTTTCATGCCTTCAATTTATTAGGGCGGTATGAAATTATATTTTCAAATTAAATAAAGATAAAAAAATTAATTTTTTTTCCTGAGCTGGACTGTAGCCCCTCAAGACCCCATGTAAATCCACCCCTATCTATACATGCATCTTTAGTTGAACCAAATAAAATCTTAGGGATTAATATACAATATATACTCTGTATTCTACAAGCCCAATTACATATAGTTTCTTAATGATTTCCTCTTTTGGGTTTTATTTTTTTTAAAAAGGTTTTATATAGGATCTCATGTAAATACCAAAACTAAGAAATTAAACCAACAACATAAGTAGAATAAATTGAAACGGTAAGAAAAGAACACAATGACCACGCAGTCAATGATGATATACCTGAACATCCTGAGCGTTGACATCGAGATGATCCGCAATGAGGAACCGGAACCTTGACGAATCCAGATTCGTACCCGACCCGATAACCCGGTTGGAGGGGAACCCGGAAAGCTTCCACGCCACGTAAGTCAACACGTCAACCGGGTTGGAAACCACGAGCAGAATGGCTTCGGGCGAGTGCTTCACCAGCGGCGGGATGATCTTCTTGAACAGAGCCACGTTCCTCTGCAGCAGGTTTAGCCTGGACTCGCCTGGGATCTGCCGCGCCCCCGCCGTCACGATGCACAGATCTGATCCCGCCGTCACCCCGTAGTCCACGTCAGCCACGATCTTGGTCCGCGGTAGAAACGCCGCCGCGTGTTGTAGGTCCAGCATCTCACCCCGCAGCTTATCCGGGATCGCATCCACTAACGCCAGCTCATCCGCCAAATCCTAATCATTTTTCAGTTTAGTTTTTTTGTAAATAAAAACTCCGTATTGAGGTATATATATAATGAATTAATGGTGAATTTGTATGACGTAAATATTGAATAATTACCTGGGTGAGGATGGTTTGGGCAATGGCCATGCCAACGTTGCCGGTGCCAACGACGGAGATTTTAGTGTGGCGCTTGGTGGGGGAGGGAGGGGCGGCGTACTTGATCGGAGTGAAAAACGACTCCGAGAAGTCGAGGCCACCGGGGCCAAGGGAAGAGTTTGATCCGGTCTTGTGCATTTTCTAATGTGTTACTTAATTGCAATGTAGCTAGCTAGGTTGCAGTGTGCAAGGTGAAGGAAGGGGCGCCAGGAACTATTTATAGATAGGAGGACTTATAATTTGGTCTTGATTTGTAATTAATTAAAAAATGAAACTTGTGCATATATGGGCGTTTAATTAATTTGTAACGGTCAAATACGGAAGGGGGAATTTGTGTTTGGGGTTTAGGGAGGGAAGAGAGGAACTTTCGGCCATATCTCGTGTGCTCCAAGAAATTAAGAATTGGGAGTCAAAATGGAGAAATTAAAGTTAAGGTTGGAATTGAGAATATTGAAAAGCGAAGTGTTCACATTCCAAGGTGGAAACTTCGGCTTCAAGAAGGTGATAAGAAAGTGTAAATATATATATCTTTCTAGATTGCTTCACATGGGTTTATAAATTAAAGTTGGAGGGCTAGCTTGCTCCATCTATGATATACAGATATAGTTATCAAAACGTAAACTCAATTATAATGATAATATTGAGATTTGGCATGAAAAGTATTTGATGTGAATTTTACATTTCAAGAAGAATCTAGAGACAATAGCAAAGATGATATTTATTTAGAAAGATTTTATAGTTTTTATTTAGGATTCTGTTAAATATTTTTTTACTTAATTTACTTTTTCTAATTCAAAAATTTTAATTTCTAAATTCGAATTATTATCGTATGTCTAAACTTAATTAGAACATAGAATAGAAAGATGGTTGAACGTATGTGATCAACTTAATTTTCTAACTTTTAAGTAACTATTGTAGAGGCCCGCTCTCGTGCTTATCTCCCTTAAGATACACCGTAAGTACTATTTTCTATCATTTGATCAACATAACCAACAATTCAGATGGCTCGTTCCCATGGAAAAAAGAAACACACGCGCGCATTGAATAAAGACAAACGGTGACGATTTTGAAATTTCCAGAAAAAACACATAGGAAGACGCTTCTACCCTTCTTGGCTTGAAAAACCTAAAACGCATTTCAAAGAGAGAAAGGCGGAATCCGGCGCGGCGGAGCGGAGCGGTGAAGGAAGGTGGTGGCGACGAAGGCGCTGACGAAGAATATGACGGAGAACACCAGAAACGCAGAGGATCTCACCAACTGCAGGTTTATAGGACTTGAGCTTGACGAAGAAGAAGAAGAAGAGAAGAAAAAGGAGGAGCTTCGATATTCATCGACGACGTCGTTTCGTGGACAGGAAAGTACCGACAAATTGGGAGGAGATGTCGGAGAATCCACCGAGCTTGGACGAGGCATTTTGGGGACTTCTTGTGAAGAGAGTGCGTTTCATATTTCCCATCCGTGGCCTGAGTGGGTGGATTTGATGGAGCTGTTGTCGAAAAGAGGGTACTTTGATGAATGTGGAAACCCTTTTGGAAATGGGGAAACGGGTTTTGGCGCTAAAGATTCGAATTTGGTTCGCACTACTTGCCTGAATTTTGGGCGGGATAGGGTCGATCTTATCAGGTAAATTCGATGATGTTTTACGAGGTGTATAGAGTCCAAGTTTGGCCGTTATATGTGTAAAATTTCCCGAACGATTGGAGTTAATTATTGTGCATTAGTAGTGGATACTGGTTTGAAGCTATGTGTTGTTGAGCTATGCACATAACCTGTTTGATTTAAGGACCAACTAAAGCAGCCTTATGATGAGTCATGATAACATGGGTTAACACAAAACAACCTGATAACTGTTGGCCCTTAATTGAAAGCTACTGAAATTTTGTCACAAGGACAAACCTTTTTTTGTGATTTCGTGTGCAATAACTAGGTTCCTGAAAACAAGAAGTATGAACAACTATACATGCTATATATAAGAAGGGTTCTCATGTGATTCATGCTTTGTTGTTGTAGTGTATTCTTTTCTTTGATCAAGGTATGAGAAAATATGGCATCATACCTTCTACAACGAGCTTCGTGTTGCACCAAAAGAGCATCCGGTTCTGTTGACTGAGGCGCCTCTCAATCCGAAGGCTAACTGTGAGAAAATGACACAAATCATGTTTGAGACCTTCAATGCCCCTGCAATGTACGCCATTCAAGCTGTTCTCTCCCTTTATGCCAGTGGTCGTACTACCGATAAGCCTATTGTGCTCATTAGTATTACCATATGCAAAATCAATGGTGTTAAGAAGTGTATGATGAGCTTGTTTTGTGTGTGTCAGGTATTGTGTTGGACTCTGGAGATGGTGTCCGCCATACAGTTCCAATCTACGAGGGCTACGCTCTCCCTCACGCCATCCTGTGTCTCAACTTGGCAGGTCGGGATCTGACCGACCACCTCATGAAGATCCTGACCGAGCGAGGCTACTCGTTCATGACTAGTGCTGAGCGCGAGATCGTGAGGGACGTCAAGGAGAAGCTCTCTTACATAGCTCTTGACTACGAGCAAGAGATGGAAACACCAAAGACGAGCTCCTCAGTCGACAAAAGCTACGAACTCCCTGATGGGCAAGTTATCACCATAGGGGCCGAGCATTTCAGGTGCCCTGAAGTGCTCTTCCAGCCTTCCATGATCGGGATGGAAGCCCCCAACATCCACGAGACGACTTACAACTCCATCATGAAGTGCGACGTCGATATCAGGAAGGACTTGTATGGGAACATTGTCTTGAGTGGAGGAACCACTATGTTCTCCGGGATCGCTGATAGAATGAGCAAGGAAATCACTGCTTTGGCTCCCAGCAGCATGAAGATCAAGGTGGTCGCACCCCCTGAGAGGAAATACAGTGTTTGGATTGGTGGCTCCATTTTGGCATCTCTCAGCACATTCCAACAGGTACAATTCAGTCATTTTTTCCCTCAAAAACTTCTCCAATTAAGTAGTACATCTAAGTATGTGTGTTGGTTACGAAAATCCTTTGTCATGAATACAGATGTGGATTGCGAAGGCGGAGTATGATGAGGCCGGGCCTTCAATTGTGCATAGGAAGTGCTTCTAGTTCTGGTGCTTAAAGATTGAGGCTGGTTGAAGAAGAGTAAACTATCAAGATTGGCAAAGACCAGAGAGATTATTACAAGGAAAGATTTGGCAAGAACAAGAGTTGCCGTCTATTCCGTTTTGAGTTACATTATATGATTGATTTGAAAATTTCTAGTTGAATGATAATCCTATGGAATTCATTCTAGTTGAATGCTTTGTTGTTGTAGTGTATTCTTTTCTTTGATCAATGTGAGGCTGGTTCATGAGTTTTTCCTTGCAGGTTCATGCATTTGAACTTGTAGGTTCATGAGTATTAATTTGTAGGTTCATGAGTTATGGCATGTAGGTTCATGAGTTTTATTTTACAAGTTTATGAGATTTTTCTAAGGTTCATGAGTTTTAACTTGCAGGTTCATGAGTTTTGTCTTACAGATTCATTAGTTTTGTTTTACAGGTTTATGGGTTTTTTCTGAGGTTCTTGAGTTTTTTTATTTTGCAGGTTCATGAGTTTTTTATCTTGTAGTTTAATAAGTTTTATCTTATAGGTTCATGAGTTTTAACTTGAAAGTTCATGAGTTTTAACTAGCAGGTTCATGAGTTTTGTCTTATAGGTTCATTAGTTTTGTTTTATAGGTTCATGGGTTTTTTCTGAGGTTCTTGAGTTTTTTTATCTTGCAGGTTCATGAGTTTTTTATCTTGTAGTTTAATAAGTTTTATCTTATAGGTTCATGAGTTTTATCTTATAGGTTCATGAGTTTTTCTTGTAGGTTCATCAGTGTTTTCTGTTAGGTTCATGTCGATAACCTTACAGGTTCATCAGTGTTTTCTATTAGGTTCATGTCGATAAATTCATGCCTTTATCTTACTGGTTCATGAGTTATCTCTTGTAGGTTCATGAATTTAATCTTTCAGGTTCATGAGTTTTTTTCTTGTAGGTTCATATATTTTACTCTGCAGGTTCATGAACTTGGAATAAAAGTTCATAAACTTGATAAGTTCATGCCTTTATCTTGGAGGTTCGTGAGTTTTCTGTTGCAAGTTCATGAGTTTTATCTTATAGGTTCATGAGTTTGCACTTTCAGGTTCATGACTTTTCCCTTACAGGTTCATGAGTTTTTCTTGTAGGTTCATCAGTGTTTTCTGTTAGGTTCATGTCGATAACCTTACAGGTTCATGGATTTTTTCTTGTAGGTTTATAGGGTTTTTCTTGTTGGTTCATGAGTTTTTTTGGTAAGTTCATGACGATAGTCTTACAGGTTCATGGATTTTTCAACTATGAAATCTTTGTATTTGAAAGTCTCCTTCCCAGTACAGATAAACAAAACACCCAAGTTCCTAACCTAACCAACTTATATGGATAATTAGTACACTTCAGGTTGCACTGCTCATCTCTATAATAGGCAGAAAACACAGAGAACACAAGCAAATTAATCCACTGTGAAAGAGATAATAGATATTAAAGTCAAGCTTAAGAAAAGAGAATCCCAATATGTACATTCACATCAAAGTAGAACATCATTGAAATGTTGCAACCAAAACCCAAAATGGGGATTACTCAGACTTCCATTTCTCCATGTCTAATCTCCAGACAAAAGGAACATTACATATACCTCAAACTACAATAACCCATCAGTTTGATTTGTAGTAGTAGAAGCATTATCAATGGTTGTGGTGGTGGTGTTGGTGGATGTAGGAGTGGTTATGGTATAATGAGAATGCTTCTTAGAAGATCCCTTTGAAAGATGAACTGGGTATTTTATAGCATTGAGACCCAACTTGCGAAGTGCAGCTTTACTAAGATCAACACCACAAATGTCAAAAAGCCTTACAAGGTAAAGCAACACATCAGAAAGCTCCTCTCCCAAGTGCTCCTTCTCTTGCTCACTCCAACCAGGCAATCCCCTTGGAACTTCTCCTTTCCATTGAAATATCTCTGATAACTCTCCCACTTCACCAACCTGAAATACAAAATGAAGACAAAAATTACATTAGCAATGGAGCAATCCATAACCTCCAAGGTGCTGAAAAAATACAGCCACTACAGAATATTTCCCTATGCAGATTGTTTTACATGACAACACAAATTTCCTTACAACTATGGCATTAACTTCAATTGCCCCCATCACCCCTTACCAAAATTAAAGCAAAGTAGTCCTCAGATGCAATAACAAGCTTCCCAATCCCTCGTGCATCTTCACAACAACAACAACAAAAACAGCTAAAATTGTGTGGGTGGATCGTTGAACCAAGTGAGGAGCAAATTATACAAATGTCAAGTTCAGTAGCTATAACTCCAATCCCAACAATCTGCAAAGCATTCCTGGGCCATTGAATCTATGAACATTGACTCGTACTGTAATACCTCAGCCACTTGGGTCGGCCCATCACAGGGCTACAGCCCATACACCCCAACCCTTTCTTGGGGGCTCCACCTATAACAGCACAATTGGTGACAAGTAATGCTTCGACTGCTTGTTAAAGGGTAAGGTCTCGTGTTCGAGACTCACCAACAACCTCTTGGTAATGGCTGCCTGTTATAGGTGGAGCCCCCAAGGAAGGGTTGTGGTGTATGGGCTACAGCCCTGTGATGGGCCGACCCAAGTGACTGAGGTATTACATAAAAACACACTTTGAATGAGAGGAGCTCCGACCTTATTGGGCCAGCCATTTCTCTATCCATGGGCCGCAGCCCATGTACCCCAACCAAATTCTCATGGCTGGGAGGTTGTTGGTGAGAATCGAACACGCGACCTCTCCACCCTTTATCAAGCCTCCGAAGAGCGCCTTGATACCAATTGTGCTGCATAATTGGGAAAATTGTACTAATTATAGTGCTTAATTATATTAACCAATTACGTTATAATTTATAGTATTATTTACTATAAATAAAGGTGATCAGTACTCCGATCTACAAAATATATATATATAGGTAGCTAGATTGATCAAAACCAGCGTGCCTAGTTGGCAAAACCAGGAGCTTAATTCAAGCTTTTCAGATGCAGATCGTGCTTACAAAATATAATTACATATACATACACTCCTTTTCCAAATTGAGTTCGGACAACTTCAATTATCTGATAAAGTCTTCAACTTACAATTAATTATTCTAAAAATGAGTCCTGTTTAGTAAATTCAATCCTCAAAAGAAAAAATAAATCCTACTCCTGGTTTTTTCAACTAAGTAAACCGATTCACTCAAGTTAATGAAATCTAAGCTTATAATTTTTCTTTTTGCGTGACTAATTGATGCATAAAAAGCGATACAGGGCATAAAAATTCCGTACAAAATTTTTCCTTGTATAGTAAGGTCGTACAGAGCGAATTAATTTAGTCGTAGATTCCGAATACAAAATTGTCTCGGACAAGCAGTCAATTGAGATCTTAAGATCAGATCACAAAGACTTTACGTATCATATCGTAAAATCATAAGATTTTGTCAACAAATAAAAAAATAATTTAATAAAATATGGATGTTGTATTAATAAAATATAAAATACAAATAAATTTTTAAATATATAACTTTAAAATTTTGATTCAATGGACTATGTATTCACCGAAACTTTATATATAGTGAGTTATTTTTTAAGAAAATATATACTTGTAGTAGCTAAAAAAATAAAATAAAATAAAGTTTATAATTTTTAGTTAGATTAATTTTTATATTTAACATCTTATTCGACGCCCTGGGACGACAAATAATATGTCAAAAAGAGCCATATATATTAAATTGTCAAAAGTAGTTGGATTTAGGACATGTATAAATGAGACTTAGACTTGAAGATGACTCTTCTACTTTCCCTTGATGGCAAAACCGGGAGCAACCTCCAAATCCGTGTCCTGTTACCACCAGGGAAATGCAGAGAATTAAACTATTGAAATTGATTTAGGATTTACAACATTCCATTTGTGGATGATATAATGTGTTATAACCAAGAGAACGAGTTAATGCATAGAAATTTACCCAGAGTGAAATAAGGGTCTGTTTAGACCGTTATAGAAAATACAATATATTTTTTTATTAATAATGCAAAGAAATTGTATTCAAGTGCCTTATAAGTTATAATACAAGATAATAGATTTTATATTGCGTCCAAACACACCTCTTAAACATTATATAATTTTTGCTCATATAGTCACAAGGTAACATTAAGCTTAACCTAAGTTCGTCGGTACTCATTTAGGGTTGTGAATTGCAGGTAGCTCAGTCGAGGATGAAGAGGAGCTAGTAATACCAAATGAAGCCCACATGGTGTAGAATGCTCTCCTCATATTTCAGTATGAATTGGGATTGGAGAGTATGAGGTCACATCTAAACAATTTTGCACCACCACAAGATGATACACAACTCCTAATGTTCCCCTGCAATGCTTTTATGTGCTCATGTGAATCATTCAAATTTGTGTGCTCAGTGAGGTGGATGATTTTTTGGAGAACTTAGATGATAAGATTCAAGATGTGACAACCATTATAATCTTGGTACTCAATAAAGTGATATTTATAGTCTCGTTTCTTCTGCATTGGGAAGGAATTGGCTTCTGCATTGTTAAGTAATTTACGTTTTTCAATGAATTTGAATTTGACAAGTATGTTGTGTGCTGTGGTCCGGGGTCACTTGGTTAAAATTTTGATTGTAAGGACTATTTTAGGCATGCAAATAAAGCATAGATCTGATCTGAGTAGTTTTGACTGAATGTTTATAATTTGTGAGTTCTCTATTTTGCAATTTGTTAGACAACATATCTAGAGAACCACCTTCAAGAATCACATAAGGGTAGATTGATTCAATAAAAATCTCTGGTAAAATGTCCACGAGAATTACATGCAGACAAATAGAAGCGGGACGACGAACAATGAATGAAATGTCGTCGTGGTGGAAAATTATGGGTACGTAGCGTACGTTGTCTAATATCACTCCTCTCCATTAGTTGATACGAGTGCGTTTTCTGTACGGAGCTACTTTACTGTGTAAAGTGCGAAATTTCCGTGGTCCTTGGATGCGGAACATGAAAGGCTTGGATGACGCCACATCAGCGAGCTGAGGCAAGAGGGAAATGAAGCATGCACCTCATATTTTGTCGTTTAGAGTGACAACGGGCGTAATTAATCGAAAAACCATACCCTTCCTAGCTAAACCTGAACACAACCATTCTTTTTCTGCACTCTTCCTCAAACACTCCCAAAAGAAATCATCAACTTCCAATCCAACTCTCTTTCATCTCCAAATCTCTTCTAAAATCATCGTAAATCAACGATCTCGCAAAGCAACGATCCAAAAAGAAAAATCCACGGATTGTGATGTGTTGAAGGAGAACGGCTTGATTGCGACAACGATCCAAATCTGCAAGCCCTAAAATCCGAAGAACATCGCGAAAGCGGGGAACGATTCAAAAGGAAAAGGAAAATCATCCAATGGTAACTATCAGATCTCGTGCCTAATTCCATGTAACTATCAAATCTCGTGCCTAATTGCATTTATATGCTCGATTTTAGCGTTTTGTGCATCAATTTCAGTCTGCCTAATTCCATGTAACTATAAGATCTCGTGCTGTTTGGATCGTTCATTCTGCTTTATGATTTGATTAATTGTTTAGGTTATGTTGATACTTTTTACCGATTGAGATCACGATCCTAATTATAACTGGGGTTTCACTTGAACGTCGGTCGATTACTTGCGCGCTACATCATAGGGGTAGCATTCTGCTAAGGTTCGATGATGGATGTCGGTTTATAGGCTCATTCGTTCCTCTTACAAACCTTGCTGAAATTGTGTGTCTGGTTGTGTAGTGTTAATTTTTGCTTAGTTTTGGCTATAATTTGAGCTTGATGAGATTTCATTATAAAATTAATCTACACATGAGCTAGAGTCGAGGATCCCTTCTTTAGCTATTATTTTGGAAGGATTTCATGATCGATCCACTTCTTTCCTGCCAATATTTCCATTTATTGTCTTTTCTTCTATTACACTTAGATAGCTTGGGGAAATTTTGATTATATAAATTACATAGAGGATAGATCTTGATAGATTAATAGACATCAAATGGAAAGCAATCACATCTACAAGAAAACTTTTGATAGTTGATTGTTCAGAGTTTAATTTGCTATCGTTTTGAATAAGAGCCTTCTGTGCATGGATAAGAGCTTTCTGTGCATGAATAAGAGATTTATGTGCATGAATAAGAGCTTTATGTGCATGAATTATGTAACCTAGCTGTTGTGCTTGCACTTGGTTTCAACAAAGATTAACCCATTGGTTTAATTCATTAAGAATTAAATTTTTGGAGTGCATGAATTATATACAACAGTGCTTTAAGAAGAGTTATTTGTGCATAATTAAGATATAATATGTGCATAAACAAAATCTTCCACAAAATACTTTATTGAATTGATTTCTAAAGTGCATGAATTGTGTATAGCAATGCTTTAATACAAGTTGTTTGTGCATATTAAGATTTATGTGTATAAAGCAAATATTCTTGCTAAAAAGACTTTATTGAATTGATTTCTAAAGTGCACAAATTATGTATAAGAGTTATTAAATAAGATCTTTATGTGCATAATTATGACAATTGTTTTTCTAATTTTATATTGGTGTGTTCGGAATCTGATTCTAGAGATCTTTACTGTTGTTTTATCATCAGAACTAATTTTTTTGTTCCTATACACAGAAAAACTAAATGAAAAGAAGAGGCCAAGACAAGAGCAAAACCCTACACCATCCCAACGAGTTTAAGAGACATGTTGAAGTTGCCACCAACACCATCTCCAAAGGGTCAACTCAATCAATTTTGTTTGCCTCTAATAAGTGATGCACATAAAAGGAAGAAGCTCATGATACATGATGACACAGATAGCTCAAAAGAAAATAGTGAGTTGCATGACAGTTAGATTGATGAAATTGATGATACAGAGGAGATTGAGGAAGACAACGGGACTAAAGTATAGCCTGAGAAAGAACATGTTAGGCAGAACACTATGAGTGAAGAAGAGGGAGAAGATAAGAATGGGGAGGAAGAAGACACATAAAATAATAACGCAATGGAAGAAGATATGGTTGCTACTCAAAACACAAGCTCTGTATTAGTTGTTGCAAACTTGATGTTTTTCTTTGGTTTTTTTATGGGCGCATAAATAAACTCTCAACCCCCTCCCTTGTACGTGTCTTTTGATTGTTTGTCTCCACTCAGCCCTCTGATCTTATTATTCTTTACCATTGATGGAGAGAAATCTTGTGGTATTCGAACATATGAATTTATCCCAGGTTTAAATGATTTAATTTAAATCATTCTCTTTGACTTGCATTTACTATTGTTGCGAGAGATTATGCCTATGGTGTCAGTGTGACTCTTAAGCTTGATCTGTGGGTTGATTGATTGATTCATCTACCTCTATATTGGATATGGTTTCGTTTGTATTATTTATCTAAACTGAATATGATAACATATTAATGGGTAATGGTAACATAGACATTTAAAATCTAGACTTTTAATTCTCCCTTGCCAAAACAACAAAAAAATACATATCCAATTGAAATTTTGCTGTTCAGAACTGCATACACAATCTGAGGTTAAACGAAATAATGAATAGTGCTAGTCAATTGCCACCATGACAGTTATCCCACGTCACACAAATACCTTAAGATTGCCAGGTTTGTCACACCCATTAACACTCCAAGAATTATGATCAAGTAAAATGGGCTCTTATAGTAAAACGGAAGTACTATTATGGACCTTTAGATTAGATTTTCTTGGATGGTAGATATATGTTTAAAAAGGGGTGCAAATAAAATTTTAGGGTGAATTTCATACAATAATTTTTAATGGAAATATTTTAGGATCTTTTTCTTTCCAATCTAAAAATAATATATTACATAATAATTAACCTCCTCATTCTAGAGAAATACAATTCAAATCAGTTTCCAGTTCCTCCGCCTCCGCATTGCCATGCTCGTCCACCGTCGGGTGCTGTATATTTTGGTAAAACTTCATTTCAAATCCGCGCTATTGGTTAGGGATTGTTTTCTTCTGAATTGTTTCGTTGGAAAATGTGTAATATTTGGATTCCAAAATTGGTTAATTCGGCAATGTGGGGGGAGATATGGACGATGATCACTTTTTTTAAGGTTTTGATGCAAACTTTGCTGTCTTTTTCGAATTTCCCGTGCTTATTTTGATTGGAAACAAAGCTCCTTTCACAAATTCAGGTTATTATAATTGTTACGACAAGAAAAGCTAGCATAATTGCTAAATAGCCCGCCCCACACTTTTTATTTCTGCATTCAACGAGGCTTAATAAAAAGAAATTGCTTAATAACCATGTGTGCTAACAATTATATAGTCTTTCACTGGTAATTTGTTAAACACCGCCCTTCTTTTCTTTGATTAATTAGATAAAAACTTACTCTAGTGGCGAATATGATAAATAGTAAATCTGTTTTGAACTGCATGGGTACATTATAGAGTTGTTTTGTCAATGTACATCATTCTTATGATATCAAAGAAGCTTATGTTTGCACTTATGATTATAACATCTTTAGGGTTGCCATGTTTTATATTATTTTCATTTCTTTGCATCTATTGTTGGAGTTGTCCAAATCTCTAGGATTCTAAAAACAACAAGAGGTCTTCACAGGTACAATTTGCTCTTGGTCTCACTAGAATGAGTTGCTTGATTGATTTAGGGAAAGCTTTCATGGTTGTGTGTGCAGGAGGTTTCCGACGGAGAACGAGGTGGTGGTGGCGAGGAGGGTGGCTCTGGTGGCCTCATTAGAGGATCCCTGATTCAAAAAAACCCTAAATCCTTTTGGTTTTTTACTCTAATGTGATGTTCATATTTCGCGTTATGATATTCATGGTAACGGTATTGTTATTCACATTGTTACAGTTTGTGTGTTTTGATATTTATGTTTCAGATATTGTATATTTGATATTCAATTTCTCTGTGGTGTTATTTATTATAATAAGATTGATATTCATGTGGGTTCAGATTTTGCTTGATGATGGTGTTGTACGAGTTGTTGGTCATTGATATTCATGAATTAAATGGTGATATTCATGTAATATTCACAATATCGGGGGTGATGTTCGTGTAATATGTGTTAATATTCATGTAATTGGGTGATACTATTAATGTAATTGGTAGTGATCGATATTCATGAATTGAGTTATGTTATTCATGTACTTGAGTGTGATATTCATGTAATTGATTATGATATTCGTGTAATTGATTGTGTTATTCATATATTATTGAGTGGTGATATTCATATTTTCAGTTGTGGTATTCATGTCTTTAATTGGTGATATTCACATATTCAACAAAGATATTCATACAAACATGAACGATATTCAAGAAACAATGACAAAAGCAACAAGAACAAATTTATAAATCTACGAATTTGCAAAGCATTAGGACGTTGAAAAAATCAATTGGTGATATTCATGTTTTAAGTGGAGATATTCACATCCATCGATATTCATAAACGCATGAACGATATTCATAAAGACGTGGTCGATATTCATGAACGCTGAAAAACCGTTGAAGAAGAAGAAAATGTATCAACAGAATCTAGCGGTTTTAGGAAAGAGAAAATATTGTATTTTCTCTCTCATCTAACAACCACATTTATTAACTTTTCCTAATTAAAAATTAAATAATTATCTTATTTGAGTAGATTTGGTGATTACACCTCTACCATATCTATTGTAAGGCACAATCATCCAACCATCCATCACCATCAATCCAACGCTCCAGATTAATACTTCCGTTTTACTATAACTCCCGTTTTACCAGAGCGTTCCTCAACACTCCAAAATCCCATTTGTCAAACAAGCCACCATTATCCACAAGGCAACAAATCACTAAACTCAAAAGGAAGGGAAGCCAACCAATTGCTGTTGTGTAGCTGTCACCAGAGATCCTTCTTCAAGTTTGTCCAAGAACTTGTAAGCATGTGTTTTTCAAGAGCTAACTTCAGAAATAATTTCACTCTCTTGAGTCTCTTCCACTGACTCCTTTGAGCTAGGATCCACTGATGAAGGGGGAGAGCAAGCTCTATCTGAAGCCATGTTGAGTCTCAGAGGTCGTCATTCCAACACCAACACCACCCACAACACTGAACACAATAGAATCAATAACAGAGGAAGAAGGCACAGCCGAAAATATATACAATAGATGAAAGTGCACGAATAAGATACAATTGGTGCATTAATAACAACTTTTCTAAGGAATGATCGAATACAACAGAGGTGTGGAATATTAACAATGCGTGGAAGTGCACAAATAAGATGACAATGTGTGAAAGTGCACAAATAAGGTGACAATGTGTGGAAGTGCACAAATAAAGTGCAATTGGTAATATAGCATAAACAGAGCAAAAAAGAAGGAACCAAAATCAACAAATTCACGAACAAAAATATCACAGCGTAATTGAATGAAAGCATTTGAACAAAGCAATTGAACAAAATCTCATATAATATAACTGAACGAACGAATTGAACGAACAAAGGAATTGAATGAAGCAAAACAACAAATTGAACGAAGCAATTGATCGAAGAAATTGAACGAAATCTCATATAATATAATTGAACGAAGGAATTGAACGAACGAAAGAATTGAACGAAGCAAAACAACAAATTGAACGAATTTTTTTGAGAAATTTCACGAACAAACCCTAATTTAAGAACAAGCAAAAAATTCGACGGAGAAGATAACAAATTTCGTAGACAAATCAAAATCAACGAATAACAAGAAGGAATCAAGAGAACAAGTGAATACTTTGATCCATGGCGCCGAGAGTGGAGCAACAAAGGCAAGCTAAGCAGATTTCAATGGCGGACGGGTTCCTGTTCGATTTTGGCAAGCACGCAGACAATGGGTGGAGAAGGAGGAAGCAAAAAAGGAAAAAATAAATAAGAAGTGGCAGAATTTATAATTATGCCACCGCATGATAGTCCTTTGATCAACTCAATCCGACGGTCCAAAATACTCCCTACTTTACACCCAAATATTTCTCCCCATATGATCTAAACTCTAGTTGATACTATTTAAATAGCTTTTGTCTAATTAGGTTCTATCCTAATGGTATACTCTCACCCAAAATCCATCAAAGTCAACCTCTTTTTTTCAGTTTGTGGGTCCCCAATTATTAAAGTTAAAAGAAATTAAATTTGTAAATTAATAAATTTTACTAAATATTTCCAAAATAACCATAATGTTAAAAAACTCGATTACTAAATATTTCCAAAATGCTGAAGTTGTGGAATTTGTTGGCTTTTGGATCGTTGTCTCGTGTCTTTGAATTATCTTGTGAAAGGTTACCTTTTTTTATATATATTTGATGATTTGCCTATCAGATATTGTAATGGTTGGAAGAAAGATCCCGTAAAATTGAATATCTAACACGACGTATTAGAAACAAGACGTCAAACATTAGGTTTGATGTCTTGTTTAGTGAGTCTATCCAAACACTGTCGTAGTCCGATTCGTGGTGAGTTTATCCACTAATTTGAATACAACTTCTTCTGGCCAATTTGGTGCATTTATCCAAACTTGTCTAGTTGCTTATCCCATCAATTCTCCTTCACGTTTCCATCCAAATCCATCGTTCCATACTGATGCGATCGATCCCCGTAGAGCAAGACCGATCTAGGTTTGGATCGTTGTTCTTCCCAAGCAAGCACTCGTTCTTCGTGAACTCCTTCGAGGAAACAACATTTTGTATCATCTTCTTGAGTTTGGTGGATCAAACCCTGGCAACGGATGGGTGGAGGTGTTCAACGCGATGAACACCCGAGGTGGTGGAAGGAGGCCAACGCTATGGGTCCTTAGATAACTTTAAGAAAAGGCTAGAAAGCCTTCAAAGAGAGAGAAAGAGAGAGAGAGAGAGAGAGAGAGAGAGAGAGAGAGAGAGAGAGAGAGAGAGAGAGAGGTGAATCCAAGGGATAAACTAGGAGTGACTCTCAACTATGTTTATCAAAACTCAACTTGAAGATTACAATGAGAGTTCTAGGGTATTTATAGAAAAAACAAGGGAAAACTAGGGTTTTCAAGTGAACCCTAATGGGCTTGGGCCTAAGACAACAAGGCCAACCCATTACATCATCTCAAAATAGAAAAGCAATTCAAAACTAGCAAAGCTATAAATAGCAAGCGGGCCCGGGGCGAAATCGTCAAGTAACCCCCTAATAATCCAGGGTCGAAAGAGAGACCCACAAACAGCTTGGCTCGGACCCGAAGTTCACACACATGCGGGTGACTAGAGATTGAGTAGCTTTGGCGATGCTTCTAGCACAAGCTCTAGTCATCGGCCCATCGGAACGCACCCTAAGGAGGTCCTCTTCGTCTCTCGCCGTAAGGGGGGTAGGCATGGAGTCATCATTCTCCCCTTCTTGGCTGCGAAGCGTCCTCGCTTCATCCTCGTCGTACTCAGGGAGAGCATATGGAGAGAGATTTGAAACATTGAAGCTCAGATGGGCACTATACTCGCCTGGCAGCTCGAGGCAGTATGCATTGTCACCAAGGCGTTCCAAAATGTGGAATGGTCCATCGCCTCGGGGATCTAGCTTGCTGCGGCGCTTGGCTGGAAAGCGCTCCTTGCGCAGATGGAGCCACACCATGTCGCCCGACTCAAAGGTGATGTTGCACCGTCCCTTGTCCGCTTGGCGCTTGTACTGCTCAGCTCGGCGCTCAAGTTGCACACGAGTGCGCTCATGGAGGCTCTTGACAAACTCAGCACGGTCAAGACTTGTGGCGCTCTCAGCATCATGAAGTGGCCGTGGTATCAAATCAAGTAGGGTGGCATGGTTGAGGCCATAGATGACCTCGAATGGCATCTTCTTGGTCGCCGAGTGCATGGACCTATTGTAAGCAAATTCAACATGGGGCAAACAATCTTCCAACCTGCGGATGTTAGCTTTCAACATTGTGCGCAATAAGGCGCCAAGAGTACGGTTGGTCACTTCAGTTTGACCATCCGTCTGAGGGTGGCAACTAGTGGAGAAAAGAAGTCGCGTCCCCAATTTGGACCAAAGAGTCTTCCAAAAGTGACTCACAAACTTAGCATCGTGATCCGACACAATGCTATGAGGGATGTCATGTAGCTTGACTACATGCTCAAAGAACAAATTGGCAACCTCCTGAGCATTGTTGGTCATCTTGCATGCAATAAAGTGAGCCATTTTGGAAAATCTATCCACCACAACAAAAATTGAGTCCCTCCCTTTCTTAGACATGGGCAACCCCATTATGAAGTCCATAGAAATATATACAATAGATGAAAGTGCACGAATAAGATACAATTGGTGCATTATTAAAAACTTTTCTAAGGAATGAACGAATACAACAGAGGTGTGGAATATTAACAATGCGTGGAAGTGCACAAATAAGATGATAATGTGTGAAAGTGCACAAATAAGGTGACACTGTGTGGAAGTGCACAAATAAAGTGCAATTGGTAATAGCATAAACAGAGCAAAAAAGAAGGAACCAAAATCAACAAATTCACGAACAAAAATATCACAGCGTAATTGAACGAAAGCAATTGAACGAAGGAATTGAACAAAATCTCATATAATATAACTGAACGAACGAATTGAACGAACGAAGGAATTGAACAAAATCTCATATAATATAACTGAACGAACGAATTGAACGAACAAATCTGTTGAAATTATACTAAGATAGTAGTAATTAATTATGAAATTTGTTTAAACTGTGTAATTTTTTTATCAATTTTGAGCAAAATTCCATTAGGGTTTGAATATAGGATTTTTTGTTTGAAAGTAGGGTTGCTTGTGTAGGTTAGACGGTAAACTTAGTGTAAATACAACTTCTTAACCACAAGTTAAAATATCTCATTTATAAGAAAAATATAAAATTGATGAAACTTTTTATTTACATTATCAAAATTCAAGGTTGTACATGTTTACCTCATGAGAGTTGGGCGTGGTAATAAAATTTCCCATTATCGATTTTGCATTTAGCTTAATGGTATCGTTGTGCAAAATAATTTTATATATGATATTTGGTAAGCGTTTGTATTTTGCTTTTCGAAATTTTAACCCCGCTAAACTAAAATCATGCATTTTAAATGGCATCGAACAAACATGTAGTAGACCCTGGTTGAATGGCATCGAACAAACAACATGTACTAGAATTATAGAAAGAAGGGTTGAATGTAGAGCTCTCAATCGGGTCAGTCAAGTCGGGTACGGTTCAGTTATTTCGGGTTGAGAACGGGTCGGGTCATTTCGGATAACAGGTCAAGTCGGTCGGGTCATTACAGGTCAGCGGCCGGTTCAGGTTAACCAACGGGTCAAGAGCGTCATTTTTTAAATATTTTTTTCATTATTTAAATATTATTAAATAGTTAAAAACTAATTTAAATATGTCAAAATAAGTTAAAATGAATTAAAATAATAATAATATTATTAATTATTTTAATGTAATTGATATTAGTACACCAAAATCATATTTTATTTTATTTTTTATTATATTAATTTACAAATTTCTACATTATAAAAAATTATATAAGTACAATAATGTTTTTTTAGGATAATAAGCATATTATCATTATTTATATGTCATTTATCATATATATTTTATGTTATATTTTATTAATACTCCACATTTATTCGTTAATCGGGTCGGGTTCGGGTTGGTCGGGTTCGGTCTCGGTAAATTCGGATTCGGTAACTTCGGTTATCAAAAATTTCGGTAAGGTCGGGTCCAAGAGCGGGTCGGTAAAACGGGCTCGGAGTTGAGTGGGATTAGTTGGGTGAAGTTTTAGAGATTACGTTTTTTGTCCGGTTTATGTGGAGAATAACCCATCCCACATCGGAAAGTTGGGACTAAATATCCTAGTATATAAACTTAGTGGACTACTCCTATTGCCAATTGGTTTTAGGATGGAACCCCACTGGGCTTATGTGATGGGCCTATACGCGCATGTGCGCATGAGTTGACACGTCACCCTTTATCGGCCCACCGGACTTTATCATGGTATCAGAGCAGGTTCCGGGTCTGTGTTCGTTTCCTGGTTTATCTGAGTTTAGCCCGCCATGATGGCGTGATATGGGCTAGCTCGTTTGGCTTGTCGGCCTTAAGACATTATTTGGGCTTATGATGCGACCCGACATCGACTCAAGCCGGGCTCCGACGAGTCCGAGGCGCCCAAGACCATGGCGTCCTCCTTGGTTGAAGACTTAGTCTAGTTTAGCCTAATTTATGTATTTCCTGTTTTAGTATTTTCATTTCAGTCATTTCTATTTCGGACGTGTGCCCACTCTTGTAGAGTAGGCTAGCCCATTAGTCTATTGCGCGGCCCAAGTCCATTAGGGTTTGGCTGAGCCCTTTGCCTTTAAATAGGCATCCCTTGTATTCATTTCAAGCACGTTCAATTTAACCCAAGTAAAGTAAGAGTTGAGTTTTCCTCCTTCTTCGGGTTCGAGCGTCAAACACATATATCTTCGCATCTCCCTTCTTTCGTAGCTCGTCGCTTCGAGCGTCTCGCCCCGCCCTCGCCCCAAAGCGAGCATTAGAGACCCGCGGACCATCATCTAGGTGGCTCGTATCTATCCAGGTTACCGACGGAGAAGGATCCGCGCCCGCTCCTGCCTAGATCGGGTACCCTTGTGCTCCGAGCCGCCTCGAAACGCATCAACTGGTATCAGAGCCCAAACGGCTTGCAGCGTGCCTCTCTTCTCCGGCAACTCCAGATCCGTCGCCGTGCCCACTTTAGCGGCCACTGCCGCGCTCATAGCCGAGCCCACCCGCCACAACCCCTTCCGCCACCACAAGAAATCCCCCTCGACTTCTGTCCAGATTTCGCCCAAATGTTTTTTCTGTGTTCTTCAAATTTTCTTCCATATCCCTGTAGAGCATCTCGATACGAGTTCGGGCATATAAAATTCGCCCAAAATGGACATCGTTTGACCCCTCAAAAGGCCAAATTACGAACCGTTTCCTACTGCCCAAAGCCTAGCCGCGACCGCGGCCGCAACACCCGCGACCGCGGCTTCTGTGGCCGCTAACTTTCCGGCCCCTTCTCTTTCCTTATCCGAGATCCCCCATATCTAGGCTTTCCAAAATTTCCCCCCACAAAATCTTCCCAAATCCCTACAAATCCGACTTTCCTTATCCATAGCCAACAAATCCCACCAAATCCGCCAATTACCATATCTGAAATTTTGAATTTTGAATTTGAAAATCTATCCCCTCCTTTCCTTAAACCAAACCCACAACTCCCTTTCCTTAAACCGAACCCATAACTTAGCCCATGGCCCGACCCTAAGACATCCACACCCACTCCATGGCCCATTGGTACCCGTACTTCGAGTCCGGCGAGTGGGACAACGACTCGTGGTTCGATGGTGTGATCCCATACGATGCGGACCCGGATTGGATTCCGCCTCACCTCCATGGACCCCCGCCACCGCGCCCACGACCCCACGCGTACCAGCTGCGACGCCGGACCCACGACAAAGGCTATGACCGGACCCGGTACTGCACCCACGGCTTTGAAACGCAACACGATGCCCCTGTCTTGGAGCTCTCGGCAGAGCAAAGGGAAATTCAGTCTCTCCGACGACAAGTGGCTCAACTCCAAGCCATGCAAAGAGTCGCCCCTGCCGTGCCCGTTGTCACACCCGCTCTAGTGCCCAAAGCCGCGACCGTGGCTACATCAGTTGCTTCCTCAATGGTCCCCAGCACAGATGCGGCCCTTGTCTCACCCACTGGTGTGCCCATTTCCGCACCCGACGTCGTGCCCGCTCCTGGACCCGAGTCGTACTTTGTCATCATGGAGGTTCCAAGAGCCGGACCCGAGCCCGATGTCGTATTTTTGCTGACCGCCGAGCACCGACTCTCCCTGGCCCCACCGAGCTCGAAGCGAGGACGCTTCGAACCTAAGGGGGAGAGGATGATGTGACCCGGCATCGACTCAAGCCGGGCTCCGACGAGCCCGAGGCACCCAAGACCATGGCGTCCTCCTTGGTTGAACACTTAGTCTAGTTTAGCCTATTTTATGTATTTTCCGTTTTAGTATGTTTCCCGTTTTAGTATTTCCATTTCAGTCATTTCTATTTCAGGCGTGTGCCCACTCTTGTAGAGTGGGCTAGCCCAATAGTCTATTGCGCGGCCCAAGCCCATTAGGGTTTGGCCGATCCCTTTGCCTTTAAATAGGCATCCCTTGTATTCATTTCAAGCACGTTCAATTTAACCCAAGTAAAGTAAGAGTTGAATTTTCCTCCTTCTTCGAGTTCGAGCGTTAAACACATCTATCTTCGCATCTCCCATCTTCCGTAGCTCGTCGTTTCGAGCGTCTCGCCCCGCCCTCGCCCCAAAGCGAGCATTAAAGACCCGCGGACCATCATCTAGGTGGTTCGTATCTATCCAGGTTACCGACGGAGAAGGATCCGCGCCCGCTCCTGCCTAGATCGGGCACCCTTGCGCTCCGAGCCGCCTCAGAATGCATCAGCTTAGCCCGCCATGATGGCGTGATATGGGCTAGCCCGTTTGGCTTGCCGGCCTTAAGGCATGTTGTCAAGTGTCAACTGGGCCAAGCCAGTTGCACTTGAGGGGGAGTGTGGAGAATAACGATCCCACATCGGAAAGTTGAGACTAAATAGCCTAGTATATAAACTTAGTGGACTACTCCTCTTATTGCCAATTGATTTTAGGATGGAATCCCATTGGGCTTATGTGCTGGGCCTATACGCGTATGTGCGCACGAGTTGACACGTCATCCCTTTATCGGCCCACCGGACTTTATCAGTTTAAGTCAAACCAAACCAACCCAACCGAAAATACACGAAGTATGGAGGCCAAACCTAATAAGCTCGGTTTTGGCTCAACCTAAGGCTAAAATGCGATTCAAACCGAACGTAAACAACCCTAGCTATTAGCTACTAGACAAAGGGAGTTTAGTATAAGAGATTAGGCATAAATTTCAGCTAAATATATCATCTCTCTCGTATATATGAACGCAATAAGACTTGCCCTGACACAAACATATATATATATATATATAGGGGCGCGCTCTGGTAAACGACAATTATGGTAAAACGGAAGTACAATTAAGGAGCGTTGGATTGAAGATTTTGAATGGCTGGATTTGATGGAACAAAGAAGCCACATGGGACTGCAAGACACCAGATTTGAATATCCTACCTTATTTATTGAATTACCGAAAATATGTTCCTACAAAATAGAAAGTTGTTCCTACAAAATATGGTAAATCTTCAGATTGGAGAGAGAATGAGATTCTTCAAATATTTAAAATTTAAATGGGAAGATTATTTTAAATTCGTTTAGATTTAAATTTGTTCTCCTCGTTTAATGATTTTCCAGCGTTCGTGAATATCGTTAATGTGTTCACGAATATCGATCATTTGTTAATGAATATCGTTCATGTTTGTTTGAATATCGATTTCTATTTAATAAGTGAATATTTAATATCTTAAAAATGTGAATATCATCACTTAAATCATGAATTTCACCATTTGATAATATGAATATCACACTAAGTTACATGAATATCTCAATTAATCACATGAATATCAAATTCACTTACATGAATATCACCACTCAATTTGTGAATATCACTACCCATTTTGTGAATATCGCCCACCATCCAATTACATTAATATAGTCACCCAAGTACATGAATATCATCACCTAACTACACGAATATCACTACCCAATATCTTCGAAGGTTTGATTCATGGCGGTAAGGTTTAACAATGACATTGTCGCGTCGATTTTGGGTCGCACAGTCGCACGATCAACCTGAATATCAACATTGTTATAATGAATATCAACAACATTATATTGAATATCACATCATAAATTTTGAATATCGACTATTCAACGCATGAAACCTCATGAATATGAACAATATTATAATGAATATCACATCACACAATTTGAATATCAATTGGAAATAGTACAAACAACACCATCAACAAGCAATTTGAATACTATAATAGCGATATTCATTCCATATGTGATGATATTCACGTAATTTGTACGCATAGTCATACAAGTAAGTAGTCGATATTCATAAAAATAGTGTCAATATTCAGAGTTTAATTCGCACATGATGATTATTTAGAGTTTAGGTGAATATCACATCATAAATATCAAATACTCAACGCATGAGACCTACATCCAATATGAATATCAAAAGCATTTGTATGAATATCACATTAAACAATTTACAAACCTAACATAACATACGAAGATCTCACAAGGGCCATAGATAGTAACACGATAAGCAACCATAACACAACAGCCAACAAAAATATAAAGAAAACTTATCAGGTGAGGAAGCAAGGGAGACACACCATAAACGACAAATATATGAGTTCCTGGCTTCAACTCCGAAATCTCACAAGACTGTAAGCCCTCCAATATTTTGAAGAACGCAGCTTCGTCTTCAACCTTTGCACACATGCCCAGATCGGAGACGACGATTCCGGATACGGATCTCGCACCGCGTCAACATCTCACCACCTCATCAAGAACTATACCTTCCTGTTTGTCTTCAACCTATGCTTCGTCTTCAACCTCTGCACACGTGCCCAGATCTCACCATCCCCGCCTCCCCAGATCCGAGATGCCCACGCCCACGCCCAGATCCACTGCCATCGACCCACTTCTTCACGCCTCTGCTTCGTCTTCAACCTCTGCACACGTGCCCAGATCTCACCATCCCCGTGTGCCCAGATTCGAGATGCCTACGCCCATACCCAGATCCACTGCCATCGACCCACTTCTTCACGCTCTCAATCTGCACCACCTCGCACCCACTTCACAGGGCCGCCATCGGAACGACGATGGCGAGCAGTCGGACTGGTGGTTGGCGGCGCTAGCACATGAGCGACAGTGCTGGGGAATGGTGGCGGTGTTGATCGGTGGTGGCGACTGGACTAGGCGGCGATCGAGCAACCACTGGACAACAGCAACTACGACACGAGCATGGGCATCACGACGAGCTTGTGGTGTGGGTCTCCGGCGGGAGAGTGAGAGATGAGGGCGCCGGTGGGTTAGAGGGAGAGATCAGGGATCGGGGAGAGAGATCTGAGAGGGAGAGAGAAGATGGAAAGGGGATCGGGGAGAGAGATCTGAGAGGGAGAGAGAAGAATAAATCGTATCCATAGGAGAGAGAAGAATCAAATTTCAATTTCAATCCCCCAAAATCCAGGATTGATATTGATTGCGTAGAGCACCGGGTATTTTCCTACTATGCACCTCAAATTGGTGTAATCCAGCCCATCCATTAAATCTCATCTAACGGATGTGATTAGTACCTCCGTTTTACCGTAATACTCCGTTTCACTAGATCCAATATCTATATATATATATATATGGCACAGTTCTGGTGAGAACCACTCCCTAAGAGGGAACTAAGAACCACTAAAAACCATCCACGTAGCAAGATGCTAGCAGCTACTAACGCCCGCTGTACAAAAAAAAAGAAGCAAGCGCATGATGTACGAAAGAGAGAAATAAAACAAAAACTTCAGCGCATTCACTCTGCCCCCGAGAAAATCCGTTAAAACCCTAACGGAATAAGCTATTCCTGTAAAATCGAACAAGCTGCTGCGAAATCGAAGAACGACGCTCGATTGGAGATCGAATTGAACTGCAATGTCGGAATCGAAGCAATTGGAAAAGAAAATCGAAGTAGTTGATGAACTCAAAGGCAAGAAGGTGAAGTCAGGTAATGAACACGAATTCAACCACTATTTTACGTTTTTAACACAACAATCCTGACGGATTTGAGTTGGAGATTGAACTAATGAACACGATTTCTACAGATTTAACTTCTATAGATAGAAAATTCCAGATTTAAGGTCCACAAACAGAAAATTCTAGATATTGATTCTGCTGTAAACACTTCTGTTGAAACGAGTGTACAATTATGGAACATCGGTTTGAGAGTATTGGATGGTTGGATTTGGAGAGTATAATAAGGGTGTATGGGGCGGTTTTCATGGGATAGAATATCCCTACTGATTTTCTAAATTTCTAAAAATTAAAAACCTCCAAAATAGGCAGTTAGAAGGAGATTGGAGAGAGAAAACGTAGATCATCCAAAATAGGCAGTTATTCACCACCATCTTCCACGCAGAATTTCGGTCCAGAAATTTTTAAACCGTTCTGCATATCGACACGAAACATCTTCATATCGACACGAAAAATCTGCATATCGACACGAAAAAGATGAATATTGTACAAGTATTATTGAATAACTGTTATTCGTGATCATGGACCATGGTCAATCGTATATATACTGATATTCAAAAACATTGAACAGATATGCACATTATGGTAATTGATATTCCAATTTAAAACATACAAGTATATTCTGCATATCACTGTACAATAAATGCATATCCCATCCACATAATTGCATGGCCGGACTCAGCGAGATCTTCCTTGGTCGCGCCCGCGGCTTCCTTTCCGTGCCCGCGGCTTGTTCTTCTCAGCTTCTGACGAGAATATCACTCAGCGAGATCTTCCTTGGCCGCGCCCGCGGCTTATTCTGCATAACAATATATAGAAAATGCATAACTCATCCACACAAATGAATATCATAATCACAACCAATGAAATAATCTATCCTAAAAAATTGCATATCATACAAGTATATTCTGCATATCAATTTATGAAAAATGCATATCCCATCAACACAAATGAATATCATATTCACGGCCAAGGAAATAATCCATAATTACAAATTGCATATCATACAAGTATATTCTGCATATCACTGTATGGAAAATGCATATCACTTCCATACAACTGAATATCACATTCACGGCCAAAAACATAATCCATAATCACAGAATTATATATTGACTACCCAAATTACAAAACAAGATGAATAAACTATTGACTACCCAAATTAGAAGATTTGAGTGAATCACAAAATCAGCAAATTAAACCAATAAAATCAGCAAAGTAAAATCAACAAAATCAGCAAATTAAACCAATAAAATCAACAAAATTACAAAATCAGCAAATTGAATAACAGTAACATATCTAATTAGTAATTACCCAAAGTAACGAAGTCAAAAAAATCAACGACACCGATCAGTAACATACAATTTCGTTCATAATCAAAACACAACTAAATTTTTACCACCATTAACAGTGGAGAAAGAAGTAAAAGAAACTGTATTGGAGTTTTTACCACCATTAACAGTGGAGACGTCGATGCTTCCGAGAAGCTGCTCCTTCCATTTCCTCAAGCTTGCGTCATCCTTTTAAGATTAGAGGATTAAAATTAACACTAATTAGTTACAGTTGCGCCAAATTATCAAGAATTGAAGGAGCAAGATCGGACCTTGTCCATGTCAATCTGTTCTTTGAGTGAGAATTGAGGGCCTATGGGCAAATCCGGGTCGGCTGCTGCCCAGATTCGAGGGACCCCCACCTCTGGCGCGCCCAGCCAAACTCGCCGGCGACCCACACCACAACCTCGCCGTCTCTCTCTCCTCTTACCCAAACCACCGGCGGCCACACCAATGCCCAGATCCGAGCCCGCCCCACCAACCTCACCACTCTAATCCCACCGGCGACCACCAAAATCAACACCACCCCCGCCACGGATTGGAGCCCCACACCGCCGCGAGTCCCCTGCAGCTCCTTCCTCGTGCCCAGGTCTGCCGCCAAACTATATGTCTGCCACTGCTGCCCACAACTCTCGGTCGCGCCCCCGTAAACCACCATCGGCCACCCGTTCGTGCCCCATGCGCTGCCCAGACCCGCTGTCTTCGCCTACGCCGTCACCGACAAGGGCTCCGGCCACCCCATGTACAACCGCGCCTACGCGAATTACTACCTCCAGGACTACTCCGGTTGGCTCAAGGATCGGGTCTCGGATCCGGGTTACTGGGCCAACATCAGAGCCTGCCTTCACGATTCCGGCGTTTGCAGATCTTGAAGGTTGCTTCAATGGCGGTTGAACATAGTTTCGGAAGAGAGCATTGAGAGAAGACGATGGAATTGTAAATGGGACAGTTTTAATTTATTGTGAATATGGAAAGTCGGTAAAATGTATCCCTAAAAATCTTCTTGGGAGATAAATTTGGTGTGTGTAAACCTACGTACAAAATTTGCACCCTCATTGAATAAATCTAGTCCGTTGATATTACCCTCATCTAATGGCTTTAATTTGTTCACTCGTTTCACTATAAGAGTCTGTTTTACTAGAGCATAGATCTATATATTAATATATATATATATATATATATGATGCGGTTCTGGTGAGAACCACTCCCTAAGAGGGAACTAAGAACCACTAAAAACCATCCACGTAGCAAGCTGCTAGCAGCTACTAACGCCCGCTGTACGAAAAAAAAAAAACAAGCGCGTGTTGTACGAAAGGGAGAAATAAAACAAAAACTTCAGCGCATTCACTCTGCCCCCCGAGAAAATCCGTTAAAACCCTAACGGAAGAAGCTATTCCTGTAAAATCGAACAAGCTGCTACGAAATCGAAGAACGACGCTCGATTGGAGATCAAATTGAACTACAATGTCGGAATCGAAGCAATTGGAAAAGAAAATCGAAGTAGTTGATGAACTCAAAGGCAAGAAGGTGAAGTCAGGTAATGAACACGAATTTAACCGCTATTTTACGTTTTTAACACAACAATCCTGACGGATTTGAGTTGGAGATTGAACTAATGAACACGATTTCTACAGATTTAACTTCTATAGACAGAAAATTCCATATTTAAGGTCCACAAACAAAAAATTCCAGATATTGATTCTGCTGTAAACACTTCTGTTGAAATCAATGAACGTTCATGTGTATCGCCTTGAACATATTCTTTTTAGGACATGAAAGAGTCATAAACTTAAACTAATGTGTTTTTAGACATGAACTAACGTGTTTTTGAACATGAAGTAATGTGTTTTTAGTAATGAATGCTGAAGAAGCACTCTACTGAACTTGTAGTGAGCATGGAAGTTCATTGTAGTGAGCATGAAAGTTCATGGTCTGCTGATGGAGTTGTTTTTCTAATTTATAGGTACACCAACACTTGCTCACACTCATAAGAACTCAAAGCTTGTTACATCATCCGGCCAAACAAATTACTTCATTTCAGAATGTCCAGCAACGTTGAAACCATATGTTGGGCAAGTTTTTTAGACCTTGGAACTAGCAACCCATTTCTACGGAGGCTGTGCAGATATATGTGGGTTTGACATGCGTCACAGCACAGTCAAAAAAGCAAAAGATGGTACAATTTTGTGGAAGTTATCTGCTTTGCTTAAGAGAAGGATTTAAGAATGTCTCCCAAGAAATAGTTACAAGTGAAGGGTTACAAGTGAATACATACAGAAGCGTAAAAGAGTGTCTAATAGATGTAACTGTAAAGCAGGTATTAGGCTCAGATATGCAGGATCCGCTGGTTATGTAGTGAGGTTGTTTGAAGAGAAAATATAAAATGCTTGATCATTCAATTAAAAGTTCAATGCAAAATAAAAATAGAAATGTTCATGACAGATAACAAAAGAGTTCAAGGCAGGATGTAGAAAAGTTCAAGGATAGAATTAAAAGTTCCAGGAACATCAGTAGACATGTAGGAGAGCCACCCTCATCACTAGAAGAACCACTTCCAGGAACATTAGTTGATTCTTTTTTTGAATCACTATCACCGTTGGAAGAACGACTACCAAAATAATCAGTAGACATGTTTTTTGAAACTTTTGGACGGCAAAATTTCACTTTGAGATCTATAACCAAGGCAACAAAATTATCATAACACTTAAAAACAACTAAAAACCATACAAAATGAACAGAAAAGATGCAAACACTGAACATAGGTAATACAATACATGTATACAAAAGTTTGTTCATGAACAATAAACAATTTGTTCAAGGTAACTAAAATGATAGTTCATGTCGTTTTTTTTCAACTGATTTCAGCATTTACATCCATGTTCAAGGACAGCAGTAGGAACGTTCATGGATATCATTTCAAAAGTTGATGAACATAACAGATTCTTCACACAACATGCAAAGTACACATCCAGCCAAAAAATCTAAAGATTGCAGTAAAGTTAACCCCAATACACCATATCAAACTCAATAGAACAATTAGAACCTCGTCTGAGGGGAGAAATCAGATAAAAAAACTTAAATACAAACACAGTTCAAACATTTTTTCCACAAATAAACACAGAAATTAAACATCAAACTAATAAACAAAAGCTTAACAGCATAATAACACAAATTCGTACTGATTTAGCATGACAAGACGCTGGAAACTACATAAAAATGGAAATCGAGTAAGTTAGGGTTTCATACTCGGTTTTCCGGTGACCAAAGCATCAACTCCTTGCCGGCCGAAATCAGTAGACATTGTAGAGAAGTGGTTGTCTTCGACAAAGGCGCGGTGAAACGACGAAATTAGAGTAGATTGGAGAGCGAAATGAAGACGATTCGAGAGCGAGATGGAGAATAGTCGAAAACTGAGGGAAAATGCGGTTCCAATTCTGAACCAATTTTGATCGGGGAGGGAGGCGAGCACGTGGGTTGAACCGCGAGTAGCTTCTGCAGATAAAAACTGTCTCTCAACACGCGCATATCTGAGCCGTCCGATTGTCACGAGATCAACGGTCCATCTTTTTTCTCAGTTCTCTTTTGTATTTGTGTTCTTATGTGATGCTTTTCATATATATATATATATATATAATATATAGATTCATAGATAGGTAGATTGCAAGCTGCAACCACTAAACGGGTTCACGCAACAAACGTATATGCATTAGTGCATTACATAATAGAAAGCCGTAGAAACAGTTGCACCAAATCGAATTGATGTCTTCAATTAGGTCTTGAGAAAATCAGGCTGGTTTGTAACGGATCTGACCCATGCCCATTTATGATCCTTTATATCCACTACATTCTTAGCCTGAGCCACATCCACTAACGGAATGTAGGCATAGTTTCCATTGACCCGAGCCGCCACGAACCCAGTATAACCCGCCATGGCCCCGTGGATCGCCGAGTGAGCCAGCAGCGTACAGTACAGACTATCCGTCGCATTCGCGGGCACCGCCCGTATCATATACGTCGGATCTATATACTTAACCGTGAACAACTCCCCTGGATGATCAGCCTTCCACCAGTTGTTGAGCTCCGACTTCAACCACGCCCCAACGTCCAAGAAAACCGGGTTCCCCGACTCGTCTCGCTCCTCGCCTTCTCGGCTTCTCGGAATCAGGTCCTGCCCCGCGCCTTCGGCCACAACCAACACAGCATGCCCGTTGTCTCTTATTCTCTGCTCAAGGAACTCGAAGAGGCCGCCTTTGCCGCGTAGGAAGAAACCGTTCTCGGGGATTAGACAGCAGTCGACGTCGCGGCTGCTCAACGTAGCATGGAGAGCGATGTGGCCCGTGCTTCGGCCCATGAGCTTCACTAAGCCGATTCCGTTGACAGCGCTCTCGGCTTCGACGTGAGCTGCACTGATTGCCTGCCGGGCCGTCTCGACTGCCGTCTGGAATCCAAATGATCGGTCTATCAACCCGACGTCGTTATCGACGGTTTTCGGGATTCCAGCAACGGATATCTTCAATCCCCTGCGCCGGATTTCTTCGTATATCTTGACGGCTCCGCGCATTGTCCCGTCTCCACCAATAATATAAACCTGTTGTATGTTCACATATATCCGAGTACTTATTTAGATGCACGAAAAACAATCAGAGCTTGCTTGAATCAACAAATAAATTTTTGGTCTGCAAATTAGCTTCTAAACCTAATCTTCATATGATCACATCACATCAATATATTATAGTCCTAAATCTTCAAATATATACCTGTGTAGCTTTTCGTGTACCTACATTTTAACTTTTTATTCACTTTCTTATGGTTAAAATGATTTTTTTTCATTTACAAATCTAATGAGAGAAAATTGGAAAACTTGCTATTGGAATCAACAAACATTAACTAGTAGTAAATTAGTAGTCCACCTTCAACAAAATGAAACTATGACAATAGTAAATGGAGAGTGTAAAATTAGTTAAGTAGTACAAAATACTTGATTGAAGGAGAGGCGTTGGATGGCATCGACAATCTTGATGAGATCAAAACCTCCTCTAGAAGTCCCCAGGAGAGTACCCCCTCTCTTGTGCCAATTGTGGACCATCTTCGGATTCAGCGGGACCGGGCTCTCCGAGTAGAACCCTCTATACCCGGACCTAATCCCGTGTATCTCACGCGCACCGTACAGCTCCCAGAGCCCCACCACCAGCTCTCTGATCACCGTGTTCACCCCGGGGCAGAGTCCCCCGCACGTGACGATAGCCGCCTTCACATACGACGACGTCGTATTACTATTACTATTAGGGTCGAAGCAGATGCTCTTTCGAGGACCCGCGCGAACATAGGCCTCCACCGGCTGCCCCTTTCCGGAAGCAGAGGCCGCGACGACGTCGTATAGGATCTGGCGCAGGACGACGTCGTTTGGGGACACGTAGAAGCCGTCGATCGCTAGTGGATGGTAGAATGGATTGTTCTCGAGAGGGCTTGTGAAATTCGACGATTCCTCGCTGCTTTGCGAGAGGTATTCGCTCAGATGAGGTGGTTTTGTGACTTTGATTCTACTAATTGAATCCCCTGCCATTTTTAATTTGCTTCTTCTGATGCTCTTTCCATCATCTCATTCAACCGGATCGCTCTGGATGACGAGTGTGTGTGTGTGTGATAGTACAGCTGCACGCCACGTGGACTTTCTCGTGTTATTACGCGCTCTCTCACAACTGGCCAGCCTTTTTTGATATGTTCACGGGCCTGGGCCGCTAAAACGTTTCGCCCAACTCCGAAAACTTTATGGGCTTTACAAGTGGGACACACTGGCTTTTGAACACTTCTTTACAGAGTAAGATCGCTCATAATTTTCAACACTTCTTTACCAAGTACAAGTTCATTAGTGTAGAATTCGGATGCTCCATCTGTGGAATCACGATTCGCGTAGCTACATCTCAACCCGCTGAAGATTGGGCCGGCCCAAAAGGAAAGCCCAATTACCTCCCAAACCTCGATCGACTATAAAAGGAGGCAAAAATAGAAAGAAAGGGATCGGTCCCTTTTGATCAAAAGCTTCCTTCATCAATCCCAAAAAACCTGAAAGTGGAAGGGCGGCTGCATTCAATGAGTTTTAGCCATTTCACTAAGCTTCACTGTTCATCTTTTGTCCGATCCTTCTCTGTTCCAAAAACCTTGTTTCATCATCTTCTGTATTAAAACCGATTCTGACTTGGGCGTCAGAGAGTCTTCTCCCGGAACCCAACCCTCCGGGATTTGTTTCAGGGGGTCGAAGCTGAAGTAGGAGTTCACGCCAACGCAGTCCATCACGTCCAGGGCCATCTCTGCGAAGCCGAAGCTCTCAGGTGGAGGAAGCACAAAAAGGGGGATCAAGCCCAGGGTGTCCGAGAGTGCCAGCTTGACATCCACCGCTGAATCCGGGTTTCTGCACTGGCGCCGACCGTGGGGAGCTTCTCACGCAGCTAGTTATAGCACCCCGACAGAATGGACAACGAGCAATCACAACATGATGGTTCAGAAGAGATTCAGTCACAAGCTCCCAGAGAAGATCTACAACAAAGAGAGGAACCAGTACCAGTGAATCGTCCGGCTCTGTCATCCAGAAGTTCAGTACCGCCGCCAGGCCGTAGACTTGTGTTAGAAGGAGAGGAGCTAGAACAGTTCCGACAATTTCAGGGGTGGCAACGCTACGCCCAACAGCAGCACCAGTACCTAGAACACCCTCCTCGCGTGCCGTTGGAAGGGCCACAAGTCCAGGACCCATACCCGGAGGAGTATGGGGGAAATGTATACGCGAACCGAGTATCCATGGCTCCCGGCTACCAGTACCATCCTTCACGAAGAGAAGATCCGCGGGGGTATACTACGGTCCATCGAAAGACGCCCATGACGCTGAACTCGCCGCTGATGCTCTATGGGGCTACTGCCTTCGCGGAGCACATCTTGCTGGCAGAGCCACCGTACGACTTCTAACTCCCTATCCTCAGAGAATACACGGGAAGCGAAGACCCGAGTGATTATCTATCGAAGTATCGCTACGCGATGCTAGTGAGTCGAGTAGACGAGGCCACCATGTGCAAGTCCTTCCCAAATGCACTCGCAGGCCCGGCACTCACCTAGATGGTGAACCTTCCCCCGGGTAGCATTGAATCTTTCAAGCAGTTGGAGGACCTGTTCATAGCCCACTTCGGGAGTGCATAGAAAAGAAAAAAGGGAATGCAGGAAATCCTCACTATGAGGCAGCGGGAAGGAGAGAGCCTAGCCGGGTATGTGCGGAGGTTCACCACGGAGGTGGTACAGGTTCACGACTTCGACGAGAAGATCGCCCGTATGGCCTTCATCCAAGGTCTAGCCAATTCAGCTTTTAAGTTTTCCGTGAGCAAGAAAGCCCCGGAAACCTACATGAAACTGCTTGAGAAAGCAAACACCCACATTCGGGCAGAAGAGCTCTCACAAGGCATTTCCCCCCCCCCCCCCCCCCCATCTACAGGCCCGAAAGGAAAACAGGAATCCAACAAGAGAGATGCTCCCAGTTGGGAACCCCGTCGCCATCAGCCGCAAGACAAGGGGAAGGCACACGTAAACCAGCATGCAATGGTTGAGATGAACACAAGGGAATATAGACCAATGGCACCGCCGAGACCTCAAGGACAGACACAGTACAGAGCACCGGCTTCGCGCGGAAATTTCCGCCCTCCACCTCCGCGTAGTAATGGTCCTTCACCAGCTCCGCGACAGGGAGGTGGGAAGTTCTACTCATATCACCAGTCCACATGACATGATGCTCGCGAATGCATGGGATACGGCTCCCCGAGGAAGAAGCCTACCCCACACCCCGCAAGGCCATTGTCGCAAAGACCCCTTCAACCCACAGGGCGGGAGCTTAGCTTTCCAAGACCGGATGGACACGTGGGAACCATCGTGGGCGGTCACACACCCGGACACCCGAGCAGGCGCGAAGCGAGGAGGATAGCCAACATACTCCTCCCCGAAAGAAAGCCAGTGATGAATATTGATAAAAGAATCCGCGAGCATCATCAATTGACCTTCACTGAGAAAGATATGTCACACCCAGAAGCTAGAAGCTACGATCCACTAGTCATCCACGTCCAAATGGAGACCAAGATCGTAAAAAGAGTACTGGTGGATACAGGGAGCTCCGCGGACATTCTCTACTGGGGCGCATATGAACAGTTGAACTTGGACCCTGCTCGCCTGAAGGCCACAGAATGCACCTTGGTCGGCTTCGCGGGAGAGCGTGTAAAAGCCGTAGGCTCAGTGACTATCAACCTCATTTTGGGAGACGAAAAAGGCAGGCGTCGGGCTGAGAAAGTTGACTTCGTGGTTCTCAAAGCCCCCTCTGCATACAACGCCATACTGGGTAGAACCTCCCTCCATCAGTTTCAAGCGGCTGTATCAGTGTACCACTCACTCGTGAAATTCCCCGTGCTATTGGGAGCCGGCGTCTCGAGAAGCCACCCAGATGAAAGCCACGCTTACTACCAGTTGGCCCTCAAAGGGAATGAAGGACCGGTCTTGGCGTTGCAAGAGGCGAGTATGCTTGACTCTTCCGCGAACAGTGTAATGAACCTTGACGAGGAGGCAGAGTTAGAGGTAAGAAGCCGCCTGGAAAAGGTAGTGACAGAAGAGGAGCGAAGATGCATTACCCCCTTCCGAAACGGCGAGGAGAAGCTGTACACCGGCAACGCCCTCAGACCTGACACCCAACAGCGGATGGAAGAATTGCTATCTCAGTCGCGAGACGTCTTTGCGTGGGCACCAAGAGACTTACGAGGTATTCCTGCCAAACTCATGACTCACTCTTTGAATATAACACGTGATGCAAAACCTGTCAAACAGAAGAAAAGAAAGTTGGCAGGCGATAGGGCACAAGGCGCGAAGGAGGAAGTCGAAAAACTTTTGAGGGCTGGATTCATCAGAGAAGTACAATACCCGAAGTGGCTCGCCAACGTCGTCATGGTGCGAAAGTCGAACGGGAAATGGAGAATGTGTGTCGACTTCACCGACCTAAATAAGGCATGCCCGAAGGACAGTTATCCGCTGCCGTCTATATATCAGTTGGTAGACTCTACAGCGGGACACGAGGCCCTATCCTTCCTCGATGCATATTCTGGGTACAATCAAGTGAAGATGAATCCCGGAGACGAGGAGCACACTTCGTTTATCACGGAACGGGGAACTTTCTGTTACAGAGTGATGCCGTTCGGCTTGAAAAATGCGGGAGCAACCTTCCAGAGATTAGTGGATACAATCTTCTGCGACCAGCTCAGAAAGACAGTGGAGGCCTACGTAGACGATATTGTTGTTAAGAGCAGGAAAGAAACAGACCACCCAGCAGACCTCCGTGAGGTGTTTGAGACGCTACGTAGGAATGGCATGAGCCTCAACCCCGAGAAGTGCGTATTCGGCGTAAAAGTAGGCAAGTTTCTGGGTTTCTTCATCAGCTCAAGAGGTATAGATGTCAATCCGGAGAAGGTGAATGTTGTTATGGCCATGACACCTCCGCGAAGCCAGAAGGAAGTTCAACGCTTCATTGGGTCGGTGAATTATCTAGCCCGCTTCTGTTCTAAGCTGGTCGAGAAAAGCCTCCCATTCTTCAATATCCTCCGGAAACCCGAGAAGTTCGAGTGGTCAACAGAGTGTGAAGAGGCCTTCCACAAGCTGAAAGCTCACTTGACAAGACTACCCACTCTGGCAGCACCCGTGATGGGAGAGGACCTTCAACTCTATATTTCCTCCAGCTCTAGGGCCATCAGTGTCGTCCTGGTAAGACAGCAGGAACACCCAGTATATTTTGTCAGTCGGGCGCTTATCCCAGCGGAGACCCGCTACCCTCCCGTGGAAAAGATCGCGCTGGCTATAGTGATGGCAGCAAGGAAATTGCGCCCGTACTTCCAAGCACACCCCATCCAGGTGCTTTCTGACCTACCATTGCGGAGTTTTTTCCACAGACCAACGGTCTCAGGGAGGCTGACTAAGTGGGTAGTAGAACTGACTGAATTCGAGATCGAATATCGCCCAAGACCAACAGTCAAAGCACAGGCTTTAGCAGACTTCATAGTGGAGACGAGTTTCCGCAAAGCTGATGTGGAGAGATTATCCGAGAGCCATCCCGCGTGGATCATGTTCACGGATGGAGCAGTCAACGAGGAAGGCTGTGGGGCCGGGGTCACTTTAACTTCTCCAGGGGGTGAGAGCTACCAGTATGCCCTGACTTTGAGTTTCCAAGCGACCAACAACGAAGCAGAGTACGAGGCAATCATAGCTGGGGTAGAGTTGGCACTGACAAATGGAGCAAAAAGTGTGAAGTGCTACTGTGACTCGGAGGTAGTCGTCAAGCAACTCTGCGGGGAGTATAAAACTAAAATAGGAAGTCTCCCCGCATATCATCGGAAGACAGCGACACTATGCTCCGCTCTCGACCATTTTGAAATACACTCGGTACCCAGGGCCGAGAACGGGCCACCAGACGAGCTAGCCAAGTTGGGTTCCCGAGCAAAGCTACAGGCAAAAGGGCACGTATGGCTAGAGACAAGGACATAGAGAGCGGTAGAGCAAGAGGTCATGTCAGTGGATGTAGAAGAGATGCAACCGGGTGACTGGAGGATCCCCATCCGCGAGTACCTCCAAGAGGAAAAAGTCCCCGAAGACTCAAAAGAAAAGAGGAAGCTGCAAATCAGAGCTTCTCGGTTTTATATAAGCGGCGGAATTCTGTACAAAAAAGGGCTACATGATGGCGGGATTAAAATGTCTTTCCCTCGCCGACGGGTATAGTTTAATGCTCGAAATACATGGAGGAATCTGCGGAAGTCACTCGGGATGGAGGTCCATGGTGTATAAAACTACGCGGGCAGGTTATTTCTGGCCCACGATGAAGGCCGACGCAGTAAAGGTGGCTCAATCATGCAGGGGCTGTCAGGTTCACGCACCCGCCTTCCACCAGCCAGGAGTCCCGATGCAAACCATCAGTTCCCCATGCCCCTTCGCGAAGTGGGGGATGGATCTCCTTGGCCTGTTTCCGAAGGCCCCAGGTCAGTTGCAGTATGTGCTCGTAGCAATTGATTACTTTACCAAATGGATCGAGGCGGTGCCGCTGGCCTCAACGACTGTAGAGCAGGTCAAGAAGTTCCTATGGCAGAGTATTGTGTGCCGCTTCGGACTACCATAGGACATCGTGACAGACAGGGGACCCCAGTTCTGCACAGATAAGTTGAAAGACTTCTGCGAAGGCTTGGGCATCAGACTACACTTCGCATCTGTTTCACACCCCAGACAAATGGCCAGGTAGAAAACGCCAACGGGAAATCTTACACGGGCTGAAAAGGAGATTGACTAAAGCCCAAGGAAGATGGGCGGAAGTGCTTCATATGGTGCTATGGGCCAACAGGACCACGTCCAAGCGAGGAACGGGGGAAACTCCCTTCGCACTAACGTATGGGGTAGAGGTTGTAGTCCCAGTTGAACACTTATTCCCAAGTGAGAGGGTTCTCCAGTACGACGAAGAAGAAAATCAAGAAAAGATGAAAGTAGAAATACAGTTCCGCGAAGAAATGAGAGAGATGGCCGAAATCCGCGAGCAAGAATACAAGAGGCGCATCGCCACATATCACAACAAGTGAATTAAGCCCCGGAAGTTCGCACAGGGAGATTTGGTCCTTTGCAAGACCGAAGGCGGGAAACTGGACCCCAGTTGGGAAGGCCCCTATATTATCGCGAAAGAAGTCGTTGATGGGGCTTACAGATTGAAAGATCACGCCGATAACCCGATCCCCAATTCATGGAACGTCGTGAGGCTCCGCAAATACTATCCCTGAGGAATTCGCGGAGACATCGACAGGTTCGTTAACTCGAGTACCTAAGAAACACAGTCCTTTCTATCGATTCTTTCTAACGAGTGGAAGATAACTAAACAACAGGCTCGGCAATAAAGAGTACGAGAAAGAAAGGAGCCAGTACGCAATAACAATGAAAGCAAGAAACAGGGCAAGTGAATAGCGAGTAAATGGCAAGGCTAAGCAAGGCGAGCCACACCACGTAAGTGTAGTTCCACGCGATATTTGAATAAGGCGTTTGTGCCTTTCCTAACAAAGCAATGATCATCACGCAGGCAAGTCTGAGTTTAAGGGCAAGTTCCCCGAGGCAAAGCGAATTTGAACGAACTAAGCAAAAAAGAAGCAAGTCCGCGGAATGAAAAAAAAGCAAGATAACAGCACTTCAAAAGGCACACCCCGCAATACAAAATACGTGCGACACAATGCTTGGAGGGCAAAGGATGAGAAGAACTCCAGGTAAAGCAATCGATTACCACTCGCCAAATACCCACGCAAGCTAGCTTATCTCGACAAAATAATCCACAGAAACGGAAAATAATCACAATCTAATACGCAGCTGACGTCCGCGAAAAATGCAAGCAGCCAAGAGGCCAACAAAGACCACAAGCAACGAGAAGACACACGAGGAAATAGACATGTAAATTTAAGACAAAGTAAATTTAAGACAAAGTCTAGAAGTGCATTACATTACAAAACCCGATACATTTAAACTATTTGGGAAAAGGCAATAGACAGTTTAAGAAAATTACATCCAACGACATCGATCCATCTCCTACCATTCATTTTTTCCTTTCCCTTTTTTTTCGGCAGAACATAGAACCTACAATAAAGAAAAGGAAAAATAAAGGTGGGGGGAGATAGGGCAACAAGACGGCCTTACAGACCCGTGTAGCGAAGGTTTCGGGGCGGAGAACCGAGCGACACCGGAGACTCTATAAAAAGCGCCACCGGCCCAAAAGCTCCTAAAGCCACAATTTGGTCCATATCTTCATTCCCCATCACCCGACGCAAACGCCGGGGCTCTTCCCCAAGAGGGAAATAGAAGATGCGACCCACACTTGGCCAAAACTCGTGGAACACAAAAAGCATAAAAGCCCCATAGTCATATTCGATGGTCTCGCCCATTGGAACCACTTGTCGAATACCACCCTCATAGCGGTGGACAGACACCAATCTCCGATCCCCTCGATTACACACTATACGACCTCCTCGATGAAATTCCAGCACCAGATTCACCATCTTCCCAAAAACATAAAACAAAGAGTACGGTAGAAAAATAAATAAGACGTTGAATAACCAAGACAAGGCAGACCTTTTATAAGAAAACAAAAGAGAAGAAGAAAGCAATAAATGACAAAAGAAACAGCAACACACCATAAAGAAAAGGGAAACAGTAGTCAAACTTAAAACTGACAAAGCTACGAAATAGGCGGGTCAGATTACAGACACCCTAGTCAAAAAGCAGAAACAGTAAGTTCAGAACAATCAACCACGCCTAGTACTAGGCTCACGGAGGGACAACCGTGGTAGCCTCCTCGTACCGGCCTCTCTTCCGCGAAGTAAGAGCGACAGAAGCAGCAGGACCCCCGCAACGGGGCTCCCCATCCGGTAGAGCCCTGACTTCCCAAGCCTCCAAAGTCTCGTCACAGTCCTCGTTGATCTCCCCTAGAGCCGGCGGGATGTACCATTTCCTTTCCGTCGGACGAAGGTTGAAAGTCCGAGTGGGGTCAAACTTGATAGCAGTCACATTGTGATATTCGGCCATCTGCTTCACCCCAACATAACCCCCCAAAACATAATGCGATCGGGCAAAAAAGCCTACGCGAGACTTCTGACGATAGCCGGCAACGTACTCGTTCACGGCCTCCTGCCTGGCCTGCTTTAACTGCTCGCGAACACCTTTCAGCTCAGCAGCCAAAGTTGATAAATCCGCGAGAGCTCTGTCCTTCTCCGTGACACAATCCCTAACCTGTGAAAGGGCCCTATCCTTCTCTACAGCAAACTCTCTTGCCTCCTGCATAGCCTTACCCTTGTCAGAAAGAATTCGTGCACAGTTCTCTTGCAAAGCCTCCAACTCTTTGTCTTTCTCTAACTGGCCAGAACATAACAGCTTGACCTCTCCGCGAAGACGAGCATTTTCCTGAGCAAGTTCTTCGGACTTTTCCCAGCCGCCTTTCAGATTAGCACAAGCCCAAGACGAGAGGTTGTGAATCTAAACCCAAAAAATAAAAGAAGGAGGGGGGGGGGGAGGAAAAGAGGAACATGATTAAGTTTAAAATCGATAAGGAGAAGGAAATTAAATAAAAAGAGAGAGAGACATCCGCGCATGTCCATACATTCTGGGCTTGACGGCGAACTTCATCCCAAGCGTCTTGATTAGTACCACCCTTTTGAACAGGGACTTGAGCTTGAAAAGAAGAGCCAGTGACTCCTTGCCCCTCATGGTAGTCTCCGCGAGGCTCCAACACGAACTCACCCTCAAGAGATGTAGATTCGACCTCCATTGCCTCGTGCGCACGATCGCCTTCTACCCCCGGCGCTTTGAGGAGCAGGTCCTCGCCGCCACCCTCCTCGTCCACGCCCTTAGGAATTATGTCTTCATCATCTTCCGCAATCTCAACCCCGGGAGTGTAACCCGCCTTATCTCCCACCATCTCCGCGGGAGGCTGATCCGCAATCGGAGACAAGTTCTGCAGATCGGGCAGTGTCTCCGCGAATTCACAGAACTTCATCCCTGAAAAAGGCAAGCAGAACTGTCGGTCAAAAAATAAGCGAAAAAATAGAAAGAAACACAATACCTATAGGCCCCATTTGAAAGCCTAGGCTGCTCGAAACAACCCAAATGACCACCCATAGAGCTTTCCCTCACCCCCAGTCGGATGAGCCAAACTCAGCCCAGCTTGCTCCAACCTCTCCGGAGTCACGTACTTGTCGTTATCAAGGAGATCCTCTCTCCTGAACTTCTCAAGAATCTCCTCTCCCCTACCCTTCGGATTTCTCTTCTTCTGTGGGCCCTCACTTAAAAGAGATTTTCCTGGACGCGGACGAACCAAAATTCCAGGGTCCTCGCGGAGCCGAACCAAAAACCACATCTCTTTCCATTTGTCTATGCGAGAAGGTTTGCCAAGCTTCTGTGAGTACCTAACCGTCAGAGTCCAACAATCACCCGCCATGGCTCGAGGGGAGAAACACGTAAGTAGGAGATCAAGCGTAGGTATGATGCCCATTTCGCGACATTGGATAATAAAGGCAGTGAGACTCCGCCAAGCGTTCGGATGGAATTGGATGAGGCTTAGGCCTAGGGTGTTCAAAAATTCCCTAAAGATAGGGGCAATCGAAAAGCGGAAGCCCGCCTGGAAGGCATCCAGGCTTATCGTAAGAAAATCGGGATACGAGTGAAAAGACGATGAGCCTTTAGCGGGAAGGGCAAGAATTGTGCCCTCGGGGAAAGGATATGTGCTTGCGGTTCCGCGAAGGTCCGCCCTCTTTAGGCGAGACCCAAACCCACTCCCCTCTCTATATACACTCTCCCTGCTGAAGGAAAGGTGGCTCACAGGTTTTCTCAGAATACAAGGTTTGAAACAAGGCATAGGGAGCGAAGGTTCCTCTCATCGTGCACTGCTAGAGTCTTCACGCGACAGAGAAACACTATTGTCTTCCCTAGTTTGACCCTCCGCGGATCCACCACTTTCATCCTGTGAAGCACCTGCGTTAGACTCCCTTGCAGAACTACCTATTGGCCGCTTGTCATGATAATTCTTCCGCCGGTTCTCACCGTCCGAGTTCGCGAAGGAATTTTTACTAGAATCCTCCGCATCACTCATAATTGTGGCACGCTTATTCATCAATAGGGAGACCCAGGGAGCCAGAAAAGCACAAACGCAAACCCTAATTTCTGCAAAACACGGAGAAAACAAAAGAAAAGGGGACGGTAAGAAAAAATCAGTCATTCCACAAGAGAGCGCATTGAACAATGGCATTTCCTGATAAATCAGAGAAAGAAAAGAACGAAGAAAAGCCAAAAGAGAACAAGGAAAGAGCGCCAAAATACCTCCGCAACCAAAAGATACCATCAACGAACCGAAATTGAGGATGATACAGCCAGACGAGCCCAAAGAAAATAAGTTTAGCAGCAACCACCGAGAAAAGCAGGGAGAAAATGAAGTGATGGAACAATAAATTGGAGAACAAATCAGACTGAGAGAGTACCTGGAGAGTCGAAATTCCGGCGAATCAAACCCAAACGAGGGAAGCAAGGGCACCAAGTTTCTGGAGGGCAAGGCGAAAAGGAGAGTGAATGGAAGAAACCCCCTGAGAGCGGACTGATTCATAAAAGAAAAGAAGAGGGGAAGTTGAAACGTCACCGAAAAGATAAAAGAAAATTGGCGCCAACAGTTACTCTTTCAAACAAAAAATATATGTATATAATAATGCCAATTTTTTTAAAAGAATTACCCCGAAACTCCAGCAAAAGGAATTCCTTCCGCGAAAGGCCGTTGACCAAGCTTTCGTCACACTGACGTATTCGACGAAAGACTTGGGGGGCTGGCTGTGGAATCACGATTCGCGTAGCTATATCTCAACCCGCTGAAGATTGGGCCGGCCCAAAAGGAAAGCCCAATTACCTCCCAAACCTCGATCGACTATAAAAGGAGGCAAAAAAGGAAAGAAAGGGATCGACCCCTTTTGATCAAAAGCTTCCTTCATCAATCCCTAAAAACCTGAAAGTGGAAGGGCGACTGCATTCAATGAGTTTTAGCCATTTCACTAAGCTTCACTGTTCATCTTTTGTCTGATCCTTCTCTTCTTTCTCCTTCTCTGTTCCAAAAACCTTGTTTCATCATCTTCTGTATTAAAACCGATTCTGACTTGGGCGTCGGAGAGTCTTCTCCCGGAACCCAACCCTCCGAGATTTGTTTCAGGGGATCGAAGCTGAAGTAGGAGTTCACGCCAACGCAGTAGTTCACGCCAACGCAGTCCATCACGTCCAGGGCCATCTCTGCGAAGCCGAAGCTCTCAGGTGGAGGAAGCGCAAAAAGGGGGATCAAGCCCAGGGTGTCCGAGAGTGCCAACTCGACATCCACCGCTGAATCCGGGTTTTTTCACCATCAACGTTCAATTGGTCTAATAGTTTAACGCTAGATTCACTTAAACGTTGATGTTCGGAGTGTTAGGATTTAAACACAGTAATGAGAGAAAACGAAACAAAAGAACACGAGAATTATTAACCTAGTTCGCCACGAAAGTAACGTAGAAGGCGCTGTCAAGTCAGGATTTTTTCTATTATTTTGTAATACGATTACAATATATCAAGTGAATATAAATACTAAGGATCAACACCCTAATCCGACCCAAAACCCAAACGTACAAAAACAGAGGTTATGGTCATTCAACATCCTAATCCGGCTCAACATCCTAATCAGGCTCCATAATCCAACACGGAAGGGTCTATCCTTTTCTTAACATATAATACTCCGATCTAGACGTAAAGTGGTTATGGTCAGTCACACTAGGCGATTAAGACTTGGTAACATTCGCACGCTCCAATATATTATGCTCCAATATAAGTATATAAATAAAAATGTATACATCGCTTTAATTTATAAAATGTATATAGTATACTTTGAGATAACATATAAGACAAACTTGTTAGTGTAAAATGTTGAGCTTTATGTACATTTTGAATATATATATAGAGGGGCTCTCAGGTAAAACGAGTCTTGTGGTGAAACGGGTGTATAATTTTGGAGCGTTGGTTTGAGGATGATAGATGGCTAGATTAGGAGAGAGAAAATAAGGTGTAGTGGGGGTGTGAAACATGGAATAAATATCACCACTAAAATAGGCAATTAGAAGGAGATTGGAGAGAAAAAACGTGGATTTGGTCCATAAATTTCTAAACCGCTCTGCATATCGATACAAAAAATCTGCATATCGACACGATAATTGTGAATATCGTTTAATGTTCTTTGCATATCTGTTTATTTTGTTCATGTTCCATCGTATTCATGTTGATATTCACTGTCTTATGTCTGATATTCAAATATGGTGAGTGCTTATTCATTATGTATATAATGCATCCACTGAATTGAAAAAAAATTGTGCATATCAAAATACATTATTTGAATATCGTTCAAGTATTTCTGAATATCTGTTATTCGGTATCATACATATCTCATCCACACAAATGAATATCATAGTCATGGTCAAGGAAATAATTCATAATTACAAGTTGCATATCATACAAGTAAATTTTGCATATCACGTTATAAAAAAGAGGTTTTTTCGCCAAACCACCCCTTATTTGGCCGATATTGCGTGGAACCACCCCTTATATCGACTTTTACTTAAAACCACCCAAATGTCTTCCTCCGTTAACCAAAAGCCACCCACACCCTTTTACCGTCCACTTTTCCGTTTAAAGTAGTAAAATGTCCCTTTTGCCCTCATGCAAATATTACGAAATTGCCATTGTCTTAAAGAACTTACACTCGTGCCCCTCAAGTTTTTGATTCGTGGCAAAAATGCCCTCTTCCACTTTTAACAAATTGCAAAAGTTGTCCAAATTAATATATTAAATTTATAATATTTATTTTAACCCAAAATTAAATTATATAAAATTTAACATATGATAAAATAAGCTTAGGTTATTTTTCTTATCAATTTATCCCTACTTGTTTCATGGAAAAAATGCCCTCTTCCACTTTTAACAAATTTCAAAAGTTGTCCAAATTAATATATTAAATTTATAATATTTATTTTAACCCAAAATTAAATTATATAAAATCTAACATATGCTAAAATAAGCTTAGGTTGTTTTTCTTATCAATTTAGCCCTACTTGTTTCATGGAAAAAATGCCCTCTTCCACTTTTTCTTATCAATTTAGCCCTACTTTATTTAACTTTAAATAAATCAATTTCAAGGTTTTTTGATAAAATGATTAGTTATATGATACTAACGATAAATTAGTTTAATTTTAGCATAACGATAAATTCGTGAAAAAATAACCTAAGCTTATTTTAGTATATGTTAAATTTTATATAATTTAATTTTGGGTTAAAATAAATATTATAAATTTAATATATTAATTTGGACAACTTTTGAAATTTGTTAAAAGTGGAAGAGGGCATTTTTTTCACGAATCAAAAACTTGAGGGGCACGAGTGTAAGTTCTTTAAGACAATGGCAATTTCGTAATATTTGCATGAGGGCAAAAGGGACATTTTACCACTTTAAACGGAAAAGTGGACGGTAAAAGGGTGTGGGTGGCTTTTGGTTAACAGAGGAAGACATTTGGGTGGTTTTAAGTAAAAGTCGATATAAGGGGTGGTTCCATGCAATATCGGACAAATAATGGGTGGTTTGGCGAAAAAACCTTTATAAAAAATGCATATCCCATCCACATAATTGCAGGGCTGCGATCACTGCCCTTGAACTGCGCCCGCGACTTGTTCTTTCCTAGCACTCATCGAGATCTTCATTGGCCGCGCTCGCGGCTTATTCTGCATATCAATGTATAGAAAATGCAAAAGTCATCCACACAAATGAATATCACATTCACGGCCAATGAAATAATCTATCATAAAAAATTACATATCATACAAGTATATTCTGCATATCAATGTATGGAAAATGCATATCACATCCACACAAATGAATATCACAATCACGACCAGTGAAATAATCTATAATAACAAGTATTATCTGCATATCAATGCATGTAATATGCATATCCCTTCCAAAAATAATAAAAGGGAAAAAAATAACAAAAGGGAGAGACGATTTATAATGTAATTAATTTATATTCTGCATATCACTTTATTAAAAATGCATATCACATCCACACAAATTGCATATCATACAAGTATATTCTGCATATCACTTTATTAAAAATGCATATCACATCCACACAAATGAATATCACAATCACGACCAGTGAAATAATCTAAAATAATAAATTGCATATCATACCAATATTATTAGCATATCAATGCATATCCCTTCAACACTAGATATGTTTCGGCCTTACTAATCTCATCCACCACAGTATCTTCATTGAAACTGATCAAGAAAAGAACCTCCATTGCAGCTGCAAACATGGGCAAAGTTTTAATCATCACAAGCTTTGGAATGCTATCAGAAAGGTATTAAATATGTACCAAATTACACATTAATACGTCTCCTACCTCCCAAATCCTCCAAAAATCAGTATGAGTCTGCTACCAAATTAATTCACAAATGATGCAATTCATCAAATTACACAGTAATACGTCTCCTACCTCCCTAATCCATGGAATTGCAATCCATAGAAGTGTAATTCACTGAAACAGACGCTAATTTAAAAAAAAACTGCCATATGAAGCAAAATAAAATCTTACCTTAAACAAGAAAGGAAGATCACATCCCCACTTCTCAAGAACCCTATCACCGAGCACGCTAGGGTTTTTCTGAATGCAAGACTTGAGAGTCTCCGCCTCCAATCCACAATCACCATTCACCTTCAGCACAGACTTATCATGTGGCGTAGATTCAAAATACTTCACGCACCTATTCCCGTTCAACTCATCATTCGCCGCATGCACATCCTCTTCGGACAGCTCAGATTCACGAGGATTCAAACAACCATTCCCCTTCGGCGAAATCGGACCCTTCTTGACCAGGAAGGATGGTCCAGACTCGTGAGTTCCCATCCAGAGCTCAGCGTATGGCTACGATGAATCGACGACGGTGCCGGAATTCGCCGCGTACAGCCTCGCAACCGCCGAGTCGGGCGACGAAGTGGAGGACGTCCTGTTGCCGGTGAGTGGGGGAAGAGGAAACCTAGAGGAGAGGAAGACGATGAGCGGTTCTTGGAAGACGATGGGAAGACGATGAGCTGTTCTTAGAAGGAGAAAGGAAGAGACGATTTAATGGGAAACTGAATATTGGAGAGAGAGTAAATTAGAAAAACAAATCCCATAAATTTAGGTGATCTAGTGTGAGTGATTCTACCATCTAATCTTGTACCTTTCTAGATTCAATCTCAGTCATCCATCATCCTCTAATCGAACGTCCTAAATTGATACACTCGTTTCACCCTAACAGCTTGTTTTACTAGAGTATAGATATATATATATATATACACTAAGGTTTTCTTTCGTATGTACCCACAGATAAATCAATGTTAATGGTCTATATTTTTTTAGCTAATTTTATTAAGTGATTTTTTTTTTAAAAAATTCATAAATTATTTAGCTCTGATCTAGAGTAACAGTTTTAGAGGGTTAACATGCGTTTGAGAGTTGAGACACATTAGGAAAACCATTGACTAATTATGCGTCTAATATACCTTTGGGGTATTTGGAGGGTAACGGTGGATTTAGGTCACGGGTGCATATACAACCTTCGGTGTAGTGACTAGTAGTAGTAGGTGTTTGCCTAATTCAATCCGCCCCGTAATCACTCCTAATTTATTGTAATTAGTTGTTGACTAAACAAGTTTATAAGTTGGATGGTGGCTTATTTATGCTTCTCGTGCAATGAATGAAGGAAGAGTCCATAATAATTACAAGTATCTGAAACATGTGAAACTTATTTAATGCAGCGAAATTGATGATCCAAGGGAATCTCTCACGCCGTTGTCCTGACCTGTGATTTATGTTTGTATTTATCCCCTCTCCCCTTTAAAACTTATACCCCAATCTTGGCATTCATTGCAAGTTGCAACCCCAACTAGCTTCTCAAACTACATATCCATTTCTCTCCCTCTTAATTTATTCTTTTAAGTGTGTACATGGACATACTCTAATAAGTTAAAGTAGGAAATTATTTATAAAATATTTTCTAATAGAGAATGGATAAACCCTTATGAAAAATAAATAAATTAGTGGCTAAAAAAATTATTGCTAAAATTAGGCTTGTTAGAATGTGTCCATGGACACACACTAGAAAAAACTTTTTTTTAATTTATAAAATGTCGACGGCATATATTGCATACAAAAACAAATATCCAAAAAAAAATCCGGAAATGCCAAATATAAATCCATTTGATGTTCCTCAGATCAAATTCACTGTGCCCTTATTATGTACCTTGTACCCTTTAAATTTTACTTTCTTATTTTATATTATAAATCTTAAATTGGAATTAATAAATATTAAGGTTTAAGATTGTTTGTTTGAGATATAGGATTTATATTTTAAGTTTTAGGGTTTTAGACTTTAGGGTATAGGGTTTTAGGGTTTAGGGTAAAGGACTTAGGGTCTAGAATGATAATCTTTTTTATACGGAAGGAGTATAAGATTTATTTTTAGAATTTAGTGTTTATGTTTTAGGATTTAGGATTTATATTTTAGGATTTTAAGTATAAAATAAATAAATTCAACTTATAGGATTAATAAAAGAGAGCATAGAATGGGTATAGAAGATTTAATCTAGTTCCAAATAATGTATTTCTTTTTCTTGTAACGATTCTTTTAGTGAGTGTTTCCATATGTCACTTTTTTCCATATAGATAATCCACAACAATACTAAGACAAAATCTATAAAAAAAAAAATAGAAATGATCCACCCTATCCTTAATATTGTCGGACCCTATTTTTCATTGTTTTCTCTTGTCCTCACCATAACCCGTGACTCTCCCCAATTCCGTCCCAGATTCCTCACGCCATGCAATTACACTATACTCGATCTCTATATAAACCCCCGTCCACATATTTATTTTACCCTCCAAATATCAAACCATACAAAATTACATCAATATATATTCCAAATTACTAATTAAGATCGATATATCAAAATGGGAAACTGCTCTCACAAAAGTTGTTCATCATTGAGCTCCATCACAGCCAGCTGCAGGGTTCGGGTTTGGACCGAATCGGGCCAGTCAATCGAGTTCGAGGGCCCGAGAATCGCCCGGGAAGTCCTCTGCAACTTTCCCGGCGGTTACGGGATCTTCCGCGGTGGCGAGATGAGGGTGCCGTTGCACCGGGAGGAGCAGCTGCAGAATGGGCAGGTTTATTATGCGTTACCGTTTGGGAATTCAAATTGTAGGAGGAGGGCAAAAGAGTACATGATGAGCCCATCTGCTGCTACTGTGGGGAGTTTCCCTACTAAGAGGAATGGGGTTTGGAGGGTAAAATTGGCAATCTCTGTTGAGGAGTTGGAGGAGATTGTCGCTGGACAAGTTAATATGGACAGTTTGGTTCATAGAATGAGGATGGCTCAGGGATGCAACATGCGGAATTGACCAAGCTACCCTTCTTTTACTTCTTTTTTCTTCTGGAAAAGAACTTATGTATGTGAAATAATCACTTCTTGAATTTTAATCTTAGTGGCGACCTGCATAGAGAAACTGATATTGGAAGAGTTTCTTAAAATAGGGTCATGAAGTATCACTGTATCCGGTCCAGACGTAAATCGATCAAACATGACGAATCATATAATAGATAAGATAATATATTTCTGGATCTTTCGGAAATATCTTCCTAACTTACTGATCAGGGTAAAGACGCGTACATCGTTCATGACCTCCCGACTTTGGATGTGTGTGATACACTGGCTCGATGTTGTTTTTTATTTTGTTATGATTATGAAGAAAATAGTTATGAAAGTTCATATGTGTTGAAGCCCGGTTTCAACGAGGTGAATTAATTAGTGATCAACACATCACTAATCTCGGTGTTCTTTGTTCTTGATCTCGTGAGTCCCGCTCTCATGTCCATCGGTTCTAGTCATTGCCGAAATGTCTCCCCTCTAGCTTGCCTCAAACCTGAAAAAGACTCGAGGATTTCTCCGAGCTTGACACTCCGACGCTCAAGTCAGTTATTTATACAAGAAGCATATATATATGTATGTATATAAAAAGGTTAGGATTGAGAGATTTACTCATCCGTCAAACTATCTCCGCGAAGGACTAGGTAAACTTTTCATAGACGAAAGTAACACCAAAACCCCGACTATTGCACTCAACAGAATTAGAGCATCAATGAACCTTAAACGAGTATCCTCATCCTTTTATTTCATTAGTAAGGTGTCGAACCTTCTAGTATTGTCTATTCCATCAAGGGGATATCCATTAAACTAGCATGTACATTCAGGCGTTCGAACAGGGCACAAAACAAGCATAATCGGTGTCAAAAAACTTTACCATTGTATCCTTTGTCAAGCTAAATAGCAAAATTCACTAGCCTCCAACTTTATCAGAAATACGGGTTAACACCTCCGCGGACATCCTTCGCGGAAGAGTCGTCTCTGTTGATCCGCGGATAAAACCGTGGTTCCCGCGATAGCCACAAACACCGTATACACATATAACTATTATTTCAATAAAGCCTTCCTATGGAACTGATCTCATGGATTAAAATGGCCAAAGGAATCATGCGTAATATATGACCAAATCTTAATAGGAAATAATATTGTCATAAAACCATTTCGGGAAGGAATTCACGTAATCAAGAAAAGAGAACTTAATCATGATTTTACTGAGATCAAAGCATCATATAACATAAAAAGACATAGAAGCAATTCCAACGAAGGCAATAAATAATCTGTGATCGTGGGTTGCAAATCTAGGCTAATCTCCTACATTCGCGAGAAAGGAAGGAGGAACTTGCGGGTTTTCTTCTCCTTCAAAGCCCAATTGCTACCATCGACGACGGGTCGAAGCTATAGATCGACATTTCTCTTCAATCCAGGCATCCATCAGCAAGCTAACTCGGAGGACGAGACGAAGTATGGGATGAGGCCGAAAACGTTGTTCCTTGAGGGCTCCTTTCCAGCTTGTTTGTTGTGGATCTTGCCGGCGAGCACCGGATTGATCTCCTTAACTCTCGATCTGCCATTAGAGCTCCCTGTGGGAGCTTGCTCTTCCACGAGCTTCAGCCAGCTCGCTCTCTGTCCCTTTTCTTTTCTCCCCCCTCTTTTACGAAGGCTTTTTGTACACTACAAATTTTATCTTCGTACACTACACTTTGAAACGCAAGATTTTTGCTTAAGCAGGATACCCGCGTTTGAGTGTAAATTGTACACTCAAACGCGGGTATCCGGCTTAAGTAAAAATCTTGCGTTTCAAAGTGTAGTGTACGAAGATAAAATTTGTAGTGTACAAAGAAACTGTCCTCTTTTAATCTCAATCGCATCCCTCATTTCCTACCCTAGAGATGGGACATGGGCCTTTCTTTATGTGGGCCTTAAGCCCAACCAATTCTGGTCCCACAATATGTAGTTGTGTTAATGTCAAGTTATTATTATAATTCTTGTTCTTATTCGGGTAAATTCTCAAGTTATGTGGGTTTATGTTTAAATATTAAGATGTCCATGCTTGATTATTTAGGATGCTATAACATAACTTATCTTGTACAAGGCTGCAAGTCTGTAACCCAGTAACTAATTAACAAATCTCGCTTTGTCAAAGGAAAACATAATTTATTGACCTGAACTTATTGAAACTTATCCCAAACTAGCTCATAATGACATATTTAAACAAGGAAACTTGGTAGTGCGTTTGTGGGAATAACATACAGAGCGTGATTAAAGAATGTTATCATTTAGATATCTTCATATCTACATATATATATATATATAGGTGAAAAGAAGAATTAGAGCTGCATTAATTTTCAAAAAACACGAGTTGAAAGATCGATAAGGAGAAAGGCAGGGGAGATGGGTGCAGCAAAAAGCCAGCCTCTTGCTTATTCAGAACATCTTTCTATTCCTGCTGTAAAGCAATTAATTTCTTCCACTTCTGCATTCTCTTTATGTTATGTTTTGTACTAGCTAGTTCATAGTTAATTAAGATACATATAATCTATAATGTAATTAATTGTACCTGATATATCTAAGGCAATTGATCGATGTTATGTTGTGGGCAGTTCCAGGTGATAGTGATGAATGCAAACATGGGATGCACCACTTGCCGCGACAGAGTCTTCCGAGTTGTGTCAAAGATCCATGGTCAGATGTTAACGTTTTTCGACCCTTAAGATGTTTTCCGCATATACGAGTATCCGGAGTTACGTTGATGCGTGATTCATGTGTATGCAGGGTTTAAGGAGTGTACACTGGATATCACAAAGAATCAAGTGATCATCAAGGGAGGTGTTAGATTCGTTTGGAAATGATTAGAGCTCAGTTAACTTGTTATTCTCTTGACATTAAGCAAGTTAGCTACACCTCCTGTCTATGTAATAGCAGTATTAGTGTACTATTGATTTATTGTATTGTTTCCTTTGTACGTAAAGAGTGGTAAGATTCCAAATCTCCATTAATAGAATGGATATTGATAACTTTATTTAGGGTAAATTACACAAAACCACTCCTTATTTTAGGGTGTTCGTAACAAACCACTTTTTATCTTGATTTTTTCACTAAACCGTTCTTTAAATGGTTAATGTTGTAATGAATCACTCACTCATTTCTCGAGAGGATGTTTACTAAATAGTTAATGTTACAATGAACCACCGTGTTGTCATCCTCCATAACGTCCTTTAAGCGGACGACACTTTCGAGTCTATGACGAACTTCAAGATCCCTGCATTGGTTGTCATCGAGGAGCAAGCAAAACATTGTCGTCACTGGACTGGTATCGAAGAGGTTGACTCGGTTCATTCTCTCAGTTAGAGGCAAGATCTAAAGGTTTTAATTGAATATAAAAATGAAAATTGGTTCATTAAATTTAATTATATAACCCTAACTTCTTTAAATTGACAAATCAATGCAAACAAATATGATAAAAGTAAGAGTCGAAAGCTTCAGCCTTTAATGGTGTACTCTTAGTAATGAGTAATAGACCATCTAAGTAACAAAAAGTTGGAAAACAACCAACGGGCCTAAACCCATCTAACTCTGACCAAGGCAGACCATAGAGCGAAGAATTCACTCACCCCCTTCATGAGTTCTTAACTTTTTGTTAAAAGATAATCTCTCATTTAGACACCACAATTATGTCAATCAATTTGAAGTTTAAGGAGATTTTGATAACTTTATTGGGCAACTAATGGCTTGTTTTAACTATTGACTTTTTTTTTTATCAAACAACACCAACAAGGACCTAGTATATCCCCCACATGCGGAGTTGAAAGTCAAAATATATGCACCCGTACCCTGAATAAGTCGAAAGGATGTTTCCTGAAGACCCAGGAAAAGGAAATTAATATATGATATAAGTTCAACAATAAATTAGACCTCTAGTACTAGCACATAGAGGCCTTTGATCTCAAACCCCAAAATAGGACACCACTTTCAATCAGATGCTAATGTAACTATGTAAGCATACCTTAACTTCTCCAGCAGCTGCCATTAATTTGTTCTTGTTTTATTAAGGGAAGACTTACATTCCCACTTGATGTCTCAGAAAGTTGGCGAGTCCATACATTGGATAGGTTAACTCAGAAGTTTCAATCAATAAAGAGCAAAACATACAAGCTTCATCAATTCATAACATACAATATGTAACATTGTTCCATTAATCAAGCTCTGCTACGTACGTACATACTTATCAAAAAGACAATAATTAATCAAACCAATGAATCATGTGCGCTCTGAAAAACAAAAAACAAGTGCACGATCGAAGCTCCTAGATGGCCCTAGCTAAACACAAACGGGTCGAAGCGTATTAGCATAGGACACAAACATGGGCGCCTCCGAAGCGCCAAAGCCATGCTCTCCCACCACCTCCCACCTCCCCTTATTCTCCCCTTCCATCCCACACAACCACACCCTTCCTCCCGCCGCCACCGCCAACCGCTTGTCTCCGCTCGCCACGCCGTACCCCACAACCCCCTCCTCCTCCACGCGCATCTCCATCACCTTCCTCCACGCGCCCTCCGAGCCCAGCACCCACACCTTAAACTCGCCCGCACACCACCTCACAAGACAAACACTCGTGTCGTCCCACTTGAACATCCCCAGCCTGTTACACGTCCCCCACCCGTAATCAAGCCCCGCGTCCCACGCGCCCTCCGGCAACTCCATCTCCCTCCACAGCCTCTTCCGCCGGAGGTCGAACGCCACTATACTAGGGCGCGTGCAGCGCGTGCCCTCACTCAAGTAGTGCACCACCAGCCCCTCACTCGCCTCCGAGAACGTCACCACCGGCATGTCGTAGCGCAACCACCGCCCCCTCACGTCCACGTCGCAGAGCTCCTCCTCCCATTCGCCGTCCGAGTACAGCAGAAGCTTCATCCTCATGTCGTCCTCCTCCTCGGTCATCACCAAGAACGCCACGGTGTAATCGCGCGGGAAATCAGCCGAGCCACGTCGGCACTCGATCAGCGGGCTGAACTGGCCTTCTTTGACCATGAACCCGAGCCCGTCTGGGGTCCGAATCCTGGCCCACGTCGCCGTGGCCGGATTGCACACCCAGAACTCGGCGGAGTCGGTGACGGCGTCGGCGGCTTCGGGCTTATAGCCCATGAGGAGGAGGCCGTTGCTGGAGGAGAGGATGCGGCCGCCGCGGGCCCTGCGGAGCGATTGGCAGGGGACGCCGGAGCCGCTGCAGGGGAGAGAGTGGAATTCGAGATTGCTTGCCGCCGCGAATCGGTGCTTGGGCTGCATAAAGAAGCCGTTGTCGTGGCCACGAGTCGATTGCTTCTCCACGAAGTTTGATTCGGAAGCGAGGCTGCATAGAGATTTGCAGAGGGAGGAACAGTATTTGATGGCGGATTTCGCAGGCATCCATGAGAGTATCTCGTATAGTTCATCGTGCCCAATTTGTTGCATGTTGTTTGAGCTTTAATTCTTGATTGATTGGAACCCAGCTAGGTTACGTGAATATGCGCACCTCTGGAGGTCGCTTTAATTTATATAGGAAACAAAACGTGTATAGGATTCACAAGTTTAATTTATATATGGAAATATTCTTAAAGATAGATGTATGAATATTATATTTATCAGATATATGTTAATTGTGATATTTTGGTTAAAAGAACATGCCAAGACACAAGAATGAGATTGATTTTTAGTAAAGATTTGATTTCCTATAAGAGGTTAGCTATTGATTCGGAAATTATATTCAGGCAAACTTCTTTCAGGGTACGGGTTACGGGTTATAAAAGGAAAGTAATCTAAATACAGTATATAGCCTGGTGCTCGGTTCTTGGGAAACAAGGAATTAAAGATCGATCATGATCAATTGCTTATTAGGAAGATAATCATGATTAAGAATAACATGAAAATTTAAGTGGCTTCTTGAATCCTTGATGAGAAGTTGTTGTGATTGAGTTCTACTGTGATATTGATAGAAAATTTGGAAAGTGTATTCAAACGATCCTTACTAAAATTAGAATTGATTAATCTTAATATATTATTTTAACTAGTTTAAACCCTCGTGCCATGCACGAGCAGACTTATATTTATGAAAGAAAATTTTAGTATACAAATTTTTTTCAATTAATAGGGTCTCCGTCTATGTTTTACAAATAAGACAGATTAAATTGTATCAATTTAATTGGGGTTGTATGTTGAATAAAATGGGTTGATACAATTAAAAGAAATCCATGATTAATTATTAATTATATTATTATATGTTTGTTAGAGGTTGTTAAGATACTTTGTTTAGATATTTGGTGATAAGTTAAAATTAAGTTAGCTAAATTATAGAAGCATAAAAGATTAAATATATATATATTAAGATATATGGTTAAATTTTGATTTTGATAAAAAAGTTTTAGTTAAAGTGAAATAGAAAAGTATCTACTTTTATATAAATTTAGATTTTGATAAAAGATTTTTAGTTAAAGTGAAATAAAAAAAATCTACATATATATTAAGATATATGGTTAAATTTTGATTTGATAAAAGCTTTTTATTTAAAATGATATAAATATTAAAAATTAAGAATAAGGTGGGCCCAGAAACGTTCTGATGGCTTTAAAAGGTTCAGCTTTAATATATAGTAATAGAATAGTAATTAATTGGTGAGATTAAATTTATTTATTCAATTTGAATTATCTTTTCATATTTAATATAGAGTTGTAGTCTAAAATAAATACTCCTTATGACGTTAATCATATCCTACCGCAAGATCTCATTATTTTGAGATTTTCCAGAATCTACTTCTATATATTATGAGATTAACCTTATAGATTAAATTTGTTTATTTTATATTATAAATTCTAAAATAAAATCATATACCATGAATCCTAAAACCCTAAACCTTAAACTATAAATTCTTTAATTTAAAATATAAAATAAGTAATTAAAACTTAAAGGGTATATAAAAGAGTACACAACTCCTCTTTCTCTAACATTAGCCGTCATCCATTAAATAAATAAGTAATTATTGAAAACAAATATTAAGAAAATAATATTGGACTCTAACCTCAGAGAGTACGTATAGGGTATTAATGTTTTGAATCATTTGGACTTGATCTGATGGAACAATCATAGCTGAACCATCAATACGAAAACCTCCATTTTGCTAAAGTAACTGTAAATTGTCTACTTGAGGCGAAGAGGAATTAAGCTCAAGCATGCTGATCCTCAACGATTGGTGCATGTTAAGAAATAAACTTATTTTTTTATTTCCTTTAATTCAGTTATTTAAATTCTGTTAGTTTTCTAAATTTGTTAGAGGATTTCTAGGAGTTTGAATTAGTCCTTAGACATATTGTTAGTGAACTAAGATCGTGCATTTGGTAGTTAACTTTGTAGCTGGAGTATATATATATATATGAAAAGGTGATGGCTTGCTGAATTAAGCAACACACCACACAAAAAAAAAAAAAAACGTGTGTTCTGCTTCTCTTTCAATTAAAGTTTCAAGCCTCTAAATCTACATTTGGTATCAGAGCTTTGGGGGATTAAAGATCCACAAAGACACAATGTCCAACCGAGAGAATTCCGAGGTAGCAGGAAGCGGTGCACGGGTCCAAAGCAAGGATGGATCCGTCACGCTTCAATATCCCATGTTGACTAGGAGAAACTATGCAGCTTGGGCGATCAAGATGGAGGTGTTCATGATGGCTCAAGGAGTATGGAAAGCTGTTGAGGCAGAGGAAGTTGTCGACAACAAGAGGGACAAGATGGCATTGGCGGCCATCTACCAAGGAATCGGTGAGGACACTTTGCTCCAGTTAGGCGCAAAGAAGACATCAAAGGAGGCATGGAACATGTTGAAAACAATGAACCTTGGAGCAGACAAGGTGAAGGAAGTGCGAACTCAAACTCTGTGGAGGGAGTTTGAAGCCCTAAGGATGAATGACTCGGACAAGATTGATGAGTATTCTGGAAAACTCACAATCATTGTCAACAAGTTAAGAGGCCTTGGGAATACAGTGAGTGAAGAATTGGTGGTTAAGAAACTACTAAGATCAACCTCCTCGAAGTTTCTCCAGATCACTTCAACCATTGAAGAATTTGGAGACTTGAAGACGAAGACCACAAATGAGGTGATCAGGTCACTCAAAGCTCATGAAGAGAGATTGTCTGGATTTGGAGGAAAGTCAGAAGAGACTGCCTTGTTCACACGTGCAGAGTGGAAGGCCATGGAAGAAGCAAAGTTGTCTAAGAAAAGCTTCAGAGATCAAGGAAGTTTTCGTGGAGGCAGAGGGCGTGGCCGTGGCCGTGGAAGAGGCAGAGGAACTGGTGATGGGTCTAGAGGAAGTGAAGGAACATCTCAAAAGAAGAAATTTGATAAGAGTAAAATCAAATGCTACAGCTGTGGACAACTGGGGCACTTTGCTTCAGAATGTCCCTCAAAGGAGAAGGAGGAAAAGGCACACTTGACTGAGAGACAGGATGTAGAGGAGCCTGCCTTGTTGATGGTAGAAACATGTGAATTGCTAAGTTCACAGGTGGTGAATCCAGGGGTTATGATGTTGCATAAGAAGGGCTCACATCCACAAACAGAGGCCAAGGAAGCAAGTGTGTGGTACCTCGACACTGGAGCAAGCAACCATATGACAGGAGATAGAGGAAACTTCACCAACCTTGACCATTCAGTCACTGGAAAGGTAAGGTTTGGTGATGATTCTGTGATAAACATTTGTGGGCAAGGAACTGTGGTATTTGAATGCAAGAATGGAGAACACTTAGCTCTGACAAGTGTTTATTATATACCAAAGCTCAAGAGTAACATTGTGAGTATTGGTCAATTAGAAGAAGGTGGGAGCAAGGTTATCATAGAAGAAGGATTGTTGAAGCTCTATGATAAGTATAGAAGGTTGATTGTTAAAGTGAAGAGGCAGTCAAACAAGTTGTATGTGGCACAGTTCAAGCTTGCAAATCAGGTCTGTCTTATGGGAAGAATGACAGATGATGCTTGGCTATGGCACGCCAGGTATAGACACTTGAATTTCAATTCTCTAAAGAAGTTAAGTAGCCAGGGAATGGTAGATAGAATGCCCAAAATTGACCATGTGAACTAGCTGTGTGATGGATGCATGATAGGCAAACAACACAGACTGTCCTTCCCACAAACAGCAAACTTCAGAGCCAGTCAGCCTCTGGAGCTCATACATGGAGATCTATGTGGTCCAATCACACCAACAACATGTGGAGGTAACAACTATTTCATGTTATTAGTTGATGATTACTCACGGTTTATGTGGATATCAATGTTGAAAAGCAAAGATGAAGGGGGCTAAGAACTGACCGGGGAGGAGAGTTCACATCTTTGGCCTTCAAGAACTACTGTGAAGCTGAAGGTGTGAAGAGATTCCTCACTGCACCATATTCTCCACAACAGAATGGTGTGGTCGAGAGGAGAAATCAGACAGTGATGGAAATGGCAAGAAGCATGATGAAGAGCAAAGAGATACCTGCACACTACTGGGGAGAAGTTGTCCAGACTGCAGTGTATATCCTGAATAGATCACCAACAAGGAATGTCGAGGGAATGACTCCATATCAAACTTGGCATGGAAGAGCTCCAAAGGTTCAACATTTTCGTGTGTTTGGATGTCTTGGACACACAAAAGATGTAACTCCACATCTCCACAAGCTAGCAGATCGAAGTAAGCAAGTTGTTATGCTTGGATATGAGGAGGGATCCAAGGCATACAGGTTACTTGATCATAAGAGAAACAAGATAGTAGTCAGCCGTGATGTGATCTTTGAAGAAGATAAAGGGTGGTGTTGGCACAAAGAGAAGGGAGAAGCAGTGAAGGACTCAAACAACACCTTCACTGTGACCTACAATGAAGAAATGCAGCCCAATACAGAACATGAAGAAGGACCACAGTCCAGTGGAGAATAGGATGAAGGAGTTGACCCTGTTACTCAGTATTATGAGAGCTCAACACCATCACATGCCACATCATATGGCTCAAACACATCGAGTGCCAGCTCAGGGAGTCCAAACTCAGGTACTTCAAGTTCAGAAAGTTGTCAAAACTTTAGATCCTTGCAGGAAATACTGGACTCCACTCTGGAGGTTCAGGAGGAAGTTGGTCTGTGTTTCCTTGCTGTAGAGGAACCAGGTTCATTTGAAGAAGCCTCGAGGAGTGAGAGCTGGAGACAAGCCATGGAGCAAGAAATTGCCTCCATAAGGAAGAATGGCACGTGGGAACTTGTAAACCTGCCAAAGGGCCACAAAGCAATTGGCCTGAAGTGGGTGTTCAAGCTGAAACAGAATCCAGAGGGAGAGACTGTCAAACACAAAGCAAGGCTGGTTGCAAAGGGCTATGTGCAGAAGTATGGAGTGGACTACAATGAGGTGTTTGCACCAGTGGCGAGGCTAGAGACAATTAGAGCCTTGTTAGCCTATGCAGCTCAAAGGAACTGGGAGGTTCATCACATGGATGTGAAGACAACTTTCCTAAATGGAGAGCTGGAAGAAGAAGTCTATGTTGCTCAGCCAGAAGGGTATGTTGATAAGAAATTTCCACACAAAGTCTTGAGACTTCACAAGGCTTTGTATGGACTGAAACAGGTGCCTAGGGCCTGGAATTTCAAGTTGGACAAGTGCTTGAAATCACTTGGTTTCACAAGGTGTCCACAAGAGCATGCTGTGTATAGAAGAGAACAGGGAGAAAATGTGATGATAGTTGGAGTGTATGTTGATGATCTTATTCTGACAGGAGCAAATAAGAACATCATCAAGAATTTCAAGGCAGAAATGAAGCTGAAGTTTGAAATGAGTGACTTGGGACTGCTAAGTTACTACCTGGGAATTGAGGTGAAGCAAGACTCAAAGTCCATCTCTCTGTGCCAGTCAGGATATGCAAAGAAGATCCTCGAGAAGCTGGGAATGGAGGAGTGCAATCCTTGTCAAATTCCCATGGAACCAAGGAGCAAGATGAGCAAGCATGGAGGAGGAGAACCACCAGTTAATGAGACACTCTATAGGAGTGTAATTGGAAGTCTAAGGTACTTGATACACACACGACCTGATCTCACCTATTCAGTTGGAGTAATGAGCAGGTATATGGAGGCTCCCACTACTGCACATATGACTGCAGTAAAGCAGATTTTGAGGTATGTAAAAGGCACTCTAAATCTGGGATGTGTATACATGAAAGAGCAATCCAAAGGGGACTTGGTTGGCTACTGTGATAGTGATTTGGCTGGTGATATAGATGATAGGAAGAGTACAACTGGTGTCTTGTACTTCCTGGGAGATAGGCCCATTACTTGGATATCTCAGAAGCAGAGAGTAGTGGCACTGTCATCATGTGAGGCAGAGTATATGGCTGCCACAGCAGGTACTTGTCAAGGCATTTGGCTAGGAAGAGTGTTGAGTAACTTGAGAGGGGATGATCAGTTAAAAGCAACTTTGAAGATCGACAACAAGTCTGCCATTGCATTGGCAAAGAATCCAGTACATCATGACAGAAGCAAGCACATCGATACTCGATATCACTTCATCAGAGAGTGTGTGCAAAATGGTGATATCAACTTAGAGTATGTCAACACAAGAGCTCAACTGGCGGATCTGCTGACAAAGCCTTTGGGACGCCAGAGATTTGTGGAGCTGAGAGAAAAGATCGGAATGAAGGACATCCAGTAAGGTCTAGGAAAACAAGTTTAGAGGAGTGAATGTTAAGAAATAAACTTGTTTTTTTATTTCCTTTAATTCAGTTATTTAAATTCTGTTAGTTTTCTGAATTTGTTAGAGGATTTCTAGGAGTTTGAATTAGTCCTTAGACATATTGTTAGTGGACTAAGATCGTGCATTTGGTAGTTAATTTTGTAGCTGGAGTATATATATATATATATATATGAAAAGGTGATGGCTTGCTGAATTAAGCAACACACCACAAAAAAAAAGAAAACCGTGTGTTCTGCTTCTCTTTCAATCAAAGTTTCAAGCCTCTAAATCTACAGTGCAGTGGATTACCACCATGAAGAACTTTTGAAAATAAAGAAATAGTTTTTAGCTTTTACATTACGAAAATAATGCCTAGCTCCATATAGTTTTTTAGCTTCATTAATTCCCCGTTTAGCTCAAGCGAAAGTGGTGTTCCTCCTGCGCGCATCTTTAAGTATTGATTGCATCACTAACAGTAACATGTATACGACTCAAACAAAATTGGACAAATGTCCATTTACACTAAGTGTAAAAAAGGAATCTTGTACACTTTTGTCCACTTCCCATTTTTGGGACGATTTAGACAATAATAAATGAGTCAGAGACCTGTTAAAAGGATGAAAACTGATAATAATCATATTCCAACCAATAATGAAAGTTCTTATCATTTTGAGCAAGAATTTAATACGTTTAGACAAACCTTAAGTCTATTATGTGATTTAAGATTAGAAAACACATACCAAAAAATAAGATTTAAAAATTCAATAGATACGAAACTCGAAGAGCTAAGAGGTGATAGAAATATAATGTTTAGAATAAATCAGTCCTCTAGAGATATTGATTTCAAGATAATAATGCTTGAAGCACTTAAAAGAACTCTTGAATGAGTAATATAAACAATTTACTCGAAATATTAACTAACATACTGGAAGACGTTAATAAAATCGAAAGAAGAATAGAAAATATGGAAAAAGAAATAGAAAAATTGGAAACTATAGAAAAAAGTATGGAGACAATAGTAGATTTCATGAGTAAAATAGATATTAAGAAATCTAAAATAAAAGTTAAAAAATATGCTCTAGACGATAGTGAAAGGCTAATAATGCCATCCATAAGAAATCATTATGGACTACCAGATTTTAAAAAACAATTCGAAGAAATGAAAAAAGCTATGAAATAAAGAATATCCATCCCTGTGATTAAAGACACAGAAGAAATAGAAGTAGAAAAATGATAAAAAGAGAAAGTGTTTTATCTGATTACTCAGACTCTGAGATTGAAGAAATCAATAAAAAACTTCAAGGTCTAAAGATAAATACAAATACAGGTGATGCTAATGCAACTCCTCATGTTAAAAGTGAAGAGGAAGGAACTAGTAATTTAAAAAGATCAGCTGAAACTTTTTATAGTGGTAGACCAGTTAAAAAATCCATGATTCCTTTATATAACACTAGAGAATATAAAGCTTATACAAGATTTACTCCAACAATGAGTAAATAGATTTCAGTTACCCCTATGGGAATCAAGCTCAATATAGACTGTATTCTTGATAAAGATGCAGCCATTCAAAAATGGTCTGATGCACTAAAAATAGTCTTCAATACCCTCCTTGAAGAAGAAGACGATAATACAATGTTTGATTATGCTATAAACACTCTGGAAGGAAATATTAAAAAATGGTGGAATGGCTTAAACTTTGGAACTAGGCAGCTAAGCAGACTTAATTTTGAAAATCAAATAACGATTAGTAAAAAAGTTGATATTATCACAAATCTAATATGGCAAGAAAGTTTTAGTGAAACCTGGAATGACAATTCAACCCAAATGAGAAATAAAGAAGTTGAAGATGCAGTTTATAAACTTGAAAATCTGTCAATATGTAACATGAAATATATTAGAGAATATATTTGTGAATTCGCTCATTATTATTACGCGATTTATGAAGAGCTTGATAACAAGAAAACAAAGAATTTGCTTGACAAACTTTTTAATAAACTTCCATATAGATGGGCGAGATATTTCTCTGAAAAATACAAAGAACATAGTATACAAAATCCAAAACTAGTAGACAATTTTGGAGCTCGAGAAACTTTCATAAAAAATGAAATAGGAAAACTTTGTCGTGAAATGAAAATTCAAAAAAATGTTAAAAAAGTAGGAACAGATAAATTATATTGTCCACCTTATACTTGGGAAGGGCCCAATGCGTGGGGTTGTGAAACAAGTAACAAAAGGCAAAAACAATATAAAAGAAATCCCAAAAAATATAAAGTTAAGTATTATAAGAAATTCAATAAAAACACTTCAAACAAATACCAGAGAAAGCCTAGAAGATTTAGGAGAAATCCTACTAAACCAAAATCAGAATGTAAATGCTGGATTTGCCAACAATCAGGACATTTTGCTAATGAATGCCCTAAGAAAAAAGAAAAGTTCATCAGAGAATTTAACTTTGAATTTTTTTAAAAAGATACTCAAGGATTAGATAGTGAAGAATCGGATTATTCTGATATTTATTACTATGAAACAGATAGTAGTAACAATATTAATACAGAAGATGAAAAGTTCACAGACTACTCTAATTCAGAATGAGTTCAGAGATAAACAATCAGGATATGAAAAACGAAAATGAATTAATCTCTGAAAAGAAAGGAGACTATCTTGCTGTAATAAACTTTGATGAAAAGAAATATCAAGAATTAATTAAAACAAAATTATCCTTGAAACCAATAAATCAAAGCCCCTTCGAATCACTAAAAGGCATTTTCAAAAGAGAAAAAGTAATAATACATAGCTACATCGAAGGTGAAAAAAGTATTAGAATTGAGAACGCCAGTGGAAAGGTTTGTTTGAAATTATTAAACAAAAACTGGATAGAAGATAGGCTTAGTAAAATCCCTAAGAAAAAACGTGAAAAAATTGGATATGTTTACCTTGCAGGTATCCAAATTCTAGTTAAAAGTCTTTTTAGAAAAGGAATTGATTGTCCCATAACCCTTGCCTTGCAAGACAGTAGATTAACTGATTATCAACAAGGAAGCCTTGGAATAGTTAATGGTAACCTATGCTACCAAACTATAAAATTCACAAGTTATCCTAAATTTAGTTTAAGTCTTACGGATGAAAAAATTGATGATAATATCATGTTATTTTATAAATTAGGAAATCCTAATCTTATGGTTAAAGGAAAAAGTCCTATTACGATCCACTATAGAGGACTTTATGCTTTTACAAACAGCAATTATGTTAAAATGTATGATGAAAAACCTTATATTGAAATTGAAAACGATTTCTCTGAAGTCCTGAGATCTATCAATCCGATAAAAGAAAGATTTTCAATTAGTGATGAAATAGATATCGATGTAAATAGAAACATTCCTGAAATGGGCGAAACGTCTAGCCAAGATAAAAAACCTTTAACTTTTGATAAATTAGGCAGAGCAAAATCAAGTTTATCATTGGAGAAAATATAGAGATATGTCAACCAAAATAACTTCAAGATCTGTTTACATTGAAACTACTATACATGAAACCATGATAACAACTTGTGCCCTGATTGACACAGGAGCAATGACTAGTATTATAAAAATCTTTTTACTCAAGGAAATAAAAAGATTTGATAAACCAATAAAAGTATATGGTTTTGATAACAATGAAAACCTTATAAATGAATATGTCGAAAATATTCACTTAATAATGGGCAGTAAAATTGTAAAGCTCAGATACAGCCTTATTTTTGACAAAATAAAGTGTGATATCGTTCTTGGCAACGATTTTATTCAACAATTCAGCTATTATAAGCAAACTATAAATACTATAAGGTTTAAAACACCTTGTGAAGAACTTCTGGTCATCCCTAGAAATCATAATCCTTATACTGTCCAAAAAACTATCAGAGTACCAGCGAAGTGTGGTGAAAAACCAGTTATAAACTTCATTGATGAAAGAGATCAGACCGAGATTCTTGATTTTTTAGTAAAAAATTTTGTTGAAAACCCTTTAGCTTTCTGGAAAGAAACAACTGTTAAAGCAAAAATAGAGTTAAAAAACCCCGATGTTATAATCAGGGTAAAACCCATGCTATATAGTGAAAAAGATCGCGAAGAATTTGATAATCAGCTTGAACAGCTAATTAAAATGAATATTATAAGACCTTCAGTCAGTAGACATTCTTCTCCGGCCTTTATGGTCCGAAATCATAGCGAAATAAAACGTGGAAAAGCTAGAATGGTTATTAACTATAAACAGCTTAACTCTCAAACTATTTTTGATGGATATTTCCTTCCAAATAAAGATTTACTTCTTAACCTTGCAAAAGGAAAAGAATTATATTCTAAGTTTGACTGTAAATCTGGTTATTGGCAAATTAAAATGGAACCTTCATCGATTGAATATACTGCTTTTAGTACCCCAAATGGCCATTATGAATGGCTAGTAATGCCTTTCGGATTAAAAAATGCTCCTAACATATTTCAAAGGAGAATGGATAATGCTTTTCACGATATGAGAAAATTTTTAATAGTCTATATTGATGACATATTAATTTGTTCTGAAACTATTGAGAAACATAAAAATCATCTTAAAACGTTTGCTCAAAGGTGTGAAAATGAAGGAATTGTTCTTAGTCAGTCCAAGACAATAATATGTAAAAATGAAATAGAATTTCTTGGATTAAACATATCCAAAAATGGAATAGAAATGCAAGACCATCTAGGTAAAAAAATCCTTGAATTACCTGATGAATTAAAAACTAAAAAAGAAATTCAAAGATTCCTTGGAATCCTTAATTATGTTCAGGATTTTATTCCCGACCTTGCAAAAAAGAAGCTGTCCATCCAAAAACTTATTAGAAAAAACAATAAGATAGGATGGAATGAAGAACACACAAAATGTGTTAGAAAGTTAAAAGAAGAAGCTAAGAGCCTTCCAAAACTAAGACTCCCTGATGAAAAAGACAATCTTATCCTTCAAACTGATGCAAGTGAGCAATGTTTTGGTTGCATCCTTAAAAATGATCTAGGACAAATTTGCAGATATTATTCTGGAACTTTTTCTGATACTGAAACAAGATATTGCATTAATCAAAAAGAATGTTTAGCAATATTAAAAGGAATTAAGAAGTTCCAACTTTTCCTTTACTCAAAAAGATTTATCGTGCAAACTGATAACACTCAGGTTAGAGCATTAATCTTTGGTAAATAAGGGGTTGGCCCCCAAGATAAAAAGATTCATAGATGGCAAGTGTTCTTTTCAGAATTCAGCTTTGCCATTGAAAGCATAAAAGGAAAAGATAATTTTCTTGCCAATTTATTATCTCGTCCTAATCTTTAAATTGCAGGAATGGAAAACAAATCTGTTGGAGAACAGATTGATAACATCATTGAAAACCTGGAGTTTCAAACTTCTGGGTTATATAAGCACTGTGAGAGGCTTAAAATCTCAATTGAAAACATCGCTAAGGGAAGGTCCTTATTCACCAAAAGCGAGAGCCTCCGTCAGGAGTGCGACAACCTCTGTAGAGAAGGGAAATCTCTAATTGAAAAAGGAGAATCAGAACTCCAAGAGCTCATGAAGAGTTTTACTCAACATGATGAAATCTCATATATGATTGGTTGTTTAAACGACCAGTTAAGTGAAATCATCAGCCTTGAAGTGTCAATGGCTGACATGGATTTAGACGTGGATCCTTCCAGCAATGGAAAAAAACCGTCTCTGAATAAAAACAATGAGGCTTCAAGCTCCTCATTTCAACAGCCTGTAACAAGTGTACAGGTCCAAACATCGGTGCCCAACACCAATTTAAAAGATCAAAAAGATTCGGTGAAAACCACAATCATTTTAAACCCTTCCACAAAATGTATCCAAGTTTTAGAAATCTCCAAACTTGAAAAATATATTTTTGAAAAAATCAGAATGATTTATGAACTTAAAACAGATGAAGTTTGCTTTCCAGATCACACTGGAATTTATCCCAGAATTAATCTTTTACCTGAAGCTAATCAAAGACTTTTCAAAGATATTTATGATATGGGTTTTTTAGGAACCGTTTATCCTTCACCTGATTTCGGTGAATTAAGTCTAATTCCATATCTTTTTAAAGACTTAAAACAGATGAAAAAGAGCAATGTCTTCCTAAAATTCTTCCAAGTTAGTCCTGAATATCAGAAAGGATTTGGAGTTTTTGAGACTTACTCCTTGATTGAAATTGGCTTTCTATCCAAAAACTTTAAGTTTGAATATGAAATAAACCAACCCTGGAAGAAGATTCCAAATGTTAATAAAGACTTTACCAAATATAGAAGAGCCCTAGGTTTTAAAACTGTGTCTTCTATTATTAAGAATTATTTGAAAAGCCACTATGTTCTTAAGATAAAACCAGAATTCGCTATCATCGGAAGAACTGGAGGCATCAGAGAAGCTGAAAAAGACCTTGAAAAAATTGCAACTCAGATGGTGAACCATGAGTTCATTGGGAGTATGGAAATAGCTCATCGGCTGTGTACGATGATGAAGCATGAAGATTGCACAAAGATATTAGCTCGACTTCAAGCCATCCTTGAAGAAAGCAGTGGAAATCCAGAAACAGAATGTGATCCTTTTGGATCAAATGAAGAGCCCAATCCATGAAGACAAGGCCTATTGGAAGATCTAAAATCCATGAAAGCCAGGCCCATTTCTGAAGCCCATTAAAGATGTCGGCAATCCAAAATCGACAAAACAAATGAAGATAATTGAAGACATCAGTGGCAGACACTGGAGCCCACATATGAAGACTAAAATGAAAAAAAAAATCATTTCTGCTTTTTATTAACGATGTAAAATTGTACACGTTGAAGGGTGAACAATGAAAGCAATCATGTAACTCCTTCTATATAAGGAGATAGAAGCAAGAGAGGAAGACACAACACATTCTACCTAGAAAAACCTCTCTAAGAAAGCTTTGTAATGGCAACTTAAACCCTTCTTTTCCCAAAGAAGTTACTATAATAATATGCCTCAGTTTTACTAGATAAATCTTTCGCTATTAAGCCCGATCCTAGTTCATATTTGTTAATCCATTAAGGCGGCAGTGATCTCTAACCATGTGGTTGGTTAAGAAGAAGATTATCCTCTAGAGGAAGATAAGGTGCATCTGGAGTGGCCAAGTAAGTCGCGAGGAGGCGCAGAAGAGCTCTATCCAGAAAACCTGAAGATCCCCTATCAAAGGAGGTATAATTTCTTTTCTTAACTGTAAAAAGAGAAAAGGCTAGCCCCAAGGGATTAGTAAATTTGTTTAAGGATATTAGGCTTAATTATGCGGAAGGCTGGTGGACCTTTACCCACTAAAAAGGCATGTTATTAATATATAGTAATTTCAAAGGGAAATTTTCACATAAAAAGACCAAGCTTTTAAAGATCCGTGCACACCCTAGGTGTTTAATTTACAATATTTGATTATCTTCCGCCGAAATCCTAGCATTGAACAAATTGGTATCAGAGCCAGGTTATTAATGAAAAAATTCTGTGAAATTTGGAAAAAACAAATTGAAAAGGATCTTTGGATCCCTCCTATTAAAGATTTAATAGAATATGAAGAAGCTGATTACCTTCGAGAATTTTTACAAAGGCTTGAAAAAGAAGCAATTAAGCGATTTAATTGTATCCCTTTCTAATAATAAAATAAGACAAAAAGGTGTAAAAACAGTATTGCTTACACTGAGTGTAAACGTAGTAGCGTCCAACAAAATTGCAATCACAAGTTAAGTTAACATGCATTTTCTTGGATTTGCGGTCATCATTATCAAATAAAAACCCACTTGCAGAAGCTTTTCGTAATTTTGATGTACTGCAACAACATAATAGATGGGCAACAACCTGATATTCCATGAAAACACTAGGGACTCTAGACTGTTCGATCTAGTCGGCTATCAAACTCATTCAAGACTCAAATTCAGAATACAAAGAATTTGCAGGCTGCCTAGTCTAGTGTACCAACCAAGAAACACGATTAATGAGAAAATTTGATGTGATATATATATATATATATATATATTCTTCCCGCTTTACATTCAACTTCCTAAAGCATCAACATAGATAAAGTTTAAAAACTTTGACACAGAAAACCCAAGTTTTGTGTGATCGATTAAAACTCCTGGTTCAGTTCGTTAAGGAAAACAACAAGTATGAAATAGGCGAAGACAAAGCAAGATTATAGCCCTAATCTTTCTCTTGACCGTTGTTTTCTTCCATTGTATAAGGCTCCTGCCTCATTCATTGTAATTCAATTAACTGTAATACAATTAAGCCTTCTAAGGTTTCTTCAAGGTATCAGCTTTTCTTCTTCATTAACATAACAATCTTCAAATTTTCTCCATGCCGGAAACAACTACAACCGAGCCATGGAAGGATTCCAACCATCCCTTATTTCTCCACCACTCCGATCAACCAGGCGCTGTCTTGGTGTCGCAACAATTGGTGGAAGACAATTTTACTACTTGGCAAGAGTCTATGATGATGGCCCTAACCATCAAGAACAAATCCGGCTTCGTCATCGGATCTCTGCCTCGCCCTAAGGACAAACCGACCGAGGAGCTTCAATGGGAACGATGCAATGTCCTCGTCAAAACTTGGCTCCTCGGATCCATGTCGAAGGAGATATCTAAAAGTGTCATTCATTGCAAGGATGCCCGAGGTATTTGGCTCGAACTCTTTGAACGATTTTCTCAATCTAATATTGTCTCTCTTTTCAATGTCGAAAAGGCAATTCATGATTGCACCCAAGGGAATGATTCTGTCAGTGCATACTTCACCAAATTAAAATCCTTTTGGGATGAAAAAGACGCATTGGCTGGCTTTCCTCCATGTTCATGTGATGCTGCTGCAGAGATCAAGGTGTTTATTGCCAATCAAAAGACTATGCAACTTTTAATGGGGCTAAACCCTGACTTTGAGCAAGTCTGCAGCAGTATAATTGGCTTGGATCCCTTCCCTGAGCCTAATAAAGCATACTCGATGGTGCTCCGTCAAGAGCAGCAGGCGAAGATCTCTTCCGCTAAGTCTCCACCGCCGGGTGATAGTTCCGCCTTTGCTGTCAAACAAAGCAAGGAGGAGACAGTTCCTGGTGCTCCTAAGTACTGTGACAAATGTAACATGTCCAACCACTATACAAGGCAGTGTCGCGCCCACCTCAAGTGCTCCTTTTGCAACAATAAGGGCCACACCGTCGACTACTGCAGGAAGAAGAAAAGGGCTGCTGATGCAGGGCATTCGGGCAGCAGCATTAATCTTGCTGATGCAGGGACAACTACCCCTGGGCTCGCCTTGCTCAACAATCCCGGCAGTGTCTCCCTCACATCTGTTGAGTACCACCAGGTGATGACCCTTCTCAGCTGGTTGCAGCCCTCTTCATCGAGCCAACACCAGCAACCTTCCGAACAACATCCGCCGAACACATCTATATACAACTCCACTGCAAACCAAGTTGGTAATTCCTCAGCCTTCACTCACTTCTCAGGTAACCCCCATACACACTTGAACCCTTTAGTTTGTACTTCATGGATACTTGATAGCGGTGCTAGCGACCACATTACTTATACTACGAAATTTCTTGATTCTTATACGACTGCGCCTAACCATTTTGTGCATCTTCCCGATGGTAAATCATACAAAGTTTCCCACATAGGATCCGTATCTTTTATGCCTAATCTCACCCTTAAACATGTGCTATGTATTCCTGACTTTCCAGTGAATTTAATCTCCATTAGCAAACTGATTCATGACTCTTTTTATGCTACAATTTTCTTGAAAAATTTATGTCTCATTCAGGACCTACGCATGGGGAAGACGATTGGGACGGGGTATGAGAACGATGGCTTGTTTTTTCTGCACACCAGACCGCAACCCGTCCTTTGCAACGTCTCCACATCGAACTCCTTATGGCATCAACGAGTCGGTCATCCGTCTCATCAAGTATCTTCTTTAATTCCAGTTTTTAAAAATAAAAATGTTGTTGACAACACTTGTTTAATTTGTCCTTTGGCAAAACAAACTCGGAATCCTTTTCCGCTTCATACTACTACTAGTTCGTCTTGTTTTGATCTTATTCACATGGATATTTGGGGAGGCTACCACGTTCCTTGTTTGAGTGGAGCTCGTTACTTTCTCACTATTGTGGATGATCACTCTAAGTTTACTTGGATTTATCTTATGAAAAGCAAAGCCGAGGCATGCCCTCTTGTTATTCAATTTATTCAACTCATCGAAAATCAGTTTTCTAAGTGTATCAAAGTTGTTTGTAGTGATAATGGTCCCGAATTTAAATGCTATAATTTCTATTCTTCTAAAGGGATTTTGCATCAAACTAGTTGCATCAATACACCTCAACAAAATGGTGTCGCCGAACGCAAACACCACCATTTGTTGAACGTTGCTCGTGCACTCCTTTTTCAATCCCGCTTACCTAAGATTTTTTGGGGTGATGCCATTCTTACCGCTACCTATTTAATAAACCGTTTACCAAGCCGTCATTTACAAAACAAAATGCCTTTTGAAATACTTTTTCATAAACCACTTATTTATACTCATTTGCGTGTTTTTGGTTGTCGATGCTTTGCATCTACACACCCTCTACGCCCGAGCAAATTTGATGCTCGATCCGTCGAGTGTGTTTTTCTTGGTTACCCACCCGGTACTAAGGGTTACAAAGTTTACAACCTCGAAAGCAAGAAAATTTTAATCTCCCGCGATGTTGTTTTTCATGAAACCGAATTCCCGTTTTCCACTCGATCCTTTGAAACAATGCAAAGCACCAATCTTCCTCTACCAACTTTCCAACCCACTCCGGCCATATATGATGATTCATTGCCTCTCCCTACCACACCTACGCTCACCACTCCGCTGCCACCCTCACAATCATCCTCACAACCACCTATGCCTACGTCCACTGCCCCATTGGCACACTCACCCCCTCCGTTAATTATACAACCCCAGGACCCATTGCCTCCCACCACCTCTCACATGCCTATGCCCCCTGTTACTACCCAACCTGACCAGCCCATACCACATTCCCCCCTATTACCTAACACACTGCCTACACCACCTACCACCACCATCCAAAGACGCATCTCTCGCCCAACCAAACCGTCCAAACTTCTCCACGACTTCCATGTTGAGGCCACTCTACCCTCTCGTTCCTCTACCACATTGTCTTCCTCTCATCACATCGTCTCCGGTAAGCCCTCTCCTCTCGCTCATGTATTATCTTACGATAAGCTTTCTTCTTCTTATAAACACTTTGTTTCTAACATAATGCTTGAGACGGAACCGAGAAGCTTTACGCAGGCCAACCGTTCCATTGTATGGAGGGAGGCCATGGCCAAAGAGCTCAAAGCCCTCGAGGACAACAAGACATGGAGTCTTGTTCCATTGCCACCCGACAAACGTCCCATTGGTTGTAAATGGGTGTACAAAATTAAGTATAACCCCGACGGGTCCGTTGACCGATACAAGGCCCGACTTGTTGCCAAAGGATACACTCAAATTGAGGGCATCGACTATCGCGAGACATTTGCTCCCGTGGCCAAGTTGACAATTGTCCGTGTTCTATTTAGTATGGCTGCCATTCATGGTTGACCCTTGCACCAACTCGACGTCAACAACGCCTATAGACGTCCTCCATTGAAATAGGCGTTGTTGACGTCGAGTTGGTGCAAGGGCCAACCATGAATGGCAGCCATACTAAATAGAACACGGACAGTTGTCAACTTGGCCACGGGAGCAAATGTCTATATGCGGATGCCCCTAGGTTTCCATGGTAAAGGTGAGACTCGGGTTTGTAAGCTTCACAAGTCCTTGTACGGACTTAAACAAGTGTCTCGCCAATGGTTCGTTAAGCTCACTAGTGCCCTCACACAAGCCGGTTTTCATCACTCTTGGGCTGACTATTCCTTGTTCGTTCGACAACACAAATGTACGTTCACGGCCCTCCTTGTTTATGTTGATGATGTTATTATTACCGGGACTAACTTGCAGGTTATCGAAGACATCAAACTTTTCCTTGCAACCAAGTTCAAGCTAAAGGACATGGGACCTCTCAAGTATTTTCTTGGACTCGAAGTTGCTCGATCAAAAAAGGGTATCGCCATATGCCAACGCAAGTACACCCTTGAGATCCTCGATGACACCGGGTTCCTCGGAGCCAAACCAGCCACTGTCCCTCTCGATTAGAACCTGGCCCTCGGAGCTGTTGATGGTGACGCCCTCCATGATCCTTCTATTTATCGGCGGTTGGTGGGTCGCCTCATTTACCTCACCATCACTCGCCCCGACCTTGTCTATGTTGTGCACATTCTTAGCCAATTCATGGCTGCCCCACGCCAGCCCCACCTAGACGCTGCTCACCAAGTACTTCGGTACATCAAAGGGTCCCCGGGACAAGGCATTTTCTTACCCTCGGTTGGTTGCCTTCACTTGACTGCCTATTGCGACGCTGATTGGGCACGATGTCGAGACACAAGGAGATCTACCCCTGGTTATATTGTTTTTCTCGGAGGTGCCCTTATCTCATGGAAAACAAAGAAGCAAGACACCGTCTCCCGTTCTAGTGCGGAAGCTGAGTACCGCTCCATGGCATCTGCATGTTGTGAACTCACATGGCTGCGTACTCTCCTCAACGATCTTCGAGTACCCCATCCGCAAGCTGCCACCTTGTTCTGCGACAACAAGTCCGCCATCCACATAGCTTCCAACCATGTTTTCCATGAACACACTAAACATATCGAAATCGATTGTCATGTCATCCGGGAAAAAAGTTCAACAAGGACACATTCGGACCTCCCATGTTGGATCCAAGGAGCAACCCGCCGACCTCTTTACGAAGCCTCTCGGACCGAGCCTATTCAAGTCACTCTTATCCAAGTTGAGTGTCATTAACCTACACTCTACTTGAAGGGGGAGTATTGAAATAATAATCCCATTTATTATTTATTTCCTTAAGATATATTATGTATTTCCTTATGTTAATTATAGGATAGAATTATTTTCCTCTTTTGTTTAGGAAAGAGCAAGATTATAGCCCTAATCTTTCTCTTGACCGTTGTTTTCTTCCATTGTATAAGGCTCATGCCTCATTCATTGTAATTCAATTAACTGTAATACAATTAAGCCTTCTAAGGTTTCTTCAGAAGCACATAAACCCATACATCAGTGCGATCGAAACCATTAAAGATTGACCCATATATAGATATAGTACGTGACTGCATCATCGATCACAAATTGAAGACGAAATAACCGACTAGATCGAAAGTGACACCGCAGATCAAATATCATTTCCTACCATTGACAAGGTGAAGGCGAAGATCCAAGACAAAGAGGGGAAAGATCAGACGCTGGTGGCCCCTTCCTTGTCTTGGATCTTGGCTTTGACATTGTCGATGGTGTCAGAACTCCAGAGTTATAGTCTTGATAACAAAACAAAACCAAACCATCAACTCTATTTCTTTTATATACGTACACAAGTAAGGTACACAATTTACAGGACTAAATTGCAATTGAAATGAATACTGCTCCAGTAATCACAACACTTTAACAAGAATAGTAGGTTTAATATTGTCTTAAGAGAGACAGACAGACATACGTATCTAGAGAGACAATTAATGTTAAGACAAATATAGAGTATAAAATTACAACTACAAACCAGAACCAGGCCAAAAAGGTATCAAGAACTACAAAGTATCAAGAACTTCTTACGATTATGAATATGGAAATTATCTTATAAAATCGTTCGAGCCAAATTTCAAAACTTAACATCACTATCAAGAACTACAAAGTAAAACCCTAACTGAGCTCGGTTTCTAATACGTCGTCTTAGATATTCAATTTTACGGGATCTTTCTTCCAACCATTACAATATCTGATAGGCAAATCATCAAATATATATAAAAAAAAGGTAACCTTTCACAAGATAATTCAAAGACACGAGACAACGATCCAAAAGCCAACAAATTCCAGAACTTCAGCATTTTGGAAATATTTAGTAATCGGGTTTTTTAACATTATGGTTATTTTGGAAATATTTAGTAAAATTTATTAATTTACAAATTTAATTTCTTTTAACTTGTAATAATCGGGGACCCACAAACTGAAAAAAGAGGTTGACTTTGATGGATTTTGGGTGAGAGTATACGAGTAGGATAGAACCTAATTAGACAAAAGCTATTTAAATAGTATCAACTAGAGTTTGGATCATATGGGGATAAATATTTGGGTGTAAAATGGTATTTTGGACCGTCGGATTGAGTTGATCAAAGAACTGTCATGCGGTGGCATAATTATAATTTCTGCCACTTTTTATTTATTTTTCCTCTTTTGCCCCCTCCTTCTCCACCCATTGTCCGCGTGCTTGCCAAAATCGAACATGAACCCGTCCGCCATTGAAATCTGATTAGCTTGCCTTCGTTGCTCCACTCTCGGCGCCATGGATCAAAGTATTCACTTGTTCTCTTGATTCCTTCTTGTTATTCGTTGATTTTGATTTGTCTACGAAATTCGTTATGTTTTTCGTCGAATTTTCTTCTTGTTCTTAAATTAGGGTTTGTTCGTGAAATTTTTAAATTTCTTCGTTCAATTTGTTGTTTTGCTTCGTTCAATTCTTTCGTTCGTTCAATTCCTTCGTTCAATTATATTATATGAGATTTCGTTCAATTTCTTCGATCAATTGCTTTGTTCAATTGCTTCGTTCAATTTGTTGCTTTGCTTCATTCAATTCATTCGTTCAGTTATATTATATGAGATTTTGTTCAATTCCTTCGTTCAATTACGCTGTGATTTTTTTGTTCGTGAATTTGTTGATTTTGGTTCCTTATTTTTTGCTCTGTTTATGCTATTACCAATTGCACTTTATTTGTGCACTTCTACACATTGTCACCTTATTTGTGCACTTTCACACATTGTCATCTTATTTGTGCACTTCCACGCATTGTTAATATTCCACACCTCTGTTGTATTCGTTCATTCCTTAGAAAAGTTGTTAATAATGCACCAATTGTATCTTATCCGTGCACTTTCATCTATTGTATATATTTTTAGTTGGGCCTTCTTCCTCTGTTATTGATTCTGTTGCGTCCAGTGTCGTGGGTGGTGTTGGTGTTGGAAGGACGACCTCTGAGACTCAACATGGCTTCAAATAGAGATCACTCTCCCCCTTCATCAGTGGATCCTAGCTCAAAGGAGTCAGTGGAAGAGACTCAAGAGAGTGAAATTCTTTCTGAATTTAGCTCTTGAAAAACACATGCTTACAAGTTCTTGGACAAACTTGAAGAAGGATCTATGGTGACAGCTACACAACAGCAATTGGTTGGCTTCCCTTCCTTTTGAGTTTAGTGATTTGTTGCCTTGTGGATAATTGCGGCTTATTTGACAAAGGGGATTTTGGAGTGTTAATTGGTGTGACAAACCTGGCAATCTTAAGGTATTTGTGTGAAATGGGATAACTGTCATGGTGGCAATTGACTGACACTATTCTTTATTTCGTTTAACCTCAGATTGTGTATGCAGTTCTGAACAGCAGAATTTCAATTGGATATGTATTTGTTTGTTGTTTTGACAAGGGAGAATTAAAAGGTTAGATTTTAAATGTATATGTTATCATTACCCATTAATATGTTGTCACATTCAGTTTAGATAAATAATACAAACGAAACCATATCCAATATAGAGGTAGATGAATCAATCAATCAACCCACAGATCAAGCTCAGGAGTCACACTGACACCATAGGCATAATCTATCGCAACAATAGTAAATGCAAGTCAAAGAGAATGATTTAAATTAAATCATTTAAACCTGGGATAAGTTCAGATGTTTGAATACCACAAGATTTCTCCCCATCAATGGTAAAGAAGAATATGATCAGAGGGCTGAGTGGAGACAAACAATCAAAAGGCACAAGGGAGGGGGTTGAGAATTTATTTATGCGCCCATAAAAAACCAAAGAAAAACATCAAGTATGCAACAACTAATACAGAGGTTGTGTTTTGAATAGCAACCATATCTTCTTCTATTGCGTTATTATTTTCTATGTCTTCTTCCTCCCCATTCTTATCTTCTCCCTCTTCTTCACTCATAGTGTTCTGCCTAACCTGTTCTTTCTCAGATTGTACTTTAGTCCCGTTGTCTTCCCTAGTCTCCTCTGTATCATCAATTTCATCAATTTGACTGTCATGTAGCTTACTATCTTCTTCTGAGCTATATGTGTCATCATGTATGAGCTTCTTCCTTTTATGTGCATCACTTATTGGAGGCAAACGAAATTGGTTGAGTTGACCCTTTGGAGATGGTGTTGGTGGCAACTTCAACCTGTCTCTTAAACCCGTTGGGATGGTGTAGGGCTTTGCTCTTATCTTGGCCTCTTCTTTTCATTTAGTTTCTCTGTGTATAGGAACAAAAAATTTGTTCTAATGATAAAACAACAGTAAAGATCTCTAGAATCAGATTCTGAACACGTCAATATAAAATTACAAAAACAATTGTCATAATTATGCACATAAAGATCTTATTTAAGAACTCTTATACTAATTTGTACATTTTAGAAATCAATTCAATAAAGTCTTTTTAGCAATAAGATTTGCTTTATACACATAAAGATCCAAGACAAGGAAGGGAAAGATCCCTTCCTTGTCTTGGATCTTAGCTTTTACATTGTCGATGTGTCACCATCAAGTCTATTTCTGGCCCACGGTGTAATCGCGCGGGAAATCAGCCATGCCACGTTGACCCTCGATCAGGGGGCTGAACTGGCCTTATTTGACCATGAATCTGAACCCGTCTAGGGTCTGAATCATGGCCCACGTCGCCGTATCCGGATTGCACACCTAGAACTCAGCGGAGTCGCTGACGGCATCGGCGGCTTATAGTCCATGAGGAGAGGATGCTGCCACGACGCCGCGGAGCGAGCGGCAGGGGACGCTGGAACCGCTGCAGGGGAGAGGGTGGAGTTTGAGATTGTTTGCCACCGCGAATCGGTGCTTGGGCTACATAAAGAAGCCGTTGTCCTGGCCACGTGCGACGCGAGACGATTGCTTCTCCACGAAGTTTGACTCGGAAGCGAGGTTGCAGAGCGATTTGCAGAGTATTTGATGGCAGATTTCGCAGGCATCCATGAGAGTATCTCGTATATTTCGGTTAAAAGACCTTGCCAAGACACAAGAATGAGATTAGCTGTAATACCCCTGACATGCACGGTTTTTTGAATTTCGTATATTAATATAAGAATAATTTAAATTATTTAAATTATGTATATAATTTTATATTAAACTTATTAACCACAATATTACTAAAACATAAAATATGTGTACTATAATAAAATTCTAAAAAAAAGATATGTTAAGGTGCTATATTAAAAATATATTATAATAATATGTAATATTTGAAAATATTAAAATAAATTATATGAGCTCAAAAATAAATAAATACAAGAAATAAAGATAGAATAATTTAATAACTAATTTTATTCATTATTATATAAGAATTATATCATATTTTTATTTTTTAATATTAATAGTTTATTTTTTTGCTCTATTATTTATTTAAAAAATCACAAATATGTATGCAGAAAATGAAATATAATTGACCCGAAAGTTTGAAGTTGGTTACAATCAAAATTAAATTGACATATCAGATTATGGCGTTGAAAATTATCTGGCAAAAGTCATAATGCTTCCAAAATATTAAATTAGTTAATAGATATATGCAGAGGCGGAATCAAGGAAGGCCAGGAGGGTCCCGTGCCCCCCCACCCCCACCTTCCTTTCCCCAACACTTACTATTTAATTTAAATAGTTTAGATGAATGATATAAGACATTCTAGTGCAGGTGGCAATAGACCCTTTTTTTTTTATAAGGTAAGAATTCGAGTTACTGACATAAAATATCGGATAGCTCGAGAGGCCGAAAAAACGACAACTGGAAAAACCAGTTCAGAGCAACACAGACAAGCAAATGAAAATACAACAAAGCAAAAGCGAGCTATAAGACTAGGGAAAGAAGTGAGTCCAGCACAAACGAACAGTGTCACCAGACGACGGATCAAACATGAAACCAATCCTGAGAAGTGATGAATGGACAACCATGACGTTGCCCCCACTCATGATGAGGGATCTTCAGGAGTCTCGACCACCCTGACGTTGCATTTTGGATCTTCACGAGCCTCAACACAACCGCGACCACAACTGGAACAACTCGATCTCTACCCTCAATCAACTCAGCAGAAGCAAAGAAGCACCACACACAAGCTTGCACACAAAAACACGAAACTAAAAAAGACAGAAACTAACTAAAAAAAAACTGGGTTCAGCAACACCTTCTTCTTCTTGGGCTTCGCGGTGAGGGTCTATTGTTGGTGGGTCTATTGTTGGTGTTGTTAGCGACGGCGGCGACATCTTCGGCCTCGGCGGCCGGAGGGTGCGAGGCGCGAGACGAGCCAGCAGATCAAGGGTCGGTGTGGGTTGAGGCGTGGTCGAGCATGGGGCGCGCGGATCTGGGTTCAGCAAGTGGTGGGTGTGGTTGCGTTGGCGGTGCGGACATGAAGAGTCGGAGGCCGGTGCGGGTCAGGGGGCTCGAGTGCATGACGATGTCAGCCACCAAAAGGTGGTCGCCGGAGGTCTGTTCGGTGGTTGTCGGGGCCGATCTAAGCGGAGGCAGAACTCGGAGGTTGAGATCTCGGTCAGAGCAGGAGGGGAGGAGCTCGGTCGGAGCAGGGGGGAAGATCTCGGTCGGAGGATGGGGCTCATCGGCAGCCCATCGAGAGGAAGGGAAGATCTCGGTCGGAGCAGGGGGGTTCATCGAGAGGAAGGGTAAAGACTATCCAGCAATGGTGAGATGAAGGTGGCCGTTTCCTGGATGGCCAGGCGCTCGTCTTCCTCCGACGAGCTGTACCTGCCGGAAAACAGATCTCCAAGAGCCGGAGAAAGTGCGAGAGGTGGGGGGTTGTTCGGAACGGGGCTCGATCGGAGCGGTGGGGGTTGGGCTTGGTCGGAGCGGGCTCGGTCGGAGCAGAGACTCGGTGCGAAACAAGGCTCGGTCGAAGCGGCAGCAAGGTGCGGAACGGGCTCGGTCGGAGTAAGGGTTCAGCCCAGCCCAGCCCCAAAGCTAGGGCCGGCTGCTCCCGTTTCATATATTAGATGCTATCTTGGCAATAGACCCTCTTTGATTAGAAGTTGGTCCGTGTTCGAGACTTCTGGCCAGCATTTTCTTTTCATTTTCAATTGTCATGTTCTAATACCACGAAATTAATATTTAGGTTATATATTCACATTTAACTAATCTTTCATCAACTACTAAGGCTATGTTCGACGCAGGTTATAAAAGTTTATTAGAGGTTTATATTATTCAAAATCTATTTTTTTATGTGTTTGGTAGTACAAGGTTTTTTAGAAGGTTAAAATTTTAAGAGATTTTTTAGGAGGTTAAATAAGAATCTCCTAAGAGAAAGGTTATTGAAGGTTTTATAAGGTTATCATAATTTTATTCTCAAAATATCCAAAATCTCATACTAGTGTTAATTTATTTTATTTAAAAAAAAAAACAACCCTTATGGTAATTTTTATTTGAAATATATTGAAAAATTTTGTCTCACCAAACACTCAAATAGGTTTCTACAAGGTTTTGAAAGGTTACAAAAAAATCTCTAAAAACCCCTAACCTTGTGAAAAATCTTTCAGAAAACCTCAACCTCTTCAAAAACCTTGTTTTACCGAACAGAGCCTAAATAACATGTAAGTATAGTTAAATCAAGAGACATAAGCAAAATTATGAATTTGATAAAAAAAACATATATTTCTTTTACTCACTAGTCATGATAAATATATAATTTAAGCATATATTTTTTAATAATTCTAGTCTAACAATGTATATTTACTTTATTATTCATTACGACATTAATATTCATTTTCAATAAGAAAGTGCTATATATTAAAATTTATGTTCGTAAGTATAAAAAATCGATGTAAAATGTGATTTATTTATTTTGATTAATAACATCTCATCTTTTGTGTAGAGCAACACCCCATGAATAATTTTATACATGTATATATATTATAAATATATTGTGTTATAATAAAGACTACATGACATTAACTTAGATAAATTTTAATTTTTTAAATTATTTAGTTAATAACTATATTCATCGGTCTTACCCTTCCGCCACTTCATAAATATAACCATAACCCAGTGTGTCCCCTCTTTTAAAATTTTCTGGTTCCGCCACTAGATATATGGACTATAATTTTTTACTGATACATATCTATTTGCATCCAAATAATAATTAATGATATTTATTGAATATATTAAAACCATAGGTGGGAATAGAGTAGGAGATGAACTCACCAAATGGCCCTTATCGATTTGTCTTTTGATTTGTATACGTTTGTGGTATTTTTTCGGTCTGTGGTTAACGATTATTGGTCACTCGATGTTTTACGCTTGTTTGGATATCAAATCACAATATGCATGTCAACGCCAAGGTTTTGGGGTTTATCAATTATTAATGAGTATGAATCGAGATATGAATGATGAAACTGTCCCCTCTTTCGAGTAATCCTGAGACCGCCACTAGTTCGCTACACAACTTAAGTGCTCGTTTGGTTGAATATGGGAATTGTAATTCCTTGAAAATTACTTCATGTGAAATCAAAACATGAGAATTTGAATTCATGGGAATTCGTAAATTATGTTTGGTTAAAATCTAAATCATGGGAAATATGGGGAAAAAACTCTTACTCACCCCTCCCTAGGTAATTGCAGTTTTTATGTTTTGTAGGAATTGAAAATCTCATAAATTCAAATATCTGAATTTTTAAAAAATAAAAAGTCAATCAAACACATATATTTGATATCACTTTCAAAGGTATTTAAAATCATAAAAATTTACTTCACAACCAAACGAATATTATCAGTCAGAAAAACAAGAAGTATCAAATAGGAAAGACAAAGCAGAAACACATAAATATAGGATATCACTAATACTTAATATTTATCCAAAAACTTATTCGTTAGGTTTATTCCAATTTTATTTTATTTTTCTAGTGTGAGCATGATATAAAGAAGTTAAATTTCATACTTATTTTCAAACTACTCTTTGAAGTAAATTGATAAATCTTTTTTTTTTTAAAAGTTAAATTAGTAACTAAAAAATCATTGAAAATTCATAAATCTTTTTTTTAAGTTAAATTAGTAATTAAAGAATTATTGCTAAATATGAAATTTCATGTTAATGTATACCCCCGGCCATGATAAATATGTTAAAATTTAAATAATGTCATAAATAACCATAGATTTGAAACTGAATACTCTCTGTTTATTTACTTTTTTGGTAATTGAATACTTCATAATTTTTAGCGCTAACATTTCAATATATATATGTGTGTAGGAGCTTGATTTTATTGATATATTAAGAAATTTAATATATTATTAAGAACCATTATATGTATAAAAAAATGTCTTAAACTTATTCACTTATGACATAAGAACACCTTTGTGTGTTAAAACTCCTGCTCCTCCTGGTATCAAATAGGCGAAGACAAAGCAGAAGCACATAACATAGATCAGAAATCATAAAAGATTCATAAGTTCAAAACATAGATGAGAAAAAACCCACATGAGAATCACAAATTCAACAACGAAATCAACAGACACTGCAGTTCAGCAATACTGGAAACGAAAGTCCTTCCCTAGTAACCACCACGGAGACGAAGAACAAGGTGAAGGGTGGACTCCTTCTGAATGTTGTAATCAGCCAAGGTTCGTCCATCCTCGAGCTGCTTACCGGCAAAGATCAACCTCTGCTGGTCAGGTGGAATGCCCTCCTTATCCTGGATCTTGGCCTTGACATTGTCAATTGTGTCAGAGCTCTCCACCTCCAGGGTAATAGTTTTCCCGGTAAGGGTCTTAACGAAGATCTGCATCCCTCCCCTGAGACGTAGAACCAGGTGAAGAGTCGACTCCTTCTGGATGTTGTAGTCAGCAAGGGTTCTGCCGTCTTCAAGTTGCTTGCCTGCAAAGATCAATCTCTGTTGATCCGGTGGGATTCCTTCTTTGTCCTGAATCTTGGCCTTGACATTGTCAATGGTGTCGGAGCTCTCTACCTCCAGGGTAATCGTCTTTCCAGTGAGGGTCTTGACAAAGATCTGCATCCCTCCACGAAGACGCAGCACCAGATGCAGAGTGGACTCCTTCTGGATGTTGTAGTCAGCCAGGGTTCTACCGTCCTCCAGCTGTTTTCCGGCAAAGATCAGACGCTGCTGGTCAGGGGGAATCCCTTCCTTGTCTTGGATCTTGGCCTTGACATTGTCGATGGTGTCAGAGCTCTCCACCTCCAGAGTTATGGTCTTGCCAGTCAAGGTTTTAACGAAGATCTGCATCTGTTATATCAGAACAATGTTCATTAGCAATTCGTCATTCATCAATACATAAGGTACACAGTATACAGGACTAAAATGCAATTGAGATGTATATTTGAAGACCAAAACAAGAATCAGATTTCCACTAGTTATCTTGTATCCTTAAATGAGTACTACTTCAACAATCATAGCACTTAACAAGAATTGTAATAGGTTTAGTATTGTATCTAGAATCTAGATACAGATGTATTCTGAGAAACAATGTTTAAACAGAAAATATCACAACAACAAACCAGAACCTAAGAACACCATTTCGAGTTTCAAGAGATCATATCTTAAAAACTACTTCATGACTGTCTTCGAATAAAAATAATGAAACCGTATCAAGATTTGCACATATATCAAACAACAGAAGTACCCTGGAAAAATTTGATCATTAGTAAACCTGTAAATTCTCAAAATCGGGAACTTTTTACGATTATGAATATGAAAATTATCTTAACATCAGAATCAGGAAGTACAAGTAAAACCCTAATTTGTGCTCGGTTTCTAATACATCGTGTTAGATGCTCAATTTCACGGGAACTTTCTTCCCAACCATTAGATTATCTGATAGTCAAATCAAATATCTAAGATAAATCAAAGACACAGAGACAACGATTCAAAAAGACAACAAATGCCAGAATCAACGACAGACATATCGAAAATAAAGAATTAACAAAATCAATCGAGACAAGAAAGGAAGAGCATAGTACCTTGCGAGAGAATTGAGAGCCTTTGGGAGAGAATACGATATCAGAGAAGATTAGAGGAATTAGATGAATATTTGATATGATGAAAAACCATAGAGGGCGTACTATTTATAAACTTGGTTGACCGACTTCGAAGAAAGAGGCGTAAAAAGGTCCAATATCATGATGCCACGTGGCTAAACCTAACCCACCAGTCTAAAAATTGATGCACGAAGGAACGTAACTTAGGGTTTATATTCGTGACGTGAGGAATGAGGTTTGGACTATTCATCCACGCTTCCTAAAAAATCGCACAAAAATGCCTTACCTAATCAATTAGATGAATGATACGTGTAAATTCTCTTAAGATAGGTTAAGGTTCACTTCAATTCTCCAGTTAAGTCACTTTACTTAACTGAACTTAATTAAAAATTTAAGTTATGATAATTGAATTTACTTACAAAATTCGTTCGGTTCGTTAAAAATTTAAATCGATTTAAAGTGACTTAAAACGACTGAACTTACTCAAAAATTTTAAGTTAGAAATCCTGACTTTTTTTATTTGAGGTGACTGAACTTAACAAAAAAAAACATATAACCTCCAGTTCAGTTTTATTGAATTCAGTTATCTATTTCAGTTCAGTTTCACTCTAGTTCAGTCGTCAACTTAAATTTTACCTTACAGTTTCAGTTCAATTTTGTACCCAGTTCAGTTTCAATTCAATTTAGTCTTTGCGAACCGAACAGACCCTAAGTGGGTTAGATTAGATATATTTTAGTTGTTTTTTTCTTCAAGCCTTCATCTTTGTAATTATGGATATAATTTTTAATAATATAAATTATCTACATTTTAAATATTTGAAGTTTTTTACAGGACTTTTACTTTGTAATTAAAATAATAATTATAAAAAACTATAAATCTTAATCTATGATTTTTGCATTTATCTTATACAATAGATCATAACTGGGACAAAACTACATTTACACCTTGTGTAAAAAAGCATACTTCTTACACAAGGACGTAAATGTAATTTTATTATCTACATTCCTAGATAATAGCAATAAAAAGTATTTATTTTTTAGTCTTCATCCTCTTCCTTCTTTCATAGAAAAATTTACAGATTTGAATTCCACAACCATGAATGCCCATTTGTACTTTTTTTACATTAAAAAATCTATTTTTAATTTTCTTCTTCTCCATCTTCCCTATCTTTTCACATATCTGTATTTTTCGTCATTTCTCATCTTCAGATCTAAATTCTTTTGCTTTCTCCTCTATAACTTGTGACGAAATTTGGACACCATGATCCATGGAAGCTTTGTTTTCTTTTTTCTTCTCCTTAATCCATCTTCTCAATTCTGTTTTTTTTTCTTCCCCGTCTTCATAAATCTGAAAAATATACTTTTTTCCCTCTTTAATTGGTGAAGAAATTGGGAGTAGACCATAACAACTTTATTGGATGTTCATGGTTATGGAGAGGCAGGGACGGATCCACGTGGGGCCCAGTGGGGGCTGTTGCCCCCATTGAAATTAAAAAAAATGTTATATGAAAAAAAAAGTTGTGAACAATAAATGTTTATGGTCTAGTGATAAGCTCTTGCCTTTAGTATAACAAGATCATTGGATCAAATCTTGTGGGCATCATTTTTCCTTCTTTTCCTTCTTTTTCTCTCTTTCTATTCTTTTTTAACAACCCATAGCACTCTTTTCTTTGATTTCCTCTTTTCATTTTTTTTTGTTATGTATAGTATTGTTAATTATACCCTTTATTTTTATTAAATAATTATTTATTGTTTAAATTCTACTATTAAATAGAGAGATTAAATTTACTTTTTATAATTAAATAACATATATCTTATTATATCATATCATTAAAATGTATTTAAATTATGTAATACATGAATAGAGAAATATTTTCGAAGTATTAGCAGTTCACAAAATTCTAAATCACTAAATGTAATACACAAATAGTGAATTTCTAAGTGTTATGGATTTTTTTTTTGCTAAAAAAAAAGTGTTATGGATTTGTCTAATTGTGAGGTTGAGGTTCAGGTTGATCTTGATGAATTTTATGCTAATTCAATGTTAAAAAAATTAATATCACTTTTTATAAATTATGTGTTATATTAAAGTTGATTAGAGTTACGTAAGATTTTAGCCCCCACTGGAGTAAAATCCTGCGTCCGTCCCTGTGGAGAGGTAGTAGATTGAATTTTTTTACGCCCATGGTGAAGAAGGAAGACGAAGAGCCTAGAGGCAACTAGGACATTCTACTTTTAAGAAGATACACATGTATTATATTTATTGGAAATGAACTTTATCTTTCTTCCACGTGTCAAAAAGTATAAGAACTTTAGTTTACACCTTGTGTAAAATTACAAACCTCCAACTCATAAATGTGTACATTGTATCAATACATTTCTGACATGTCTGTCATATCTTTATTTTATGAATTTGATACGCACCCATTTACCGTCACTAATGGACTTCTCATAAAAAGATAAATTACTTTGTAAAATAACTGAAATATTATAGTATTATTATATTAATTTGATTTCCAATCTATGTTTATTATGAAAATATTTAGTAAAAATCATTAATTCAGAAATTTAATTTATTTTTAAGACAGGTTTAATTATTTCTTATAGAGAATAACTAGCATAGTGCCCGTGTCATGCACGGGATTGGATTTATCAAATGTTTTTATTAAAATGACATTAAATTTCCAAAAGTTAAATACATTTTTTGGTACTATAAGTTGAGTATTTTTTATACGTAGGGCTCTTAGAAAACGTCATACTATAGAATGGACAACAAATCAACAATAACTAAAAAGTGTCACAATAGTTGTCCAAGTCAAAGTTAAATATTGAATATAAATTATATTCAATTATCTTTGAAAAAGTTGTATAAGTATGCTCAATAAAATTACTTCTACTAACTAATATATATATCTATAGTTTTACTTCATATTATAAATATAAAATAAATTTATCTTATCTTATATTATAAATCAATTTATATAAAAACAATTATATAATTTTTGTTTGTAACCGTAAACCTTATAATTAGATAAAAACAATGATATATTTTCCTATAAAAAACGTACAGAAACTAAAATTTAGTAATTCCTTAGATCTCTATACACATGATATTTTAGTAAGTCTATACACATTATCTTCTTCTTTTTTATACAAGGCAAACATTAGGGCCCATCTAACACGATAGCTACCCTAAATCATTCGAATGGGTGATCTTTACAAACTGAGTTCCAAATGAATTGCATGTAGAGTTCAGTTGTAAGAACTCATATCTATCACTAAGAATTGGACGAGTACGATGATGAACAGTGGAGAGAGAAATAAGATCTTGGAACTGTTGAAGTGAGGAAGATGTGATGGGGTGTGTTGTCAGGAAATCTATTGCGCGATTGGCCTCCCGAAAGCAATGGAAGACCTGAAAAGACGTAAAGGACGAAAGCAAAGAGGAGATGTCCATAATAATGGAATGGATATCCCAAGGAATTTTCCAAATGCCTCGGATCGAATTAATGACCAATAAATTATCGCCTTCGATAATTAGATATTTGATATTGAGCCTAGCAACATATTGAATACATGAAAGAGTTGTTAGTGCCTCACAACGGAGTATTGAAGTTGAAGGGATATGTTCTCAGTAGAAAGAAAGAACTTTTCCATTATTATCTCTGAGGATATAGCCAAAATGTGAGGTACTATCGTTTTTCTTAGAACCATCAAAATTAAGTTTTACCCAGTTCAGAGGGGGTTTCTTCCAAGTCCGGTTTGTAATCAATGCACGATTTCTTTTGATGGTTACTGGTTTTATGGATTCGGTGGATAAGGTCCAATCTTGAAAGAATCACCAAGCTTGGTCTGAAGGGTTGAAGTTAATAGGAGTAGGAGATTGGCGAAAGATAAGGTTATTACGATGATTCCAGATGGACCACCAGAGAAATAGAAGAGGAACAGGATTAGAATTGGATTGTCTGAAGTACTCAAAATTGTATTGGAAATCTGATGTATATTGAAGAGAGAAGGGAGATTGAAGTTTTGATTCAAGGTTAGATATCATGGACTGAGTGAATGGGCAAGTGAAGAATAAGTGATTGAGATCTTCATCCGCCCTTTGACATAGCTGGCAGGTGGAGTAAACGGAGTTGTAATGACGGTTAAGACGTTCGGTGGTGGGAAGGGCATCTATGGAAACCTTCCAAATAAAGTTTTGAATCTTCGGAGGGATCTTCAATTTCAAAATCCATGAGTAAGGTTGTGTTTGGGTATTATGGAGGGCGCATTGGTTCAGTGTATGTGTGGAAGAAGTCGTAAATTTTCCATCAGAATTGAATCTCCAAAGAAGTCGGTCTTCCATATGTGTAACCGGTATATGTATGTTAGTAATTTTATCAATGATGTGCTGAGGTAACAGAGCTTGTAAGTAAGGTACATTCCATTTGTGGGATGGGGTGATGAAGGAGGATACAGTTATATCGGAAGCAGTATTGTTGCAGAAATAAGGAAAAAGATCACAGTTTGGAATCCAAGAATCAGCCCAGAATTTAATTGTTCGGCCATTTCCGAGCTCCCAGCTGATACCATTCTTAAATTCATCACGGATATGTAGTAGGCGTGAAAATTGCCAGGACTGTTTGACTTTCTTGCGGTACGAGAAAAGATCCGTTGAAGTAAGATATTTTTCTGTGATAATTCGGACCCATAAATTGTTGGTCTCAGTTAAAATTTTCCATAATAATTTCATTTGAAATGATTTGTTTATTTCAAGGGTAGTGTGGAGGCCCAAACCCCCAAGAGATTTAGGTTTACAGATTGATTCCCAATTAATAAGGGAGCGGTAATTGGGGCTGTATTTATTCCAGAAGAAATTTTTAATGATTTTATCCATTTCATTACAAACTGTAGTGGGGAGTAAAAAACTCCACATTAAGTAATTGACTTTAGGGCATAAGTTTGATTTGATGAGAACTAGACGTCTAGTTTGAGATAAGGTGCTAGCCTTCCATTTCGATAATTGTTTTCTAAGGTCTGAATGTAGTCACCAAATATTGCCGGTTTGACACGACCTCGAACAATAGGAATGCCTAGATATTTTTCCATGGATTTAGTAACTGGTAAGTTAAGAATGAATGCAAGAGATGTGGTGTGGTGGATACTGATGTTGGAGGATGTTTGTAGAGAACTTTTATGGAAGTTAATGGATAATCCCGAGATATGACTAAAAGTGTTTAAGAGGTCCTGGATATAATGCATACTTTGAGGAGTGGCATTAGCAAAAATTAAGGTATCATCAACAAAGGTGAGAAAGGGAATACACGTTCCATTACGGGTTAATTGAATTCCAATTTTCCGATTAGGTTGTTGAGCTTCATGAGATAAAGCACGGGAAAGGTATTCCATAGCGATAACCAGTACGGAGAAAGAGGTAGAGTTTATACAGGTCATAAGTTTTGTCACCCATTCAACTGAGAAACCAAATTTTACTAAAATAGCTCGAATAAAGTTCCAGTTTAACTTATCATATGCCTTAATTCCATGTCTAGTTTAAGAGTCATCCATCATTTTTTACCTTTCTTTTTAATATGAAAAGAATGAAAATTTTCATGGGCCAGGAGAATATTGTCTTTGAATAGAACGTCCTTCCACGAATGCGCCTTGATATGTAGTAATTAACTTAGGAAGGAGTAGTTTTAATCTGTTAGCCATAATTTTGGTAATGATTTTATAAATCGTATTGCATAAACTAATCGGTCTGTAATGGTTGATAGTGAGTGGATTGTCGGTTTTTGGGATAAGAGTTACGAACGAATGAGCACATTCTGTTAACATTTGACCAGAATGAAAAAATGCCTGGATGGCAGGAGTCAGGGATCTACCAACAATAGGCCAGAAGGTTTGATAAAACTCAGCGGGATAGCCGTCAGGACCAGGCGTTTTGTTCGATGGTAAGGTGAAAACTACCCTTTTTATTTCCTCAGAAGTTGGCGGAGCTAGCAGTTGAAGATTATCTTGATGGTTGATGACAGTAGGAATAAGGTGCAGGTCTTGATCGGAAAACAGATGATTGGTCGAAGGAGTAAAACGTTGTTGCAATTCCGAAGAAATCATTTGTTGAATTAGGTGGTGATCTTAAAAAACACAACCATCTTGTGTTTGGAAGGTGGATATTTTTTGTCGATACATACGTATTTTAGCTAAGGATTGATAATATTTTGTATTTTTATCCACGTTTAGGAGGTGAGTAGATTTTGCTCGTTGTTTCCAGAACATGTGTTGAAATTCCAAGAGTTTACTATATTTTAGTAGATGACGTTGGTAATGAGTGTGGAGAGAAGGAGAGGAATTGGATCGCAAAAGGGATTCTTGGAGTTCATGTAATTTAGTTGTTGTTGCCTTGAGTTGCTCAAAATTGTTTTTATGTTTAGTTCGAGACCAGGATTTAGAGTAGCGTTTCAGGAGTTTTTGTTTCATATAGAATTTAAACATATAAGAACCTATATTTTTGTATTTCCAGACTTTCTGGACTAGTGATTTAAAACTAGGATCGGAAAGCCAGACATTCTCAAATCGGAAAGGATACTTCCGAAACGGATGGGCTTGATCCAATGAAAGGGTGATAAGGCAGTGGTAAGAGGTAGTAAAGGGGTGGTGTTGTACCAGGATGGAGGAGTAGGTATCTGTAAAGCTCGGATGGAGAAGGACGCGGTCTAGTCGCTCGTAGATGGTATCTGTAGCAGTAGCGGATTTTCGCCAAGTAAAGGGAAAGCCGGAAAAGTTTGTAGTAATTATTCTGAAGTCAGATAAAAGCATATTTAATCTGTTAAATCTGGAGTGATTTGGGATGGTACCACCAAGTTTATCGGAGGGTACGAGAATATCGTTGAAGTCTCCCATTATAGCAATTGGAAGATTGTAATGGGTAATTAAACTACCAATTTTATTCCATTAGACAACTTTTAACTCTTCACGACTAGGGGCATATACGAAAAAGAGAAGGAAGGTTAGGTTTTGAAGCTGTAACTTTAGAAGAATAATGTTAGATTCATCAAGCAGAATTGTAGTATTTTGTAAAACGGGAGAGTCATTTAGGAGGAGCCAAAGTCCACCGCGGGATCCGTCAGCTGGTGACACGATAACTGATTTAAATCCGATTTTGCGCATAAAGGTCAGACTCAGAGTGTCATTAATTTTTGTTTCAGCGAGGCATAACTGATTTATACACATTATCTTTTCAGAACTTCTTACTACTGCTTTTATGTGATCACCGAGCCTTTGCACAACTTTTCAGTGAACAAAACTAAAATTTAAAAAACGTAATAGATATCTATATCTACTTAAAAGTTGGTTTTTTTGCCCTCATTAATGATCCACTTGAATTCTCTTCAATTGTTTTGCTTCACAATAGAGTTGAACAATATGTTTTGCCCTCAAATATTGGATCACTGAATGATATGAAAAGACAAAAAAAATACAATCAGATATTGGGCTATTAAAAATTGGGCCACACATGCATGGACGGCCCTACTGCATCCCAAATGGAATAGGCGTCAACTTCTAAGCCTTTCATCTCTCACAATTAACACATTTAAGTATATGAAGATGAAATAACAACAACAAAAAAGCTTAAGTCAAACAGAATTTTAACCGAAAAAAAAGGAAAAGAAAGAGAGCCAAGTCAAACGGTTGTACCACATTACAACTATATTTAAATCACAAGTAGTTCAAATGTTGTACAACATAAAACGGCAAACAACAAGCTTTTTAACCCAAAAAAACAATTGAAACGGTTGTACCACATCATAGCTATATTTAAATCAGACGTTCAAATTCTATTGTCATAACCGTTATACTATTGTCGTCCCCTGGTGATCCAGCCTTAGTGACGATCCCAACAATCTAATCATTGGCAGTCCAATAGCTACATATTTAAATCAAAGTTTGTACATCACAAAATAAAAAAAATAAAAACAGAAGTTGGAATCTTATCCCACAAGTGAAACGGTTCTACCACATTATAGCTATATTTAATATATAAATTACATTAGCATTACACTTACATCATCTCTTCCTATATATATATATATGATACCTGACCACCCCACTACTCTTCACTTCGCTGCTCCATCTTTCACACACAAATAACAATCATGAAAGAAACTATATACCACTAAACCAATTAACCCAAGGGTTTAACTCTGACATGTTTATCGCAAGTGGGATGCCTTCGACAGGATCAATTACATACATCATCACATGCTTCATTCTATCTGATAACATGGTACGTAAACAAAGCAAGGATATATTTGGTTTAATTTTCTCTCTAATCCAATAAATAACTTAAAGTTACAGACAACTTTATGTTGCCATCTCTAGAGTGACAGATCCACAAGGTTTCAAAATATTTTGGTTGAAGGGGATCAAAATTACTTTAAACACACAAGAAAAATTGTGTTTAAGGAAGCTTTCAACAAGCTCACCACGCAAAATAAGGTAACAAATTTCTCTGTATTTAGATTAACTCATTATAATTGTTAATATAAATGTTTTTTGTTTGAAGGGGATCAAAATTGCTTTAAACATATAAGGAATATTCTGTTTAAGGAAGCTTTCAGCAAGCTCACCACGCAAAATAAGGTAACAAATTTATCTGTATTTAGATCAACACATTATAATTGTTAATATAAATTGATAAAAATCATGTCCTCTACTTATACAGGGACTGCACGAAATAAAGCAAGTTGACGCAATGCATAAAGCATTAAATTATGTACAATAACGTAAAATTTTCTATGTAATTCAGTTATATTGTGTTTATTTTTATATTTTGCTTTCAACATGGAGTAGTGTTTAATAATCTCATACTTACTACATTGCTAACATTATGAGGACATGCAAATGTGTTATACTCAACATATAGAATCATTTGGACAAGTATATTACTGACTGAAAGGGAAGCAATTTAAACTCACCTTTTTAGATACACTTTCTTCTTCCAAAATAATAAGGCAGCCTCTACACATACAATTGGGAGATAGTGGGCAACACTTTAGAAAAGACATGGTCGCTGAAGTAAGCATAATTATTAAGTTAAAGATGTGAATGGGGATTCCCGATTGTCGAGGATGCAAGTATATATCCACCTCATGGTAAACTATCCTTGATTATATGTATTTGAATCTCTTTAGTATTCTACACATGCATGCACTAAATACTTACATCTATCGGTTTAATTTATTAATATAATTGTCTTTTGATTGAGATAGGTTAATTTATGTGAAGATGTCAGAGAATTGGATAATCTAATAGCATTATTGAAGCATCAATTGTTTACATCATGCACGGGTAGCTTTCACTAGAAGGAGGACAAATACAATTAATTTAGGACAATTGATTGTTAGTAATGAATAAAGCAAACTATTTTATGGACGATGTAAACCCTTTAACTTTTGGTAGCATAAATTCAATTAGGTTCGTATTTTTAGTTCCTTTTTGTACTAATCGATTTAGGTAGGTGTGTTGTTATTTTGGTTAAGGATGATTTTTGTTGTTCTATTTTATACATATTCATTTTACACTCATCATGTATATATACTAAATTTGGCCTCATTTTTCTTGGTCTAGAGGAATTAATCAAGGATGAAAGTCGAAATAATTGACATTTGTCTAGGATATGAAGTAATGACTAATATATTTAATTAAAATGATATTTGTCTATTACTTATAAGAATATGAAGTAATGACTAATATATTTAATTAAAATGATATTTGTCTAGGATTATATAAAGTCAATGTGACCAATAAAACGATATATATTACAGACCAAAAAAATAAAATAATATATTAATGAATATTAATAACTAAAGCATAACAAAAAACATTATTAAAAGGCAATATATTTGTAACATAAAGGCAAAAGTTAGAAATATGGAGGGTAGTAGAGCATGAAATGAGAGTTGTTCTAGGAAGTTCCTTACAAATACTTTAGTTCAAGCATAACATATACAACATATAATTAGATAGGAATTTCTAAAATATTCCCCAAATATTTTCAAAGGAAAAAAATGTATCCCTACAAAAAACAACTATCGCCTTAATTCAAAATTTAAATTGAACTTCTGACCAAAAAAATAAATAAAATTATACTTCGTACAATCATAACATTTTATACCTAAAATACTTAGATATTACATTAAATACATATCAAACAATATATTATTTAAGATAAAACATACAACAACAATCCATATATTACAAATTCATATATAAACCGCGACAACATATATACAAAAGGCTCGTGCGAAGCACGGGCTTCGATTTCTAGTCAATTTAAAGCTTAGCTTGTTAACTACAATAGAAAGAAAAAAAAATCAAGAGTAATACCATTATCATAACTAAAATATTGTGAGTATAATTATATCCAATCCGCAATAGATATTTGGGATTTAAGAAAACATAATAGATAATGGTATTCTTTCAGTTTAGATTTATTAAATATGTTAAATTAACTTTAATAAATATGATTTAGTTATGAGTAAATTTTATTAAATATTTAAATATATTATATAAGTTATGAGTAAAATTAATTAAATATATTAATGTATAATTTATTTTAAAAGGTTGGATGATGTGGTGGATGATGGTTGGATGGGTAACGACACATATGCGGGTTGAACGTGGTGCCAACACGTAGGATTTAGCCTCTCCTTTAGCATATATATAGACAAATATTACAAATAATAATGTTATAAAAAGAAAGCTTGTTCAAGTTATTATTCAATGATACAATGAATTATAACAGATAAGTTTATATATATTAAAAGTGTCCAAATTTAATAGTTAGAAGATAAAAAAATCTATTCGTTTAGTTCGTGATGATATGATTTTAAAATCATATCTTTTTGAAAATTTTCATAAAATTAAAGTTAGATGATTTTTTTTAATTAAATAAATTTAATATACAATTAAACTGGATCCACTGTTATAACTTTTTTTTTAAGATGGATAATGAGGCGAAATATGATTGAATGAATAACGACACGTATGCGAATTAAACGTGATGTCGACACATAGAATTTAGGTCTCTCCTTTAGTGTATATATATATAGATTTTACAATACTAGAAATCTTATAATATAGGTTAAAAGCACATATAATAATTTGATAGGCAAACAAAACCCATAAACTCAAGTGACCTTATCTGTAATTCCCCTACAAGTGACCTTATTAAGAAAGAAATTAGAATCATGAAAAAAAAGGAAAAGCTCCTCTGCTTCCAAAAAATTTACTGGAACCAAAGAGCAAAGTTAAACACATTAAATTCAATGACACAAACACAAGCTATTTCCACAAAATAGCAAGTGGAAGAAGAAACAGGAAAATCATTAAAGAAATCAAAACACAAGAAGGAACTAGCATTACTGGTGAAGAAAACATTAGATCTGAAATCAGAAATGATTTCATCAAAAGATTCAAAAGCGAAAATATAAACCAAAGACTTTTTCAAGACAATCTGGAACTAATTCAATCTGAAATCTCTAACGTAGACAATCTAAAACTAATCAAGAATGTAACGAATGAAGAAATAAAAAAGGCTGTCTTTAACATTGGCTCGAATAAATCTCCGGGCCAGATGGTATGACAGTAGAATTCTACCAAAAATATTGGGATATTATAGGCCCCTCTGTTATTCAAGCTATTAAAAGTTTTTTCCTCTCCGGGAAACTGCTCAAACATGTTAACCACACATTCATCTCCTTAATACCAAAATGTGACAATCCGAACTCCACCAATCACTATAGACCTATTAGTCTATGTTCCACAATTTACAAAATAATCTCAAAGATCTTAACAACAAGACTTAAAGGAACTATGAAAAAATTAATTCACCCCCTATAAGGTGCGTTTGTTGCAAACAGGGCAATTCAAGATAATATCCTAATTGCCCATGAGATCTTTCATTCCTTCAAATCGAAAAAAGGATCTGAAGGCTTCATTGCGCTTAAATTAGATATGGAAAAAGCGTATGACAGAATTGAATGGAATTTCATTCTCAAAACTATGGAGAAATTTGGATTCCATGAAAAATTTATCAACTGGGTAAGAGAATGTATAACCACAGTCTCTTTTTCGGTGCTTGTAAACAACGGACCGACAAAAAGTTTCAAACCGACAAGAGGTCTTCGGCAGGGTGACCCCCTCTCCCCTCCCCTTTCCTATTTATTTTGGGATCGGAAATCCTTGCTAGAAAACTACAAAAAGCCTCTGAAAGACCTCGTAATCCTTTGGGATTCCAAATCAATCATCAATGATCAAGAATCCCTTTCCTAGCTTTTGCTGATGATATTATGATCTTCTCAAAAGCTAAACAAGAGAACTGTAAAGAAATAAAGGACATTATTGATGAATACTGTAAAATCTCAGGAAAAAAAGTGAATTTTCACAAATCAGCGTTTCAAGTCACTAAAAAAATTACCAATCAAAAGAAAACAGCGATACAAGGTATCCTCACCATTACAAATATGATATTCCTTGATAAATACTTTGGGTGTCCTATCATTAATGATAGAGTCAACTTGAATACGTTCTCGGATCTTCTACTCAGTACACAACAACAACTCGCAAAATGGAAAGCAAACTTTCTGTCCCAAACAGGCAGAACAACTCTGATCAAAACCAACCTGACTTCTAGACCAAACTTTCTTATACAAAGCTTTATGCTACCTTCACACACAAACACAATGAGCTTGACAAACTAAACAGATCCTTTTTTTGGAACAAAGATAGCTCCTATAAGCCTTTGATAGGCTGGGAAAAAATTTGTAAACCAACACAACAAGGAGGCCTTGGCCTACGAAAATCTAAGGATATAAACAAAGCCCTACAATTCAAATTGCTATGAAAAATCTTAGTAGAACCAAATAACTACTGGGTTAGAGTTGTTACTGAAAAATACCTGAAAACAATCAATATCCTTCACTACGAGAAAAAAAGAAACTGCTCTTGACAATGGTCCAAAATGATTGAACTCATTAATGAATTCAAGTCTGGACTAATCTGGCAAGTTGGTAATGGCAAAACAATCAAATTCTGGCTTGATAATTGGGTTTTCAGATCCTCGTTGAGTGAATCCATAAACACACAAGTTACCTTGAACAAAGATGCTACGGTAGCCGATTTTATGCTACCAAATAAAACCTGGAATAAGAACCTAATAGAACAATACTTACCCCATGACTTAGTAACAACGATCACATCAATCCCAATTCCTCTGAATGATATTCATGATAGAATGTATTGGGAAGCCAACAAGAAGGGTTGATTTTCTACAAACTCTGCCATTGAGCTAATTAATAGAAACAAAAGATATACTATGTATGATTCCGCTTGGATCTGAAAAATGGACACTTACCCCAAAGTTAAAAATTTTGTTTGAAAAATACTGAAAAACGGATTACTAACAAAATCAAGACTAACAGAAAAAGGGGTAGCAATCCCCCAGGGATGCATCAGATGCAATGCACAATTGGAGGATTTAAATCATCTCCTATTCCATTGTAACCATACCAAGAAAACAATAGAGAAAATGAACCGATCCACATATGGTATTATTACTTCCATAAACATAGCAAATAGAAAAATCAATGAAATCATTGATGAAATTCGACAAAAAACCGATCGCTTGCAGTTTATAGAATTACTGGTTTCTTGGTGGGGAATCTGGTTCTATAGAAATCAACAAAGCTTTGAAAACCCAAATAATAATGTCAACCACATCAAGGATGTTCCTAATTATATCAAACAACAAATTGAGAACTGGAATAAGACGAAAACCTGAAACTCTGACTGCCTTGCAGATGACAGACCGAAACCTCATAGAACACATAGCTTCAAACGACCAATAAAAAAATGGAAAAAACTTCCAGATAAAATTATTAAAATCAATACTGATGGATCAACAAAAACGAATGGTGAATCTAGCTTTGGGTATATTTTTCGGAACAACAAAGGTGAACCTACTTTTATCTTTGGGGATAAATGTGGTACCTCAACCCCATTAAAAACGGAAACGCTTGCGATAAGAAATGCCCTGATAAAGGCCTATGAATTAGGCATTACCGACATACAGCTTGAATGTGATAACCTGGCCATTGTGAATGTCCTAAACCAAATCTGGCACTGTCCATGGGATATTGAAATGATTATTTCTGATATCCTGTGTGTTTTACAACTTTTATCTTCAGTGCAGATTTCTTATGTCTTTCGGGAAACAAATGTGGTGGCCGACTTCATCGCTAAAGAGGTCCAACTTAGTTCCTTGGAAGATATTCGAACTAGTTCAGAATTTGTAATTCTCGTCCGAAAGGATGCTATAGACTGAGAAACCGATTCTTCTGTAGTTTCCAGTCTAATTTTTACTTAATCAAAAAAAAAAAAAAACTCACAACCCGTCAGATCAGATTCTCGGGTCCCAGAAGTGCATGTCATTTCTGTATAGCATGTAGGTGGTTTTTTGAAATTTTCAAAAATATTTTGTCTAACAAATTGCAAGATCTATGCTTTATTTGCCTAAAATAGTCGTTACAATCAAAATTTTAACCAAGTGACCCCAGACCACAGCACACAACATACTTGTCAAATTCAAATTCATTGAAAAACGTAAATTACTTAACAATGCAGAAGCCAATTCCTTCCCAATGCAGAAGAAACGAGACTATAAATATCACTTTATTGAGTACCAAGATTATAATGGTTGTCACATCTTGAATCTTATCATCTAAGTTCTCCAAAAAATCATCCACCTCACTGAGCACACAAATTTGAATGATTCACATGAGCACATAAAAGCATTGCAGGGGAACATTAGGAGTTGTGTATCATCTTGTGGTGGTGCAAAATTGTTTAGATGTGACTCTCCAATGCCAATTTATACTGAAATATGAAGATCATCTATACCATGTGGGCTTCAAATGGTATTACTAGCTCCTCTTCATCGTCGACAGCTACCTGCAATTCACACCCAAAATGAGTACCGACGAACTTAGATTAAGGTTATATTCAAATTCAAATGAAGGAAATCATAATGTTACCTTGTGAGTATGTCCTTGGAACGTATATTCGACTAGCAACTGCTTGGCTTCTCCAGGACAAGGGTCATGGAAACCCATGATTCCTGATTTCTTTATGCCCCCATGAAGCTGTCACGAGATGAAAGGACAAATCACATGAAACCTTGAACTTAGATACACCAGCCTTCTAATCTATCTAATTTATTCTAGGGTACTTCTCATATGACAGATATATCTTATCCAGTGTCTTGACAATTTTATTTAGGATATAAATTGCTCATAGCACTAGCAAAACATTACAACTTCGAGTAAGGAATAGAGCATCAGAAGCATGGAAATCAAGGGAAGGAGTCCTCGTACCTTAAGTTGGATACAGTCAATCACTAGGAAGTTGAGGGGTGTAGTGACATCGAAGACTTGTAACGCAAGATCATTGCTCAAGTTTTCTTCTTCCTCTAGCTTCTTCAAAGCTTTACGGCTCCCATATAGTGCTTTAGTAATGACCAGTCCACCGGTTTCTGCTGCTTTATTTCTTTTCCTATTAGCCACATTCTGTAACAGCTGCTGTGCTTTCTCAGCAGCAACTCTGGCCTCCTTAACCTAATTTTTCACCACATAAAGAGATGCTTCAGCATAATGAAGAAGCTTTAGCAAAAGTTTAGAATCACCTGATTTTATTATCTTGCTCTGCATTTTATCAGGAATTAAAAGTCCCTTGCCACCTATATCAGCAAGTTTTTGACTTTTTCTTTTATATACAGAATTTTGTCAATCTTGTACATGCCTGAACCATCTATTGAATTGTCTTGTCATTGATTCTATAATCCTTATTTCTGTATGTCCATACTAGCATTCCCATCTAGTCTCGACCAACATCTTCATCTCATAAACATCTGGGATAGCAGTAAGTGATTGCTGTTCAACAAATCAATGTTGAAGTGGCGACTCATTTTAATTACTCCAACTCCACTTTTGTTTAAATTTCAGTACTTGGCAGCAAATCTGTGTACTTAAGCAGATCTATTCACCCATTAGCCAATCTAAAAATTATGACTTCTTTAACGAGCCAGAAGGGAAAAGAAAGTTATTGTTGGGCGAGAAAATATACAGGGGCAGAGTTTTTTAGTAATACCTGAGTTGAAGTCCTTTCCGTATTCTCTAATGCCATTTGCTTCTCCCGTCTAAGATAATAAGGTTTAAAAACAAATTTCTGCATGCACAGAAAAGAAAGAACCTTTAAATAGGTTGAGGAAAGCAATAATCCAATAATGAAAAGAACAAGAGGCGGTCAACATTACAGGTCACGACTTTTTTCTTTCAAAGATAAAAGCAGATCAGCTATTTTCTGCTTTATCTATTATGTCGCAGCATCTGAATAGTAGTTACAGTATTTGCAACCTTAAGAACTCCAGCACAATTATATCATTAAAAGAGAATTTCCAGCATTATTCTTTTGTACATGGGATGCTTTTAGCTTTGTAAATTGGAGGTAGTTCACCAACCTTGAGTATGAAGTAAATGGATGCTGGAATAAAGAATGCCCCTGATGCAAATATGGGACTCAAATGCCTGGTAAGCAATATCTGGAATCAAAAGAATCAATTACACAGCAGAAATGGAAAAAAAATGAATTAAGAATGAGCAGCTTTGTGGGATCATATGACAAAACTCCAATTGGTCAAATGTGCAACCTCTAAAGATGAAATGCAGGGAAACAAAACTAACTCTGATTATTCCAATATACTGAACAGTAACCATAAAGGATGAAGCTCACTTACAGGAACTATTAATTTTTGGCCACCACGATGTAGTTCAAGCTTCCAAAAGACGCCCTATAACATAAAGGAAGCGAGGTATTAAAGACTAGTAGACACAAAATGACCATTCTTACCATACATAGTGGTTTGGACAACTCCTTATACTGACATGTGGCAACTAGACTAAGGCATCAAAATACCAATAGAATATACAAGAGAACTGAAACACAGCCTATAAAAATGATAACCCAAATAACTGTGTTACTTTTAGAAAGGTGCTAAAAAGAAAGAATAGGGCAGTCCAAAAATTAAGGTTTCTTTATGGTATCTAAAAGGTGTAAATTTAAAAAATAGCAGAAAATGACAGCAGCTATAATAGTTAGAGAAAATGGACAGAAGAAAGTATATGAGATTGAGAGGGCAGAGGAGAATGAGGAGAATTTTTAATGTCCTGAACTCTTTCTGTTGTCATGAAGTAATGGAGGCATGTATTAACTAGCTGACAGTATATATACTGTTACAAATCATCATCAAAAATTGGAATGTCGTGAGTTATGCAAATGAGACATGAATCTAAGATGCTACTGGAGCTCAAGCAGATAGATGCCTGCAGAAAAGGGGGGCTCATAAGCAACCATTAGTTGTATGTTCCAAGATAAATAGTAGATGTGCAACCAAAGTATACAAAAGTGAAACCCCACTTTGTTGTTATTACTTATACATCTAAGGGAAACCTGAATGATGCATAAACAAACACAGAAGCAAAGATCCTTATCAATATACTAACAAAGAAAAAATATAATCAATGGCCTCCTAAATTAAAAAAAAAGGTTGTTATACCTGGATTCCAATTGTACACATCATCCTGAGAGTACTGAAATTAGATATTTTCCTTCCACCCCCAATTTCCAGTTCCAAAGCATTGCTATAATAAAGCGAAATGAAGTCACATACATACTCTTTACATGATAGCAAAGACTAGCAATAATATTAATTCCAAAGGATAGAACCCAAAATCTTGAATTTTATCGGTACAGAAACTAGTAAGAAATGCTTGCAAGTTGCAATAAAAATTATTAAAAAAATGCAATTAGTGTCCATCTAAAGACAATTATTATCCAGCTATAAGCATTCAAACATCAAAGAACTTCCCCAGATAGCATAAAATGATCAGTCAACATTAAGATTGAAAAATTTATACGAAGTAATATACAAGATGAAACAAATCCAGTATAATTTCTATACAGCAATTACAAACTTCTAGTTCACATCAATAACTCACATCCCCAGTCTGTCAGTCATTGAACAGTGTAATGCAAGAGCACCCACAAGGGTTCGAGTCTCTTCAGAAACAAAACTCCAAATTTTAATTATTGAATCTAAATTATAAAGGCTTATTACACCCTTATATAAGGTTAGATAGAAGATTGTGAAAACCTTACTATGACAAAAATAATAACGGCAGTTACTCCTGACTATTAACAAAATAGCAATTTTGCTTATTATAACTATGACTCATAATCACTTCAATCCCATTATCTCAATATTTCAGGATCAATCTTTAAGAAACGTATGCAACTAAGGTGCAAATCAATTCTTGATCAACTTATTCCAGCATGAATGTCCTCAGTTTAAAGAACTGGACTGCATGCTATCATCCATGTTGCACAAACCACTAAATCTTTCATCTTAGGGAATTAACTCTGTAGCATGTCAATGTAAACATTGCATGTATGTATCTGGTCTTCATTTATTAGGAAGGGATTATCTACACAGACAAAATGAACCAAGATAAGAGAGGTAACTAGACTGTTTATGCTTACTTGTTAAGCCATGATGAAGTGAAAATAAGAATAAGCTCCAACCGTAAATGTGTTCGCTGATCTTGTCAGTTATTTAGTTCAATATATTCTAGTTATCTTGTGAGCTTATTTTAAATTTAAAAGACACTATGCATATGCCATCTCCTATCATATATAAGAGGCATTATGATACAATTTGATATTTAATGAGCAAATTGGCCCTTACATAAACAAGAATGGCAACACAGCCCAAAAACAATGGAATACATATACAAATAACTAAGACAATCTACCATCAAAGGTAACAGGAGAGGCAGAAGATTTTGAAATTTCCAACCTACCTTCCTATCTTCCCAGAAATTTTCCCATGAGACTTTGAGGAGAACTGGCGCGTGCAATGAGCATGTGCCCCAAAAGACCCTATGCCAAACTGCATAAGAGATAACATGTTACATGTATCTTAGATACCGAAATATGTAGTCCAATCTATAAAGTCTTGGAAGAACTACAGCAAAATTTTACTTTTTTTGTGGCAGAAGCCATGGAATAGTGTACCAAAATAAATTCTATAGCTAATATTAATACCAAAATTTCAGCTCTCCATATAAAATGCTCATAAGCAAACTACATTCATAATTTTATTATTCTTAAGAAAATAAAAACGAAGATATTCATACAGTCCAACTAAAAGCATACGAAAACAAGTCAACCAGTACCACCAACCAACCGGAATAAACCCAGCTAACTCTGACCAAGGCAGACCATAGAGCGAAGAATTCAATCAACCCCCTTCATGAGTTCGTAACCTTTTGTTAAAAGATAATCTCTCAATTAGACACCACTATTATGTCAATCAATTTGAAGTTTAAGGAGATTTTGATAACTTTATTAGGCAACTAATGGCTTGTTTTAAGTTTTAACTATTGACTTTTTTAATCAAACGACAACAACAATATGGACCTAGTGTATCCCGCACATGCGGGGTTGAGAGTCAAAATGTACGCACCCTTACCCCGAGTAAGTTGAGAGGATGTTTCCTAATGACCCAGGAAAAGGAAATTAATATATGATATAAGTTCAAAAATAAATTAGACCTCTAGTACTAGCACATAGAGGACTTTGATCTCGAAACCCCAAAATAGGACACCACTTTCAATCAGATGCTAATGTAATTATGTAAGCATACCTTAACTTCTCCAGCAGCTGCCATTTTTTCTTGTTTCTTCTGCCATCCAACTGCAACAGATGACTCTGAACCTAAAACAAGTTGTATCTGTACAGAACAGAATAAAGGACAGTTACCAACTGAAACGGCCATGCACAACTAACAACATTTCAACAACAACATCTACCCAGTATATCCCACACATGCAAGGTCTTGGGGAGACAACTAACAACACTTTCGAGAATTTTTATGGCTAATCATGCATTATTTAATATATAAACTTCTAAATTGTCAATGAAACAAGGACGCCCAAAATTAGAGAGAGAGAAGGGGGGTTGGGGGACATGGATGTGGAAGACACAATTTCTTTTATCAGAAATTGTGAATTTGAGTGTGTCTTCCTAAGTTAAGTGCGAGGGAACATGCCACAATTACTAAAAACACTACCATGCTCAGACTAAGGTTATTTAATTGATGTGACAGACTAAACAAGAATAGAGCATATAGAGATTCGCATAAACAGGGAAGACTTACATTCCCACTTGCTGTCTCAGAAAGTTGGCGAGTCCATACATTGGATAGGTTAACTGAACCATCCATCAATGAAACGGCAAGCCCCATTGTAGCTGTAGAGTGAGCTGATATATTGCTGCACAATCAAAAGAAGTTAGTCAGGACAAATCAGCAACAAGTTAGTAAACAACTCCAAAGAAACTTCAGAGTATTGTACCGTGATGTTTGTACCGCGATTAGTGAACGTAAGCCAGTAGATGCCACAAATTCAACTGAGGCAGCTGAGGAAATCTGATGCCGAAGGACAGCAGTAGCTGCTCCACCACCAGCTTCTCCAGTCACTGCTAAATTTCCACCAATAGCAATTGTACTGCGTTTAGATATTTGAGACTGAACCTCACTGGCCATGGCCATTCTGGAAATTTACATGGAGAAAATTCAAAACTCAGCAGTAAACACTACATGAACTTCATGAGCGTTGAGCAAAGGACAAATTTGAAGTTACACAGAAACAAAAACCAAAAAAGAAGATACGATTTTTCCCTTTAAATGACCTCCAAGCAAGTATATATATATATATATATGCAGAGCATATCAAGTGTAGTTAATCCAACTGAAACCCATAAACAAAAAACTGAAATATCGACAAACACTAGTGACAAATATGTAGCCAATTGTTCCTTAATTGTCAGATCATGCAAGTTTAATGGGGAAGAGTTCATACCTATAGGGAAGAGTTAGGCATTTGTTCTGGTCCTCAGGCATCCATTTGGGTAAACAAAATGAACAGAAGTTGTTATATTATATAGTGCATTCTTTTACCATCGTTTTTGCACCTCCGTTTGAAGAGAATAGACCAAACACCATATACACATTCACCCTGGTCCACTTAGAATTAAATTGTTTATTAGGTAAATGAAAGGTTTCTCTTGCACTATTCTAGCACAGGTAGGAGATCTGAACCTTTTTTTCATAGACCACTTGTTCTGTCTGCTTCTAAAATGATTTCTGTGTTATACTTGATGTACTCATCATATTTCAACAAAAAATATATTTTCTATATACATAATTTATAAAAATAAAAAAAGGGGAAAATCAAACTAGCTCTAGGCAGCTTATAATGGACAACTTAATTTTTAAACTCTAGCACAACAGTCTTAACTCCATTAGGCCTTTTCCCTTACTGAGCTTCAAGAAACACGAAGAGGTGTTGTTCGAGTAGGTTGCCAGTGTACCGTGTCCTCATAAACACAAACATAATTTAGCTTGAGAAGAGATATGAACAAATATAATATTTTAGGCAAGAATACATACCCCTGCATTATGCCACGGCCACTCAAAAATCGCGGCAATGACAAGTTGGCCACAATTGAACCACTTGGGCTAACCTGGGCTAACTTCTCTCTTTCCCTCTGTCGCCGTAATCTTTCGAGTTCTTCTTTGATCTCTTGCACTTTATTTAGTTTTGGCCCAAGTTCCAAACCAGAAGTCAAACCTTCCATACCATAGATATCATATATCTGTCTTTTATTCTCATCCGACAATATTTCATAAGCTTCACAAATCCGTTGAAAATTATGGGTTGCAATTTCCTTCATCTGATCAAACACATGCAGAAGTTTCAATGATCTTACACATAGAACAGCAACAAAGCAGTTTCTTTCTTGTAACAACTTATCAAGGAGCCAACACACATACCAAGTGCCCCAACATTGAAGAAGTCGGCCATACTTGAATTGCCCAACAATTACATTCTACCAAATAATTTAGAACAATTTCTAAAAGGCTACAACTTCCCATAATACATAACCTGAATAGCCTGAAGTGACTTGACAGAGACTCGTGCTTTTTACATGATTTTTTCACATTTAAGTGCGCCGCAAAAATTACAAAACAACAGTCAATTCAATTTCACAAACGACCGCTGTGCAGCAGCAGAAAAAACAGAATTTGACGCATAGCCTCTACCTATCTGTTAACTGGTTCTCAAAACCGATATCCTCATCGTATCAATTTTCAGCAATTATTGCAACAAACACCAAATCTGTCGATGTGTAAATTCAAAGCGGAAGGAGAAACTAAGCAATTTCCAATCTGTCGAAGTCAATGAAGAAGCAAGAAGGGATAGAAATAGAGAGAATTACGTGGGGAGATTGGTACTTGTCAGGGTGATAGACTTGAGCCCATTGGCGATAAGCTCGCTTGATGTCGTCCTCAGAGGCATCGGGAGAGACGTGGAGCAAAGCGTAGAGGTCTTTATTCGGATTCAGCAAGCTTTCAGTATCATCCATTACTGCACTTTTGGGAGCTCAGAGTAGTGTCCGCCGAAGAAGAGCAAAAAAGGGTATTTTTAGGGGTTTTTGTGTAGCCGAGGCTTCACAGTTCTGAGAACGGAAAAACTTGAGTTGAACGTTTGGGGGAAAACAGCGAAGTATCGCCTCTGCTGTAGTTTTGCGTGCAAGACAGTCGAGCACAAAATATGAATATAAATACGATAAGGGCCCGTTTGGTACGATTCCGATGGGAATGAAGAATCGAAATCGGAATCGTTCATTCCGATATTTTTGTTTGGTTAGATAAAGATGAGAAATGAATTTTATTACTTGGAATGACTCATTCCAAATATTATAAAGGGCTTGATTCCTCTCAAAAAACAGGGATTATCCATTTTCATCTAAAAAAACCCTTGTTCTCTCCTCGTCCAACAGCAGACAGCAGCCCCATCGTCCTTCCTTCTTCGTCCAACAGCAGACAGCAGCCCCGTCGTCGTCCACCAGCAGCCCCGCCGTCGTCCACCAGCAGCCCCGTCGTCGTCGTCCACCAGCAGCCCCGTCATCGTCGTCCACCAGCAGCCCCGTCGTCATCCCGTCCACCAGCAACCCCGTCGTCTCCACCAACAGCCAGCAGCCCCATCGTAGGTAGGTGTGCTCTTTCTATTTTTGGGCTCTTGATTGTCTAATTTCATATTGTTATTTCTGGGCTCTTGATTGTCTAATTTCATATTGTTATTTATGGGCTCTTGATTGCTTGTCTGAGAACCTTATGTATGAATACCTTCATTGAAATTGCTTGTCTTTAGGTGTGCTCTTTAGAAATTTCAGCCAGCAACCTTATATGTGGAAAACACTTGTTCATATTGATAAATCGTTTACCATTGACCTATAAATTTCAGATTGTAAATATTAATGTAAACAATTACTTGACCTGCTTCTAAAAAATCAGCAGCCCCCGGTTAGTTTCAGATTGCAAATTTTGCTAGGTAGTAGGAGATCACGTGAGATCATTAGGGCTGAGTACGACCTGCTTCTAAAAAATCAGAGGAAAACTAATCTACAGGAGGAATGGTTCATTCCGACAGCATACCAAACAACAAATTTACGGGAATAGTTCATTCCGACAGCATACCAAACACCAAGCTACATGAATGATTCCATTCCTATTCCTGATTCCATTCCGATTCCAGAAGACATACCAAACGAGGCCTAAATTTCTATAAAACAACAAGCACTAGATATAAATATGATAAATTTGGTTACCCCGAATTTAATTAATACCCGGTAAGAATTAGGCTTTGTGTTTGTATGAGATGGTGTTTATATTTTACTTCAATTTTCCTATATAATAAATAATTATAATTGTTCAGGCTTGTCAATGTGTTCATATATATTTTCATATGTGTTCACATGTTTTTATATGTTTATACGTATAAAAAATATGTGTCAATGTGTTCATACTTGGCCGGTGGTGAGCGTGCTCGGGGTCGTGGAGGCGCGAGGAGGCACACGCTCACCCTTGCCTTGGTGTTGTGGCACCAAAGCGGATGCGGCTGCGACATGGCTAGGACGAGGCACCGAGGGCTTGGCATCCTCAATGGATTTGAGGTGGTTTCTCTCCACTTGATCTTCATGGATCTCCTTGGGCGACATGGGCAACAAGGTGAAGCGCTTGGCACCATGCGTGAAGACATATGTGTTGAGGAAATCGTCATGGATCACTTGTCGGACAAATTGCCAAGGTCGTCCTACCAAAAGGTGAGTGGCATCCATAGACATAATATAATACCCCGTAATTTTGTAAGGCTATTTTGGGAATTATGGATTTTTCCCGAGCGCCAGTTTGGTACGTCGGATTTAATTTTGAAGGTTTGAGACATTCTGTAATGTGCTCTGTATCTGTAATATTTTTCTCAGTGAAGAATTATACAGCCGAGATGTTTTGGAAGTTCGTACTCGTTCGTGTACGACTTTTGTTAACGCGGGTTAAGATTGGTACAAGTTTATTGCCCAAGAGTTGTTATCTAATGGGCAATAGTACAAGATTCTTTATCCAAAGGTTATTGTCCAAGAGCTATTATCCATGAGGCAAAAGTACAAGTTGGTTAACCAAGGGTTATTACCCAAGCTCCCTTCCAACCCTAATTTTGCCTATAAATAGAGAGCATTGGGTGAGAGTGAAAGGGGCTGAAAAATGCGGAAGCGCTGTCAAGCTCTCGTCTCTCAAAAACGCTCTCTCTCGGGAAGGCTCTAGTGGATCGTCGGAGCTCGTTTAGTGTCATTTCCGGTGGCCAAGAGGAGCATTGGAGGCTCTCGGACGCCTAGAAGCCAAGCAAGGCGAAAGACGAGCCAAATCGATCGTCGAGGGTGAGTTTTCTCCTCTCGTATTTATGTTTTCGTTCGCGACGGCGACCGCCGCGAGGATCACGGCGACCGCCGGCTCGAAGGTGGCGACCGCCGGCATGAGACGGCGCCCGCCGTGAGGAACACGGCGACCGCCGGCATGAGACGGCGCCCGCCGTGAAGATCCCGGCGCCCGCTGTGATGTTGTGGCCAACCGTCGTGAAGAAGGGCCAAGGAGCGGCGCCCGCCGTAGTTGAGCGGCGCCCGCCGTTCTTGAGGCGGCGCCCGCCGTGCTTGAGGCGGCGCCCGCCGTATTTAAGGCGGCGCCCGCCGTGATTGTTGTGGCGCCCGCCGTGAAGTGTTGGTGGTCGTGGTTGTTGGTGTTGGCTTCCGTAGCCTTCGTTGGGGTTTCGTTTCCTTCGATTCCTTTCGTTCTTTCGTAGATCGGTATTGTTGTTTGTCGAATCTAACTTAGGGTTTCTGTATGGGTCGATCCGAAGGTACCGGAGTTGGCGTATTCGTCTCTGTGTCGAGCCCAGAATCCCGTCGTTAGACTTCGTTCAATCTCTGCGGATTCAGGCAAGTGGCGGTTCGCTCTTGCTCATCGTTCCATATTTACATTAATTATCAGTTGTTTATCTGAGTAATTAATTTGGAATGATTACTGTGTTTGTCTGGAATTGGTTTTATAAACTGTTTTGGAAAATCATATAATAGGTTGTATATCTGTTAGAATGACGCTATTATCTGTGATCGCCTTTCGGGCATTTATGTGGATTTATCCTGTACTGTGGTTGTGTTGTAACTGTAAGTTAGCACGAGTATTTGTAGGAACGCCTGGATCCTGAGAGTTCCATGCGCGTTCCTTTATAACTGTAAGGGCGATGCAGACCCAACGATTGTTGAAGTTTGAACTCAGTGAGGTTCATTCTTTTAAAGGGCGAGCAAGACCCTGCGATAGTAGAAGTTTGGACTCTGTGAGGTTCATTCTTTCGATGTAGATTCAGAGGTTTGGACTCGGTGAGGTTCATTCCTTAGATATGGGTCCTGCGTGACAGAGACATATATTAAAAGCTTTTAATGTGTTAATCGTTTTGGAATTAAATAAGATAAGGTGCCCGAGAGCACTTAATTAATATACATTTGGCGAGTAGTGCAGCTAGGAAAGCTCGTCTTGACTTTTGATCAGAGTACGTTCTCTTTCCAATCTGTATTCGCTGTAAGCAATGAGGTTGGTCGTGAACCGAAACATCTTAGTCAGTTTTTAAATCATCGTTATGTGGTTCTGTAAGATCCAGACTTGAATGTAGTACGTTCTCCTTCCGATCTGGATTCGCTGTAAGCGGTGAGGTTGGTTGTGAGCCGAAGCATCTCAGTCAGCTTTTAATCGCTATTGTTTGATTCTGTAAACATTCCAGATTTGTCATATTTCCTTAAATACTCATTTCCTTTGGAGTCTTCTTTCGGGTCGATTTCTGTGAAGATTAAGTCTTCCAGAATCTTCTCTTGTGCATACCTCTTGTTGTTATTCCGTGAAAGTGCCGGGTTATGTATCGTCCCTTCGGTTATTATTCGAGGGACAATGATAGTAAACGGTTACGATCACTCGAACCACTCTGCTTTTTACCCTTGCTAGTCTATTCAAGTAGACTAACCCACGAACATTGTTCTTCGCATATGGGCTGGTGTCATCCGTTCGATTCGGCACATCAGATAGAGCGAAGATATGAGGAGACTAGATTGACTATGAAGACGACGGTTGTTTTTGGATGTTTTAATAATTTCTTTTAATCAGGTTGAGATCCTTGGGCAGGTGATCATTACGATCACAACCCTTTTTGTAATATCTTTTAAAAGACTTCCGTTGTACCTTGTTTAAAGACTTCCGCTGTACTTTGTTTAAACTCTGTATTTGTCCTAATCGGGATTGGGATGTAATCCCGGGACTAATGAATACTTTGATCATTATGTATCAATTGTATTCCATGTATTGTATTTAAAATGGTAAAGCCTTGGGTGATCTCGGTAAGAAACACTGAGGTCACTGGCGGTAATACATTTCCAAATGGGTTAAGATTTGGGGGTGTTACACATAACATCACATAAAACTTTATCAACATAATGACCAATAGAGAAAGTGATGTGGCATTGCCTTTGTACCACATAACTTGTACCTTCGGAAAGCCAATGTAGGCTATAAGGGCTCGGATGAGGGCTCGTGGGAGGCCGAAATGGTCGATCACCCGCTTATTGATGATGTTAGCACATGAGCCGCTATCAATGATCATGTTCAAGGAGGCTCCTTCCATAAGGCATCTAGTGTGGAAGAGGTTGTCCCTTTGGCCCCTTGTGTCAACTTCTCGGACCGAGCGCACGCGCCTAGCGACCAAGCCAAATGGAGTGCCGACACTAAGCTCAAGAGGGCCACACGTGAGCTCATCATAAGGTGGATCTTTGGTGGGCTCGTACTCCTCCTCCGGAGGCTCTTCTTCTTCATCATAGGACTCATAGCCATCATTGGAAGTGAGCAAAACCCTTTTGTTGTTGGGGCAATCCTTGATAAGATGGCCAAGGCCGCCACACTTGAAGCAAGATTTGTCATGGGCTCGCTCGGGAGGTGCCGGGGTGCGTGCCTTGGTCGGGCCTCGTGGTGGAGCATTGAGGCGAGCGGCTGCGGTGGGCACAACAATGGCTGCAGCGGGGCCGGGACGCGGTTGTGGAGCGGCACGGTTGGCCGACTGAGGGCCAAAGGAGGAGCTAGGGGTGGTGGCATACCTTGGCGGCTGAGAACGGGCCCAAGCAGCCTTTTTCTTCCTTTGGAGTTGATTGTAGATCTCCATGGCCGTGTGAGTGAGGGCATTGATGTCCCGGATGGGGAGTAGGATCAAGGGCTCCCTTATCTCGATGTCGAGGCCACGGAGGAACATGGTGCGGAGAGAGGCGGGAGTAGTGGACATGCCGGCCTTGTGGACGAGCTCTTCTAGCTCGGCAAAGAACTCAAGGGGAGTGTGGTTGCCTTGGCGAGCTAGTGAAATTTGAAGGCGTATATGCTCTAGGTAGTCCTCCGGAACATACCGCTTGGCCATGACATGGATGAGTTGGTTCCAAGCCACGACCGAGGGCAAGCGGTGCCTAACTCTCTCGGTGGTGAAGCGAAACCACCATGCACATGCATTGCCGGTGAAATGGAGCGTGACAATTTGAACCCTCTCAAAGTCTTTATATTGGCAATGATTCAACGCGTACTCTGTGGATTGCTTCCAATCGAGGAATTTGGTCGCGTCATAGTCACCCTCAAATGGCTCAATGTGGACCTTGACCTCCTGGCGTTGGCCAAAGTTTTGTGGAGGGCCAACGGGGTCACACCGCTCTAGGTATGGGTGGGGTGCATGGTCACGGCCTCGGAAATCAACGGGCGGCGGTGGTAGCCAATGGGGATCGCGGCGATCCAAGGGTTGCCGGCAGTGGCCTCGAGCTCGGCCATCATCCCGAGGGTGGAAGTCCGCCAATGGGTCCTCTTCATAGGGCTCTTGGAAAACTTCATCAAAAGTGTCATCCTCCTCATGGGCCCCAAAGGCCTCATCCTCTTCATCAAGGGCCTCAAAGTCGCCATAGCCATATCGGGCATTAGGCAAGTCATCCGGGGGAGGGGCGGGCGGCACGCGGATAGGGATCACCATCCATGTGGGCTGCGGAGGTGTGGAGATGTTGGCCCGGCAGCGGCCGAGCATCGTGATGGTCGCGGGACTCGACGTGCGCCGGTGGATTATCGTAGTAGGAAGGCTCTCGAGGCGGCGGCAACCTCTCAACAAAGGCCCGAGCGTCAGAATGAGAGGAGGGCTGCATAGGTCCCTTGCCCCGGTCACGCGCCGTGTGATCAAATTGGTGGTCAGTCGGGTCGCGGGAGGAGGCACATATGAGGATTGGCGCGGGGCGGGACGGCGTCGCAGTGGGCGCGGGTGTCGGGAGGCTGCGGAGATGGTGGCCAAGCTGAGCTCAAGGGAGGCCATGCGAGCGTCGGTGGACTCCTTCTTGAGGCGGAGCTCAGCCAATTCAGTGTGGGCCGCGCACAAGGCCTCTGCGGCGGCCTCCTCGCGGCGGGCGGCAACCTCCTTGGCTCGGCTCTCCTCGGCTAGCCTAGCCGCAAACGACTCGGGGGAAAGCGTGGGCGTGGAGCTCCAAGGGCTCTGATTGCCGGCATCGAGATGATCCTCCATCGTGGACTCACCTATAAGAGACCACAAGACAAACCGAGTAACAAATTCAAAGGAAACAAGCAATGACACGCAAGGAAAGGAAGAAAAATAAACTAGGCCTAGGACAATCAAATATAAGCAATGGATGAAGGCTCAAGAAAAGGGGGCAAATCGGGGAAGAGCATGTGACTTGAGAACTTGAGTGGGGCCGAGACACTTGCAATCCATGCCAAATTGTATCACTTAGGCTAAGTAGTAAAGTCCAACTTCGAAACTAGAGTGATGAGCTTGGACAAGAGAGAAAGTTGCCCTATGGGTCAATGAAGAGAAGAATGGAAGTGACAAGGGACGAGAGGAACATAGGGGGTGGGCTTAGTGGCCCAAGTTGCCAAGTAGAGGTGGGAGAGCCCACGAAATGGTTGTGGCCCAACCGAAATGAAAATTTTTTTACCTTCTTCTTCTTCTTTTTTCTTCTTTTTTGAATTCGGGCCTTTTGCCTTTTCTTGGCCTCTTGACTTTCTTTAGGCTTTTCTATTGCTTTGAGAAGGGAGGCCGAGATGAAATGCCTTTGTGAAAAAAAAGACGAGTGGAGCCACAACAATGTTTGTGTGAGTTTGGAGAGGGGCGACAACAAGAGGTTGTGTTTTTGTTTTGACTTGCAAAGTCCACTTTTGGGGTGGGACAAAGCTTGAGACAAGAAGAAGAGAAGGTTGTCTTTTTGCCACTTGTGTTTCTACCCCTTTATGGAGGCCCACAAGGGAAGCTTCCTAGCTCTCTTCCCCCAAACAAACCAGCCAAGAAATAAATTTGTTCATTACCCAAATAGGCTAAGTGAGCCAGAAAGCAAAAGAAGAAAGTGGGTGTGGTCCCTTCCAAATTCAACAAGTCGCATGCATGGGAGATTCAAATGGGAGCTAACAAGTACATGGCCGACCAAGGGAAGGGGTGGGCGGCTGTAGGGTGGGGGTGGGCGGCGGGAAGGTGGCATGGGCGGTGGCGCGGTGGTCAGCGGTGGTGGTAGGCGGCGGCGAGATTTTTTTTTGTGGTTTTTGGGGGCGGTTTTGGGAAGGGAGTAAAAGGAAACTAAAATAAACACAAATTCATCATGCAAACAAGAAAAAAAATTGAGCATAAAAACTAAAATTTAAAGAGAAAAAAGGGGCTTAACTTAGTCATTGGCTCTTGATACCAATTGATGAGAATAGAACCTCTAAGGCAAGGCTCTTCTTCCTGGAAAGCTTGACCGTGACTAAGTAAGAGTTCTTCCTTCTCCTTGTGGCTGGATGGCTCCTTAGGACTCTTGGGAGAGACTCAAAGGCCGAATCAAGGGGAGATGCCGAAGGGAAGCCGAGAGGAAATGAAGGCTAGTCGTGGGAGGCAAGAGGCCGGCCGTAGGGAGGCTCGGCTGGCGGCGCGCATCAAAAGGGCCAAGGGAACCTCTCTTGGAGGTTCCTTGGCTAGCTTGGTTTGGATTCCAATGTGTTGATTCAACTTGTTTGAGAGATTGCGTGAGAGATGAGAGAAGAGATTGTGAGAGTTTGAGTTGATAGAAGTAAGTGGAAGCCTTGGGAAGGTATTTCTCTAACCCAAGGGGATAATCCACTTCTATATTCTTCAACTAAATGAACAAGGAAGCCAAGAGTGGCTTAAATAGTCTAGGGTTTTAAGTGGACTAGGATCCCATATGCAAATGGGTCCACAAGCCCAAAATAGCAATGTCTAAACATAAGTAATGACAAAAGTAGAAAGGGGATAAAAGCCTAAAAGGCTTGGATAGAGGCGCGCGCTTGAATGTCTTGGAGTCGAAGCATCAGTGCCTTGGTGTGGCATGGTCGACGCTTGATTGTCGTGACATTGAGACGTCAGCGCCTTGGTGGTCAAGGACTTAGCTCTTACACGGTGAGGCACAAGAGTAGGCACGAGTCTTGGGCTTGAGGCTCTTCGACGCCTTTGTAACACCCCCGACTTACGTCGATAGTGCCACACGCCAGTGACCTCAGACTTTAAGTACAAAGTCACCCTAGACTTTAATCTGAACAATTATACTTAAAGACAACCATAATAAAAAGTACATAGCAGAAGACTTGTATAAAAAAATTCAATATTTTATTAAAATTCCTCTCGTAAATTGAGATGGATAGTTTACAAATGATATTGAAATTATAGCGGAAGACGTTACATAAATTATAATTACATGACTAGGTTACCTAACACTTATACCTATTACATTAATTAAAAAACGTAAATCTTATACTTAAAACAAACTTGAAAGTTCTCAAAAAAACTAAACTTCAACTGCAAGCCTCCTTCTCCGTCTCGTTACTCCTAAACAACATGAGGCAAGTCGACTGATGTGCCGTATAGGACGGATGACACCAGTCAACCATGCAAGGAAAAATAGTGGTTGGTTAGTCTAATGAAAGACTACGCAAGGGTACAAACAGAATGGTTCTTGTGGTGGTATCCAGTTACTATCATTGTCTCTCGAGTAAAAGCCGATAGACGATATATAACTAAAATACTTCCACTGAAATGAAGGATGGACAAAAGAGATATGCACCAAGAGAATATCCGAAATGAATGTGGGTATTATGGGAAGAAGATATGATTTGTTTGTGAACGTTTTAAATTGCACACAACATATAAAACCCCATTGAATAATTGGGCCCGACCAACCTCACCGCATAATGCGAATCCAGATTGGAAAGACGACCCGCTTAAACTGGAGCACGAACGGTTTCCAAGTTGTACTTCTCGCTCGAAGTTTATTAATTATGTGCTCGCAGCACTTATCTTATTTAATTTCACCACATCACAATTATTCTTAAGCTTTTAATACAATCTCGAATAACTACGAGAATAACACAGGATGACATTACGTCCAACCCAATTGCACTAGCAAGGTGCTTAAACACCTCTTATCCTTAACGGGTGGGTAAGAAGCAATGGTCGTGACCTTAAAAGTATTAGGGAATTATTCCGACTAATACCGAGTTATAAAGAGATCATTACGTCTCGCAAGACCATAATATCCCTGACACACACGACTATTAAAGTCCACATTTAATGACTATAGAGTCCACACATAACACACAAAGTCTACACACAATACCGTCATTACGACGATAACAACATTAATCATATATACCTATATATAACTATAGGGCACGGTTCTGGTGAGAACCAATCCCTAGGAGGGAACTAAGAGCCAATACAAACATTCCACGTAGCAGCCCTAACACCCTATCAGCGCGCGTGAAAAAGTGAAAAGAGAAAGCAAAACATAAGCGCGTGTTCAGAGGAGCAATTCCTAAAATCGAAAACTGAAGAACGGCGCCCAAACGAAGCAGCAATTCCTCTGGAAACGAAGACGCTGCTGCGAAAACTGAAGAACGACGCTCCATTGAAGATCGATTTGAAGCGCAATGTCGGAATCGAATCAATTGGGAAAGAAAACCGAAGCAGTCAATGAACTCAAAGGCAAGAAGGTGAAGACAAGTAATGAACACGGATTCAATCGTTATTTTTTACGTTTTTAACTACTGAACACGAGTTCTACAGATTTATGATCCACAAACAGAAAATTCCAGATTTAAGGTACACAAACAAAACATTCCAGATATTGATTCCGCTGTAAAAACTTCTATTGAAATCAATGAACGCTCATGTGTATCGCAGAACATATCTTTTTCATGACAAGAAAGACTCAAAAACTTGAACTAATGTGTTTTTTAGACATGACTATCGTGAGTTTGAACACAAAGCAAAACTATTTTTAGTAATGAACCCTGCAGAAGCACAATTCTGAACTTGTAATGAGTATGAATGTTCATTATAATGAGCATGTCAGTTCATTGTAGTGATCATTACAGTTCATGGTCTGTTGATGACTTGTTTTTCCAATTTATAGGTACACCAACACTTGCTCACACTCATAAGAACTCAAAGCTTGTTACATCACCCGACCAAACAGATTACTTCATTCCAGAATGTCCTACAACGTTGAAACCATATGTTGGGCAACTGTTCCAGACCTTGGAACTAGCAACCCATTTCTACGGAGAATATGCAGATATATGCGGGTTTGACATGCGTCACAGCACAGTCAAAAAAGCAAAAGATGGTACAATTTTGTGGAAGTATCTGCTTTGCTCAAGAGAAGGTTTTAAGAATGTCTCCCCAGAAATAGTTACAAGTGAAGGTTCTACGAGTGGAAATATTCAGAAGCGTAGAAGAGTGTCCAACAGATGTAACTGTAAAGCAGGTATTAGGCTCAGATATGCAGGATCCGCTGGTTATATAGTGAAGGCGTTTGAAGAGAAACATACACACCTTATGCTTGATGATGACTACAAGCAGTTTGCAAAAAGCAATCGGAAGATTGGATCAATCCATAAGGAATTCATAATGAACTGTGTGAGAGCAAATGTTGGGATATGCAGGAGCTACAAGTTGTACAAGCAATTTGTCGGAAGCTATGCAAATATAGGACCAACACTTGTAGACTTTAAGAATTATAGGAGTCTGAATTCGTTCATGGTTGGTTGTGATGCACAAATGATGATTGACAAGTTCTTTCGGAAAAAGGAAACATCTGATGCTTTCTATTTTGACTATGTTGTTGACAAACAAGATCAACTTTGCAGAATATTTTGGAGTGATCCTATTAACAGGAAGAGCTTCTCAAACTTTGGAGATGTTGTCTCAGCTGATGCAACTTACAACATGAACAGGTACTAGTTATTTCTATGCCATCCAGTTACAACTTACAAACTTTAGTTTTTGTCTTCCAAAACCCTGAACATAAATGTCCAAGGACATGAACACAAAATCTCTGAAAACCTGAACAACTGCTTTCATGAACAACTGTCTTTCACTTTTAAGTTATATCATTGAACGAAACGAATCATGGACATGAACTAAAATATTCATGGACCTGAACAAAAACTCCTATACTTTTTTCCCAGCTAATTATAACACTTCCATACTTTTCTTTTGTCTAGGTACAACATGGTCTTTGTACCTTTTACATGGGTTGATAATCATAAGAAAACAATCACTTTTGCTATTGGGCTTCTCTTGAAAGAGGACAAGGATTCCTACATTTGGTTGTTTGAGAACTTTAAGAAGGCAATGAGCCGTGAACCGAACATTTTGTTGACTGACCAAGATCCTGCTGTAAAGGTTGCGTTCGAACATGTCTTCACCACTTCTGTCCATAGATTTTGCATGTGGCACATCATGTTCAAGCTCCCTACAAAGGTCGATGTGGACATTTATAACAACCAGGGGTTCAGAAAAAGATTCAACAATATTGTTTGGAGCAACGAGTTTACAAAGGAGGAGTTCGAAGAAGAGTGGAGATCTGTGGTGGCTGACTATAACCTAGGAGACAAACCCTGGTTTGCAAACATGTTTGAGCTAAAGAGATTTTGGATACCATCGTTTTTTGATGATGTGAAGATGGGAGGACTACTCAGAACCACATCCAGGTCAGAAAGCCAAAACAGCTTCTTTTCAACTTTCATAGGTGCCAGATCAAGCCTTGTTGAGTTCTTGTTGCAGTATGATAGTGCGATTGATGCACAAAGGCACACAAAACTGAAGCTGGATTTTACTACGTCAACATGCTACCCATCCATGAAAACACATTTACCAATTGAGAAGTATTGTGCATCTATATACACAATAGATGTTTTCTATGACATCCAAGAGGAGATTTTTGCATCAGTCTACTCCTGCTCACTTGCTGATTTGAACAAGGTTGGAGATGTTCACACCTATGAGATAGAATCTGAAGGTACGAGTTACTCTGTGAAGTACAGTGTCGTAGATGGGGATGTTTGCTGCAGCTGCAAAAGTTTTATGAATACGGGGAAACCTTGTAGCCACATGTTTACAGTGCTTAAGAACATAGGTTGTGATGTGCTGCCACCGAGACTTATCACAAAGAGATGGACAAAAGAAGCAACACTCAATAAGATATTTGAAATTGACGGTTCAACTTACGAGGAGTCTGCACAACAAGATGAAAAGAAGATGTTGTTGAATGAGTTGATATCACAAATGCACAATTGTATCAACCTTGTAGAAGATGATGTTGATGGAATGAAAGAGTTATTGGCACTCATGAAAGATCACCAAATTACTTACAAGGGTAAAGGGATTACAGAACCTAGTGCTTCTTCAACAAAGAGCAACTTTAAGAAGCTTGTGGGACCGTTGCCAACTGAACTCAGTGTTCATCCCCTAAGCAGGCAAAAAACAAAGGAAGCAGACCAAGGCGCATGAGAAGTGAAAAAGAAATCTCAATGGAGATAGCAAAGAAACAACAAAGAATGTGTACAAGATGCAATCAATTTGGACACAACATCAGGACATGCAAAGGCTCTCAGAACTAGTTTTTTTACCATGAACAATCATAGTTTCATTGAATACTTCGACTTTATTTTCTTAAAACAATTATACATATTTCTGCATATTTTTGCTGACATGAACAGGGCTATGAACAGTTCTAATCAGGGACATGATTTTTGGATTATTATCGTAAAAATAATTGTTACAGCCAGTGGTGTCAAATGTCCTATTTCTACATATTTTTGCTAGCATGCACAGGGCATTGGACAGTTCTAATCAGGGACATGTGTTTGGATTATTACCTTAGAAATTATTTTTATAGCCATGAACGTTCATCGAAATGGTCGTGAACTATCAATGTCAAACTAATGAACATTTAAGCTCACAGCCATGAACTTTCCGTTTAATGACCCATCAACTCTCAGGTTGATGTCCCCATCCATGCACTGCATAATCACGACCATGAACTTTCATGCACATAACCATGACTCTACACGCTCACATAATTATATTGCTTAACCTTTCAATGTCATCAACAATTGTGATAATAGCAATGAATATACATTTTTATTGACATCAACATGCAAGTTATTCTCCATGAACTTAAAAGACATGAATTCAGTTTGGCAAATGTAAATTTTGATTGAAAGAACATGAACGATTATACTGAACACCATGAACACTAATGCCCTAGAACCAAGAACCATTACCAAAACCGCGTTTAGGACAATTACAGATTTGTATAATAAGCATCATACTAAATCAGATCACATCAAACTATGAGAGATAATTCTTCCATACAAACAAAACATGAGACACCACGAGTTAAACGTCATAATATTTTCAACAACATCAACCTAAATTGTCAAACTGTCATAATATCACACATCAGCTAAACATCAAGCTTCTTTCTTTTAAACATCCTCAATGCTGGAAGAGATGAAATCACTTTCTTCACGTCTTCGACCAACAGATTGTGGTTGCTTAACAGAATTACACTCATGTACCGGGTCCTCATCCTTGCCATTTGATCCTTATCATCATACTTCAGTAAACAGTTCCAACCTTGCAGACCACTCCCCATGTAGGTCTTCATGTGCCTCATAAGGTAAATCCCACAGTCAACCTTATTTTCACCCATCCAAGGAATTCCCAGTCGTTCGGGTTTTGCCTTTTTAAACTGAAAAAAGGGAGCAGCCTTGCTTTCCATTCCATTTTGCTTGAGGAGCTCACAAAATAGTTCTGTCTGTAATGATTGGAATATATTCAGTGTACAGATAATAAATGTTCATGGATTTGAAGAACCATGTGCATGGTCAATATAACAAACTTTCAGGGCATTGATGACATACCAGATTCTCAGGGACGTCGTGGTACTTGTGAAGTTGTGGCCAATCAGCATCACTGTTATCAATTATATCAATCCTTGGGTTCTTGACGTTGTAACTTATCATGAAGAAATGTTCTTCAAAATACACATGGAACACAAACTGCATTGAAATAAATATAAATAGACATCAAAATAAATTAACTTTTAAGAAACAAAAACATTACAGAAAACAAAACACTTAGCAACTCTACTTGACTGATGTTCAAATCTGGGATGAGTTTTAGGAAATCCATGAACATTGTGTTGAAATAATTACTTCTAACCTTAAACTTCATCTGTGCATGAGTCACTGTAAACAGTTGCACAGCAAAATATGTACGAAAATTATGAGGAAGGTTTCAACTACGAAGAGAAAAGTTGTTCATGAAAAGGTCAATCTATGTTCAATATAAAGATTCGTTGAAAATCAGTGAAAGAATAGACATACAAGAGCATTAGGAGAGCTAAAGAATCTCAATGGTGAATCAGCACTCCTCTCCACTTCAGCAAGATTCAACAAATTTGCCCAAATCTCAATCGTATGTTGGGCCAAATAAGTTTTTGCCTTAAAGAGTTGGAAATCCTCACGCAATCCTATATAACCATTCAACTTGAAGACACATTCCTTGCAAAAGTGGAATAAATTACACCAAATAATCATAATCAAACAAAAATAAAAGGTATTTGTTCACTATTAGTCCCATAAACAAAGAAACAAAAAAAAAGCAGAACTTCCCTAAACAGGCAAGGACACGGCCATGAACAACAAGTCTATCTACAATGAACAATAAAGTGAGAATACCATGAACGCGTATGTTCACTACTAGTACCATGAACAAACAAGCAAAAAATCAAAACAACCCTAAACAGGTAAGGTCATGGCCATGAACAAGTAGTCAATCTACAATGAATACTCAAGTCAGAACACGTGAATGCATAAGTTCACTACTAGTTCCATGAACAAGTAAGCGCGGTATCAGAACATCCCTAAATAGGTAAGCTCACGGCCATCAAAAGTAGTCAAATCTAGTCTGAAAAATCAAGTCAGAACACCATGAACTCGTATGTTCAAGACAATGAACAACATATTGTTCACAACTGAAAAAGGAAAAAAATCATAGACGGGTACTTACTTCTTATCTTCTGCATCATGCATTATCCATGAATAAACTCTTATCTCTTCCTCAGTCAGATGTCTCATAACATTAATCGCCCTGACCTTGAATGGAGATTTCTTGACGTTGGCCAACTTTAGCACACGTTTTGGTCTTGTATCCACAGGTGTAGTAAAGGAAACAGATTTGTTCTTCCTCTGGTAAAATGATGTCTCCTTCACTTCTTGACTAACCTTTTCTAACTTTACTTCTCGAGGCGATTCTTCAATCTTCCTCATTGAATCAGAGCCTTCACTAGTACAATCCACTACTTTTTCACTCTGACTATCAATTTCCAGCTTGGCCGACAATATATCATCATTGCTTACAGAGCTCAACAACACGAACTAAAAAACAATAAGAAAAAGGTATATAAATAAAAAATCAACCAAATAAAACAAAATGGTGAATACGAAGAACATAAAAATACATTCCTAACCTCGACGGACTGCTTGATCAAGCTAGATGTAGGGTTCAGGACTGAGTCAGATGCAACATGTATAATAGGATCTTGCACTAGAGTGTTTGCAAAAAGCTCAATGTTCATCGCCTATAATATACGATTAGTTAAATGACAGAAACTAGCAAATAAGAAAGACTAAGACAATACAATAAACATCAAACAACCTCGTTAACTTCCCCTTCAGTATCACACGCACTCTTCCATGTCTCCACATCAACACCATGATCGGCAACCACCTACAGAAATAAAAAAAATTGATCATATTATAAAAGATGAAAGAAAATCAAAGGACTAGTGAAGCCAAATAAGAATAAAAGGCACATTACTAACCACATCTGACTGCTCAACCAAACTATAAGTAAGGTCACCAGTTGTGTCAGATGGAATATGTGAAACATGTTCTTCAACTGCAGTGGTAGTTGTAAGCTCGAGATCCATCGCCTGTCATATAAGATTATCAACAGATCAGAAAATAAACATATTGCAAGACGCAATGAGCAACACTACAACAATACATTGAACAAAAATACAAACCTCATTCGTATCTTTTGCAGACTCATACACAGAACTTAATTCACCCTCAGCATCACAAATTCCAGTAGAGTGTATGGTTGGGTCACTTAAATCATTAACAGTAGCAGAAACCTCGACCATCTTACAAAATAAAAAAAGAAACATGGAATAAAGTAAATTTAGTGATACAAAAAGAGCATAATAGCTACATCACTGAAATGAGGTGTTTAGTAAAATCAACAATTAACAATGGTGTTTATGGACATGAACGACTATGTATGTACCCATGAACAAATGTGTGCAGGGGCAACAACTATTAGAGCCCATGCAAAAATGAACATTTTACATCATTCAGCATAGAAAATATTCACAACAGAACAAAAGAGAATAACCTTATTAGAATCATTATTCAGATCTGAGATTGGATAACCTCCTTCAAACTCATTTCCAATTTCCAATGGAGCATTATGAGCAAGAACAACATCCTCCACCTAAGAAAGAAAACGTTCAAATTATTACAAAAGCATGAATGTCAGTGCAAAGTGATCAAATTAAGGAAGATTAAAACTTACCTCCAAAGTAGTCTCCAAATTGTCATTCTCTTTGTCAGCATGATCAAAAACAAACTCAAAATCCGATACAACAACACTTTCAATACCATCACCATCATTCAACTCCATATCTTTGTCACGATCTTCATTAGCACAGAATTCAGGTGTGTCTGCGCAATACCAACAACATCAACATCGTCAGGGGAACTAAAACCAAGTGAGAAGCTTGGGATATCGTCCTTGTCAGTGCGAACTCTAGGAGTATGGCTAGCTTTCTGAAGTTGAGGAGAAGATCTGTCAACTTGAGGACTAGATCTATGAACTTGAGTAGATTTCTCATTGCCTTCCTCAAACTTGTTCTTCATCATTACCGCTCTTTCAATCTCTTCAATACATTTAATCACAGCAATATCAGAGAAGAATCAATCTTGGCTATCTTGAGTTTCAGACTAAGACTGCCTCTGCGATTCTGAAAGGAACTTCACATTCAGAAGCTTCTCACAAGCTTCATTAATCTTGATGAATGTGACATTATCAACCAGCTCTTTTGGCGCTTCACTAACAAGCTTCAAGAACTCCCTCACATGCTCACCAATTCGACTGCCCAAGTTAGCAAGTCTAGCAATATATTTCTGCAATTACAGAAACAGAAAATGTTAAATCATTCAATTAAAAGTTTATTGAAAATAGAACATAAATGACAGATACCAACAGTGTTCAAGGAGGAATATATAAACGTTTACGTTAAAAAACTGAAATGTTCATGCGCTAAAATTGAGACTCCATATCACAATACATCAATGTTCATGACAAACAAACATAGCAGTTCATGGAGTGAATGATAAAATATGCATGGCTCTACAAAAATCTTGATATAAATTACCTGTAGAGTGTCAAAAGAACTAATCCCATCTTTGTGGACTGGTAATTGCTTATCAGATGTATCTTCTTTTGACTGATCATCTGTAGAGACTGGGATATCAGTTGGTTCCGCTCTCACATAGCCCAATCCAAATCCTCCCAACCCGACATCTTGTTCCTCTCTATCCTTCAACTTCTCTGAGGTCCAATATATAATACAAGGACTTCTCCTAGGTTCTGGAACACCAAGAACAACCAACCTATCCACATATGCAAGCTGCAACCAGACACATTATTAACTATAAATAACAAGTGTGGATCAATAACAAATAAAATGCATAGAAAGTTAGAATAGATGAACAATAATTTACCAACAACAGTAGAATTGGACCCTTGAAGTAATGTGGATCTTTTTGGTTCTTCTTAACCTGAACAAGTGTACGAATCGTGTACTCGCACCAATTAAACTTCTTAGCAACATTCAAATCCCCCAAAAACCTCAAAAACTTAGTGTTCACATCACCATTTTGACAGCTTTCCACAAGGAGTGAGTTGACCAACACTAGAAGGTTTATTATAAACATGTCCTTCTCAGATTCATCACAAGCAATCATCGCTGCACATACATCACTGGGAGTGATTTTGGTCTTAACAACTAAAATACCATCCTTCTCTACCATGAACTGGGATTTCCAAGCAAGGACAACAGCAGGATCTGCTTTGAACTTTGAATCATCCACCTTCACTGAACCCTTGGGTAAGCCGATATACCTCTCAACACTACTGTCAGTCAACCTTATATCTTCCAGAGATGAAATTTTGATTGAACAAGAAATCCAATCAAACTTGTCAACAACAAAGTATGACAATCGCCAAGGAAGCTTTGTCAAATCGCATGACAACAGAAACCCGAAACCCCAGTCCTTAATCAGATCCTTCTGAAACTCAGACAGCAGAGTTATACAGGACATAAACGGGGCTGGACATGTCCTTGAATGCAACAACTTATGTTGTTCCGACTTTGAAGAACTAACACTAGGTCTCTGTACAGCAACACTCTTCCCTATATTTCCCTTTGCACCTCTACCAGCAACTCGGGAACGTCTCTCATCAATCACAATAACATCCTTTCCTTTGTCAATTTTCTAACCTTTAGTAGCACCTGGTTTTTTAGGGGCAATAATGCACACCTCCTTTCCTTTCCTTTCCTTTGCTTTATCAGGACCCTTTGCTTTCACTGATGATGGACGCTGAGCAATAGATTTCAGCTTCGGTTTCTTCTTTAACGGGGTAGAAGGCTTTCCCATAGAAAATCGAGGACTACACCTTCTTTCGAGCGTCAAAGACGGAGAAGATATTTTCCCTTAAAATAATGACATGAGTAATATAAGAAAACGATCATAGAATACTGTAACAACGACATCATCTAAAAAATAATGCATGAAAATGTATGAATAACTGGCAAGAACTGCACCACAAACATATTCAAGACAAAGCATTGACAGTTCAACATAATCAGTATTGTAGTTCATGGTAATGAACACACATGTTCAGTGCAATGCGAATTCATGTTCAAGAAAAATTGATTGCAACTAAACAACTGAAATAACTTTGAAAGGACAGTTAAATTACTCTTTTTGTCTTTCTTAACAACGACTGCCAAAGCCAAGGCATTTTCTGAGTTCCGGGATTTGGTGCGTCTCTCCGCTACAACAACAAAAAACACAACACCAAGTTTATTATCAACAATTGAAAGATGGTAAAAAAAACACAACAAATGAATAAAGAACAACACAAAACAAATGAGTATACCAGCATTGGAACCACCATCCTCCGAATAATGACTTGAAGACGCAGTTTCATAACCACTGGTTGAGGGGGAGTATTTATCACTGCTGGAAGAACCACTTCCAGAAGCATCAGTCGACTTGTTTGAGTAACTATTACCCGTAGTAGGCATACTTCCACAAACGACAATTGACAACGGGACTTGATTTTAATATCTATAACAACGGGAAAAATTAACATCATAGTTTAAAACTAACTGAAAACCAGTAAACAGAAAGATTCATAACAATGAACATAGGTGACACAACACATGTACACTCAAGTTTGTTTATGCACAGTAAACAAAAAGTTCAAGCATACTTGACTAACAGTTCATGCACTTTTCCACTAAACTCTTTCAAGCCTTTTATATCCATGTTCATCCACAACAGTACAAATGTTCATGGATATCATTTAAACAAACTCTTTACTCCACATACAAACCACACATTAAGCTAAATCTGAAGATATCGCTAAACTTAACACTAAATCACTCAATAGACCAGCTAAAACCTCCTCGGAGGGGAGAGCCTTTTACATCCATGTTCATCCACATCAATACAAATGTTCATGGATATCAATTAAAACGTTGATGGAAATTAACAAACTATTTACTCAACATCCAGACCACACATTAGGCCAAATCTGGACATATCGGTAAACTTAACACCATATCACTCAATATACCAACTAAAACCTCATCGGAGGGCGGAAAACACATAAAAACACACTAAACCGTACACGTTTCCCCCAAAATAAAACAGATTTGGCTTCTTTGGCCATGGAAACATCATAAGAACACAGATTCGAAAGGATATTAGCACCATAAGATGCGGAAAACTACAGGAAAAGTGGAAATCGAGTAATTTAGGGTTTCATACTCGGTTTTTGAGAGACCGGAACTTCAACTCCTTCTCGGCCGGAATCAGTAGACAAATGCAGAGGATTCATTGTCTTCGAAAGAGGAGCGTTGAAACGACGAACAAGGACCGAAAATGGCGAAGAATCGAGAGCGAAATGGAGAATACACGAGAGCGAGATAGAGAGAATCGAAAAAGGAGTGAAAATGGCGGTTCAAATTCCGCGCAAGTTTGATCATGAAAACAGAGAGACGCGCGTGTAAGAAGAGAGTGGATGCTTCTCCTAAAAAGCTGACTCCCTCAGACGCACGCCTCCCCAGCCATTCGATTCTTTGATCAACGGCCCACGTTTTTTCTTAGTTATCTCTTGTATTTATGTTCTTATATGATGCTTGTCCTATAATTATATATATATATATAACTAGAAATCAGAGCCCCGTGCTACGCACGGGGCCATTTGTTACTTTTGTTGAGGACGTATTGATCTAGTGCTTGAGTATGCAGTGAAGCGTTGTCGTTTAGGGATATGTAGAACGACCTAAACTAATGTATTGTTGAGCTTATGGTGGGGATTTGCTTGTTTTTGCAATCGAATGTCTACAGTTTGGTTGTACGTGTAGTGGTATGATGCTTGATTATATGTATTTGGTTTGAGAGACTAAAAGGCGTTGTCTTTGGTCAAACTTTGTGTGTATTAAAATATCCATATTCGGGACAACATGAGAAGTTGTATGCATGATACCTAAAATTGGAATGCTATGCAACAATGTGTTCTGTTGAATGAGCACGCCCCTCAGCGTGAGAGCTTGCGAATGAAGCAATTGAGGAGTCTATGATGCCCGTAACCTGCGACAATAAAAGTTCATCTGGTAAACCTAGTGGATTTATTATGCTAAAGGTATTTAAATGTTTGAGCCGCTAAAGATGCTCGTAGCGAATATTTGTATAAAACATTGCATTCACGTACCTCATGTTTACCGGATTGGTTGATATGCGTTCCATGCTATCCAATGGTGACCAATGTGTTGTATCATCCGATGCTAGACCTGGAACATGAGTAAATATATCTGAGCCAGCTATTGTGAAAGCGTGATATTATGATAGATATAGTGCGCATCAAGTATGTGTTGTGTAACATTATAATCCCATGTGATGATCCTTTACGCCAGGTTTGTAGAGTGTAGTGGGTCCGGACATATTTTACGTAATGGGTTGTAGTGCTTACATTCATTTCGGTGTCCAAGTGATTGAATGCCTCTTTGAAAACTATATTTCGTGTGTAGTTAGCTGGCTCTTTTCCCGTTGGTAGTAACAGGACACTGAGTCCTTGTGGGTGTGTAACTCGAGAGACTGCCACATAGAGTTGGCCATGACAGAAAACTGGCCTTGGTAAATACAACCCCACATGCTTCAGTGATTGCCCCTGGCTTTTATTGATAGTCATAACATAGCAAGCTTTTAGTGGGAATTGATGACGTTTCATGACGAATGGCCATTTAGATTGAGTGGCGTTTAGTGTTATCCTAGGAATTAGGACTTTGTTTCCTACGCACGTGCCAGTAATAATCTCAGCCTCAACCACCCACTCCCCTAAATGCGTAATGATGAGACGGGTGCCGTTGCACAGCCCTTGTGAAGGGTTTACATTTCTTAGAAGCATCACCGGCAACCCTTCCTTCAATTCAAGTGCGTAGGGTGGGATTCCTGTAATTTTGTGTCCATGTTATTTTCTTTAGTTGATGAGTTTACAACTGATTAGGCATAGTGTATGGAAAGGTAAGGGAACTGTACCAAGGAAATCTTGAGTGTTTAAGAATTTGGGTGGGTACAAATGCTCTTGTTCAGCCACATCGGTAGATGTCTTGCAAACTTCATCAACGCTTTTGTATGTCCTCATTTGCCCCTGCAGACGGTTGAACATGTAGCGGTTTATCTGATCGGCATCTTCATTTAAAGGGGTTAGAATAGCTCTGTCTTGGAGGTATGACGGGTTGGTTTCGTTTGCCATGAAATCTGGAAAGACTTTGGCAATTAGTTGCTCAATCAGATCTGTCCCATGCCCGATTATGAACTCTTGTGGGATCTCAGTCCATGTTTCTTCCTCTTCATTGTCTACCGCGATTGCTTCAGCATTTCCATCTCCGATCTTTTGAATCCATTTGTTGAATTGTTGTTTTTGGATGTCAATCTCTCCATTTGCTTGCTGGTCATTCACCCTCATGCTCTTTTTTAACGTGAGAACCTGGCAATGGCTCCAAATAGGTGAGTTGCTGATGCAAGTCTGGACGATGTCTTGTCGTTTCCCTTATCTGGACGATGTCTTGTCGTTTCCCTTTTGTAAGAATATGCTCATTCAACACAGTTTTTGAACGCCATAAATATAATTGTATGTGTTTACCGATAAACACAATCTCACCATTAAAAAAAGCAAGCCAAAGAAATATATGTCCGGGTAAAACTACAAACGCTTCGGGTCTAATGTTTTGTCGAGGTTGAAATATAAAAACATGCTTACTTCAAACCACCAGTTCGAAATTGTAGATCATCCGGTCATTGCATGCTCCCCGCTCGCTACAGAATCATCGTCACTACCTGATTCATCGTCCGATGATGAAACAACAACTTTCCTTTTTTTCGACAGGGTTTTGTTTGGGGTTTTCATAATAGGTGTGACCTCATTTGCGCCATCATGCCTGACATAGAAAGAGGAAAATCATGAATGTACATTTTAATACCAAACGGCTTGCCTAGATTCAAGAAAAATGATCCTCACTTGTCTTTCTCCTCTGATCCATCAACATCAACAACGCGGTCTCGTGCAAGCTGCTCTTCAGCATCTACGATAAGTGGAATAGTCGGCAACCCACTTTCACCCTCTTTTTCCTACATGGTGTGTTGTTTTTGTATAAGAAATTGTATTTTTTTGGAATTAGAATTAAGAAGTATAACAACAAATGAATCTTGGTTCAATGCTCACCTTAAGAACAGGGCGAGTACTGGCAATCCGTGACACGGTGAATTTTTCGTTGTCGTTAGAAGCGGCGAAGTATGTATGCGTTTTGACCTCAAACACATGGTATGTGTTTGCTAACTGCTTGATCTCTTGCGAGAGCACACACTCTTCTGGGTTGTCCTGCACAAGCCAAAGGGCAGAATTGAGCAGAGCTACATAAAGCAAACTTTCATCCGCATTTTGTGTGAGGTTCCATTGTAAACTTACAGACACTTCTTTAAGCAGGGTCGCAACTTTCTTCTTGAGCAAGGTTTCAGCAAGGTCATCGAACACAGTTACCAGAAGGGTTGCTGTGTGATCTGAAACTTGAAGATTTAGTCTATACCTGCACGGAATTAGATGTTCACCCAATTGTGCTTTGTGGATATGGATTTGGGCGGTTTAATGAGAAATCAAAGGGGCACCACATACCTCACCAGAGGGAACTCCGCCGTCTTACAACATGAAGCACAATAGAACTGGCCTCCAATCGGGGTCAACCCCTTCCTACAGTTACGTCCACCGCACGAAAGATAGTTCCATCTGTTCTCGGGAAGTACCCTTTCAATCTTAGCCTCAATGTTGAATGTGATGGAGTCCTACAAAAGGGGAAAAAATGTCACTGGGTGTTTCTTTTTATGAGCATAAATTGAAGCCTGATTAGATTTCATATTACAGATACCTTCCTGGGAAAAGCCTTATGCTCCCTTCCTAGAAGTAGTAGCTCTGAGAGGGTTCCTTGTCTAGCAGTAATTGTAGGGAGGGGGGGCAATGTCGTAGGTAGGCCGACGGTACTGGGATGTCGCATACGATGGGTTAGAAACATATTTATAAATGCATGAGCATATAGCTATACGTGTCGACCAAACATGTACCTCATTTCAAGTTGTAATTGCTTGATAGCAGGTATGTCCTCCGTGTCATACAGCGTCGTGGCCGAGGTGGTGGACAAATAGACATCACATGCGCATGCATCAATCAAATGGCTTAAAGTTTTTTGGTGTGTAAGCTTCAAAAATAACAATAATTGAAAAAGGGTTAGAGTACCATTCCAATGTCGCACGTTCATGGAGGCCAAAGCAACTATGAATGGGGTCTTGGCCCGCTTGTTACGCTGAAGGAAGTCCTCGCCTATGCTGCCCCACATGGAGACCTTGATCACGTTTCCCCTGTGCGTATCACAAGAGGCCAAACGCAGGGTAAGTGAAACATATGTGCAATGTATACGACAGATGGCATGAAGAGCGACATGTAAATTGTACCTTTCGTTCATGAGGTGGAACTCCAGTAGCTGAGCACATGTAGGAGTGGTTCACACGGTCCCAATATTAATAGGGCAACCTACAACATCTGGCAGAGAGGAGAAACATTAGCGGGTAGGTAATTAACACTGTATTACTAAACCTAATTACATTACATTCAGAAGGCATGGAATAAGTCAATATCTACGCATAGAAGGGAATATTAAAAAAAAATCACTTTTTTATGCGCACCACAGTGCAAATATAAAATGCGCTGTGGACATATTTGTTTTGGATGGAAAAAGACAAAGCTGAATATCAATATAGTACATCATGTTTCTTATATTAGATAATGTAAACTAAGTTCCATAACACATTTATTCTATCATTTTTATTGGTAATTAGTATATTAATAAATTTATATTATTAAATGATTATAATACAATTAAATTATTTATTGTATTATATACATTCATATACATATGTTTACATCTCAAAGCTGGATATCGATATAGCATATCACTTTTCTTATATTAGACAATATAAACTAAGTTTCATAACACGTTTATTCTATACTTATTATTGGTGATTAGTTCATTAATAAATTTTAAATTTATATTATTATATGATTACAATACAACTAAATTATTTAGTATTCATTTATATATATATATATATATATATTCATATACATATTTGTAGACAATTTTTTATTTTTAGGGAAATATACATCTACATAAACTCATACCACGTAAGAGAAAAGAAATTATGACTTTTATATGTGTTTTATTAAGTTAATCAAAAGTGTAATATTTTCTATTTAACAAAAATGGATCAACTCTATGACTTATACGATTACCAACCTGATTGATCTCTCATTTTGCCACTCATTCTAGTTACTAAAAACTGCATATTAGATTCTATATTTAATAAATACAACACAAAATTTTCACAATAATAACATTAATTAACAATTAATTCCGCAATTAACAAATAAGGGGGGAAGATTGGAAGTGGTGATTAGGGTTGCAAGTCATCAAATTTCACAGTTCAATCTAATTTTGCGTCTTCTCTTCCATTTCTCTTGTGTAGTTACAAATCACTAAATTTAGAAACTCTACCAAGATGATTAAATCTCAGCCATGGATTCTATTCAATGGTCAGGATTTAATACGTTTATTTATTTGTAATTTGTAAAAAATGAGAAACGACGTCGTAAGGTTGTCAACAATTTTGACTCCCATACATAGTCCACCCCCAATTCCGTTGTTTCTTCGTTTTAAACCCTTGTTTCCGATTTACTCAAAAACCCTAGCCCCCTTTTCCTCCCCACTGCTCTAATCGACCCGACATTCAAATGGTACTTTCTATGTCTTTTTAATTGTAGTGATTGAATATCAGGTTGGAGTTTTCTGTTTTGTTTTGGAATTGCGTGGTAGTAAGTTGGTTTTTATGTTGCAGGGAGGAGAAGCGGTGAACCCAAAGGCATACCCTCTCGCTGATGCTCAGTTGACCGTTACGATAATGGATTTGGGTTCGCAAGCTGCCAATTACAAGCAACTCAAAAAGGGTGTCAATGAAGGTAATAGTTTCTGTATCTAAATTCTTTTTTGTATATCATTTTTTGGTTTCTAGGGTTTTGATCGGTTATTGAATTTGCAGCCACCAAGACGTTGAACAGAGGGATTTCTGAATTTGTAGTCATGGCTGCTGATACTGAGCCTCTTGAGATCCTTCTGCACCTTCCATTGCTCGTTGAGGACAAAGTATTTATCTATGCTGTTTTTTTGCTCTATGTTTGTGCTGACCTTTTATGTAGTTTTGAACTTTAGGCTTGTTTGAAGTAGAATCTTTTGGTGACCAGAATGCTTCGACATAGATAAACCCACTCACAGACACCACACTATTTGATTTGGGTGTTTGTATGTAAACTTTCCTTCTGCAATACTGGCATGTGTATGCATGTAGTAACGAGTCTAATGAATTTTCATTTGGTGGTTCAGTTCATTGTTACAACAATTTCAATATGTTTTTTTTTTCGCTAGGTTCGATTATGGATCAATCTGCTGTTTTAAATGAATGCTTTTGTTTGTTACCAATAGAAATAAGGGATTTAGTACAATCAAATTTAACATCTTGTGATGGTCTAAGAGGGGAAAAATTCATTCATATTTTGGTGCTCAACTTAATAAAATTTCTATATTTACTGGAAAAGAAAGGGAGGTTAACTGGTGCTTTCTATACTTTCCAATGTGAAGCCTTGATGACAATAGAAGAAGGCATTACTCGAGATTGGGATCTCTTAATTAGCTGAACAATACAATTTCAGGCTTCTCTAGATATGTCTGCTCATGCTAGTGTAGAAATGGTTGAGAGGGATGGAGACGTGTAGTTTTAGTTTTAGGAAAATTTGTCTATTCAGTCCTGAGCCATGGTTGAAGGATGCATATGGAAATAATAAATCTGGTCATAGGAGAATGCATGCAATTTGTGATGAGTGGCTGCGTATCCTTTCTCTTCATGATGCACGTAAGGTTGAATGTACTATTTGTATGTATAAGGAAGGAAGTTCTAGGTTTTTGAGTTTGCTTTTTTGTTTTGAATCAAGACTTCCCCCTCTCACTTTGTCGCTATTTCCTAACCAATTGCTGATATTTGTGTACTGTTTTTTGGGTGTAGTTAAGGATCATATAGAACAGAGTATAATTGAAGCATGACTGACCTATAAGGAATTTGGAACTGTTGAACTCGATGTCTTGAATCGGGACCAGCTGGAGTGGATACCTTTCGAAGCCTTCTGGGGGACAGTCTAGATGCCTCACAACAGTGCTACCTTCGAGTAGGATCACGAACGGGTCACCGTTGCGGACCCGATAAGAAGGTTTCGGCGGTGCAACGGTGAATTGGCTAATGGCGTAGACCTCTCCTACCAAGAGTTTGCCCGCGAAACAGTGGCTGATGTTGGCCCTCGCTACGCAGTGGATCGCACCTCCCTGCGATAAACGGCAAAAAAGGTTAGTCGTTAAGGCATTTTAAAAGTGGGGGTCGCCCTAGGTGCATTTTTTAATTACCGTATGGTCGGCTAGGATATAGTCTGAGCTTATATGATGTTTTTGCAAGGTGATGGCATCCCACTTGCGGATGACCATTGCCTTGACGGTGCATTCCATGCCCAGGGCCAGATCAGAAAAGGGGGTGTACAACGGTAACGACGCCGCTATGAAATCATCGAGGGCCCTTTGACATGCCCTTCTGCGGTGGGTTCTTGGTGGAGCTCGAGGTGTTCTTTTTTTTCGAGGAGGAAGACGATGCCATTTTTTAGTGTATGTGGGGTAATGCGGCCGAAAAACGGGCTCTAATGCAACGTCATCCACATTTATAGGTGATAACAGGTTTTTGTCGTTCTAAAAACTGCTATGCAAAATATCCAAACAAACCTTAAACCGTAGTCCTAGGTAAGTAAAGGTCGAATCCACAGGGAGGCGAATTCTATCTTAATATGCAATTTGTATGTCAAACTAAAGTAACCAAAGGGGTTTTTTTGTTTGTTTAATTAATCTAAGCATGCAAATGCAAGAATAAACTAAAGATGAATGAATTCAGTAATGGGAAAAAGCACTTAGTCAAACAACATCCACTATTCGTATGACAAGTTGATCATAGATACTCATTCAAAATCTCATGCAATGGTAATTCCAATTCCTTTTCAAATATAACTAATAGCACAACCAGATACTATTAGCACTAACTAATTAAACAACCCTGAAACTATCAAGATTCAGTTTAACAGCAGCCTTACGGATAGGAATATAGTTGGATACAATTCTAGCATAACACAACCAGATATTATCCTAGAATGTAAATCAATTCTCTTCTGCATAAGACTAGCACAACCAGTTACTAATACGATGCAGTTGCTACTCTGAAATAGATATGCTCAACCAGTAACAATCTAGATCTAGCAATCAATCAATAACAATAAACCCTAGTTGCGTCCAAATAGAGATTATCAATATCAATCATAAACAACTTAAGCAAGAGAAAGATAAAAACCATGCAATAGATTAAGAACAAGAATCTCACAACTTTATCCAAACGAAAGCTTCAGCGTCTGACTAAGCCAGGGAGGCTTAGTTCTTCATAACGTAGAAAAGGGAATTAGGGTTCAAAGAAAAAGATGATTGATTCAAGATAGGCTAGCAAGCCTTTTTTCTCAACCCTTAAATACTAAAGGAAAATAAAGCTAAGTTAACCTAAAACGAAATAATAAAAAGTAATAAAAATAATCCAAATAAAACAAATATGGAAAACACGTTCGGCGGGCTTCTGACATCGGCGGTGGTCGCCGCATCTCCCACGGCGGGCGCCGTAATCGCGGCGGGCGCCGCAATTAAACGGCGGGCGCCGCAATTAAACGGCGGGCGCCGTAATCGCGGCGGGCGCCGCAATTAAACGGCGGGCGCCGTAATCACTTCGTAGCCAAGGTCGGTGGAAAGCCAATTGCGGCGGGCGCCATAAGGTTCACGGCGGGCGCCGTAATTACGGCGGTCGCCGTCTTTGTACGGCGGTCGCCGTTCTTCGGTTCAGCTCATGCGACACTTCCGTAAAAACGCCATAACTTTTGATTCTCAACTCGGATCACGCTCATATTTTGAGGACTTGCAATAGACTTCAAGATCTAACTCCTCGAATTGGAATCACTCCATTTGGACATCTGAGTAGAGAGAACGAACCAATTGAATTCAGCACATTGTTCTTCTACTCTTCATTGCACTCCCTTGGCGCCTACTACTGGTGGCTTCCTCCTCAGTGTCTCATATGATCTCCAAAACCGCTCAAACACCTCCAAAAACACCAATTTTGCCCCCAAACACCATACACATGAATGTGTCTAAATCTATCCGAATGGCACCAATAAATCCTCTAATGACTCTTACTTAAGCCCTACAAAGTAGTGCTTATCAATAGGGAGGCTGCCAGCTTTGGAATTGTGACGTGGACTGTTATGGGAGAGAGTTGTGGGTTGAAATAGTAATTGGATTTAATTGTACCCTATTTATTTTGGTAACGGCTGGTGTTATGGCTGAGAGCTGTGGAGGATTATTATATGCATTTACTTGTATGCTTGAATTTCATAACGGATTAAAATAGTAACGGCTGGTGTTATGGTCGAGAGCTGTAAACGGATGAACAATTCAGTGAACGGCTGAATTAACATTTATCAGCCCCTATGAATTAGCATTTACTTGTATGCTTGAATTTCATAACGGATGAACAATTCAGTAAATTAGGCTTTATTGCAGGGTTTCAGTATTAGTCCCTATGAATTAGCCGCAGTGATTTGAATTAGGAGGAAGAGTTAATTAAAGTCTCCATTCTTTTTCAGAAGGTTAACTTTATATTAGATATTGATTGATAACTAACAACCTAGATATAAAATTGTTTATAGCACACAAGACTCACAAGTGTTTCCAAACATTAATTAGGTTTTAGAAATTACTCAATTAATTAATAATTAATTTTAATATTAATTGTCGGTCAAAAAAATAACTGAAATGACAAGAGTGAACCACCACTTGCCTTGAATCACAGAGAGATGAGCGGTATCACGGGAATGGTTGTTTCCGAGTAGCAACTTCAATCCCTACTATATTTCCGTTCCAGAAGCGAATCCAAGACTTACCCAAATCACACACAAAATAAATTATAATTACATAATTTATTCAAAACTGAATTTTGAAGTGTATATGTCTCAAGATTTAAATTGAATTAATTTATCTCCAATTAATTCAATTTTCAAGGCTTAATCGGTAGAACGATTATTTATACGATTAAAAAAATCGTATATTCTAAATAATCTCTTTATAAATAAATAAATCTCAAAATCTATTTATGAGTCCAGAAATTTTACTCCAAAATATTATCCGGATGAAAAGTTAATATTATAACCATTCATAGTCTAAGATAATACCCAAAGTAATTTTAATTAATTTAATTTTATAAAAATCAGATTAATTTCATCTTATTATTCAGTAATTAAGATTAATTTATTTAACCTTAATTAAACCATATAATAATAAAATAAAATAAAAAACCGAACCGAAAATCGGGAATAATACCCAGCCGGCGTCGGAGCGACACACCCTCAGTTTTCCGGTGTTCACAGAGGAGGCGGCGGCTAATCGGCGGTGGGGGCTTAGTTATTTGGAAGAGGACTCCAAGGCTCAACTAATAGTGGTGGTGGAGACGCCAATGGTGGACGGTGGTAGTCTAATTTCGTCGATGAACAGGCGCGGCCGGAAATTGGGGCTGTAGAGTTTTGATGAATTTATTGGTTGCCTAAACCTCAACGATTGGTGTCGTATTTATAGTGGTTGGATAGGTATAGGAGATATATTCGTTTCCATTCAAATTATGCAAGTAAACGATCCAGGATTGGCCCCGATGTCTCGAAGTTTCCAAAACGACGAATCCGAAATATTTCTTGCCTTATATGCTCAAATTCGATCTTGTTTTTTATTGTTTCCTTTCGATTTCTCCCGTATTATATGCGTTTGATCCTCCTCTAAAAATTCCATGAATTAATTGAAGCATTCGAGCCCAAACGGGGCCTAATTTCGCGGCCAAACCGCCATTGATGAGCATGGGAAGCTCGGCTGGCAAGGGGAAGAAGGAGGTGAACAGTACTCAGCCAGCTTTTGGCATATTTGCACTTTTGGCCCCAACTTTTCAGGTTGGGGAAAAACTGCCCTTAAATAATTCTTGAAAAATTACAAAAATTACCCAAACTTAGATATTTTAATAATTCTATGTTCCTAATATTATTTTAGCCCAAAATTAATATTTAAAAAAATTAACTTAGGCTAAAATAGGCTTAATTTAGGCTAAGACAAGCTTCAGTTACAATTCCTATGGCTTTAACCATATTTAAATCCTTTAACAAAAATTGTTAAACTTGATCTAAATATTCTAGGTTAAATTTTATAAGAGTTATTTAAATTTAGAATCAACATAATGTTAACAATGAATTTAAATAATTTATAACTTTAAAGTCGTACAACTTATATTAAGAATCTTATTTCATTTCTATTTTTGGAATTATGAAATAAATACCAAAATTCCTTTATTAGAAATAGAGTTGGGTAAATTACATAAATACCCTTACTAAAATTGAGGGTTATTACAGCCTTGGCTCGTGAGGGCACGGTGGACTAGAGCGGTGATGGCTTGGGCCATGGCTCGGGCCCGAGACCTAGTCATCAGGCCTTGAGGATCCTTGTTGATGGGTGGTTGGCACTTATCATGTGGTACACAATATATTAATATAACATAATTATTATGTATAAACACATGGAAATGTGATGCATAAATAAGAAAAATGTGATGCACAAATACATGAAATGTGATGCACAAACACATGAAATATAATACACATAATAACATAATTGTGTGCAACACATGAAAAATATGATGCGCAAATATAGAAAAATGTGATGCACAAATACACAAAATGTGGTGCACAAACACATGAAATATGACGCACATAATAACATAATATAGTGCACAAATAAATGAAAAATGTCATGCATAAATAGAGAAAAATGTGATGCACAATTCTGACCGATAAAAGTGTTGTGCAAATTCCGACTACACTGAACCGGAAATGTCAAACTGGACTCGGAAAATTATGGTATGATCCCACTCCACAAATGTCTTTAATTTCAGGTTCCGGTCTAGACCGGTCCAAACATGAAAAATTCCAGGTTGGACTGGAATGGACCATTTTATTAGAAAATTATGTGAAATAGTGAGATAATTGTGCAAAGTGTCAAACTATCTCACGAAGCCGGCCCTAGTTACAGTAGAAGAACATCTTCGGTTCTCTCCTCTCGCACCAATCGCACACCCCTCAGGCTCTCGCCAACCCCACCACGCCTGCCAGATGCAATTGGATTTATTATCCAAGATTTGCCCCAGTTTCAGATCCAGAAACTCGACGTTTCTAAGCTTTGTTCGAACTCGTCGGATCTAAGACAAGTGGCGGTTCGCTCTTGCTCATCATTCTATACTTCCATTAATTATCAATTGTTTAGTTGTTAATTAATTTGGGATGATTCTTGTTTATGTTGGGAACAGTTGTGTTAATTAATATGATTAAAATCTGATATTATAATAGGTTGTATATTCTGCTAGAATCGACGCTATTATAGTTATATTGTGTAGGTGTGGGCCGTGATGGCTTTGATGTGATTTATTGTTGTGTTAAACTGTTTAGTTAGCACGAGTATTCGTAGGGACGATGGGCTCTATGTGAGATCCAGTCGTTTCTTGATAATCAATTGGTGAAGGGGCAGTGGAGACCCTGACATCAATGGTTGTGGATTTGTTATGGATACGGACGTTGGGCTCTATGTGAGGTCCAGTCGTTCTTGATCGTGTTGTGGATATCTAAAAGCTTATAACGTGTTGTGGTTTGTTCTAGAATTAACTCAGATAAGTGCTCTTGGCGCACATAATTAATATACCTTGGCGAGTAGTGCAGCTAGGCGATAGTGCAGCTAGGAAAAACTCGTCTTAGTTTAGATCGCTCGTATGCGATGTTGTGTTTGTCTGATTATTTGAGTTTCCCAACTTTTGTCATATTCCTGTAAAGGCTCAATTCATTGGAGTCTCCTTTTGTGTTTGATTGCTATGAGGCTTGGTCTCCAGAATCTTCTCTTCTCATGCCTGTTGTTGTATTCTAGTAGAGTATGGTGGTTGACTAACGTACTCAGCTATTATTCGTGGGACGGCGAGTTTAACCTAATACGTCTACTTCGAACCATCTGCTTTGTGCCCTTACTTAGTATTTCATTAGACTAACCAACCGTAATTGTTCTCTGCATGGTTGGCTGGTGTCATCCGTTTGATTCGGCACATCAGATAAATTGAGGATCCGAGAAGGCTAGAGCGACTATGAGGATGGACGGTGTTTTGATAAACTATTTTGTTTTAAGACTTTCGCTGTGTTATTTATGCTTTAATGTTAAGACTTCCGCTGTAATAATTCCGATTTTGTATTTTGTTGTATTTGGAAATTGTTGTATTTCCGAGACGTTGGTTTTAATAAGAGTTATGATAATTGTGTATTATAACTGTGGTTTGATGGTTTATATCAACTGGAAAAGCCTGGGATGACTTCGGGATGTTATATCCGAGGTCATTGGCAGTAATACTTTCAAGGTGAGATTTGGGGGTGTTATAGTTGTGGTATCAGAGCCGAATTTTTTTTCTTACGGGTCGGGTTTAAAATGTTTTTCTGGAACAAAACTTTTGTAAACCGATCACTCGTTTGAAATGTTTTCGAAGGCTCTGAATTTTCAAGGAAAATTTTTAACCGTTCATAGTCGCGCATTTTCTAAAGTCTGATATGAAAGTTCACTTCTATGTCTAGAAAGACTAATTCTTTTCTTGTTATCTCGTAGGATGGGAGCATGTTTATCGTTGATTAGAGAGCTGGAAGATGCCGAGATGGCTCCGCCGTCTCCAGTAAGGCCGAATCTTCCTACTCCCCCTAGATGCTTTGAGGTTGGAGAATCCAGCAATCCACCCGAGGAAGTGAATCATGTGCTTCCGGAGTCAGTGGTGCTGAGATCCAACGCTGTTGTAGCACCAGTTGAGCTGTCAAGGTACGCTCTAGGCTACTACAATAACGATTATTCGTTAGAAGTGATCGCTGAAGAGGGTGAAGATATGTAATACCTCGACAGCTTAGCAGCCCGACCCATCACAGGGATGCAGCCCATACACCCCAACCCTTCACTAGTAGCTCCAAGCCCAAGGCCCAGCTATTTCTAGTAGGTTGTTGGTGAGTCTCGAACACGAGACATCACCCTTTAACAAGCTGTCAAAGCATCACTTGTCACCAATTGTGCTGCAGCGCAATTGGTGACAAGTGATGCTTTGACAACTTGTTAAAGGGTGAGGTCTCGTGTTCGAGACTCACCAACAACCTACTAGAAATAGCTGGGCCTTGGGCTTGGAGCTACTAGTGAAGGGTTGGGGTGTATGGGCTGCAACCCTGTGATGGGCCGGACTGCTAAGCTGTCGAGGTATTACATAAAAGTACACTTTTATGTTGGAGAGTGGCCTCCGAGCCCAGGCCCAACCATTTCTCTCCCCCATGAGCCGCAGCCCATGTACCCCAACCCATCCCCTAACACGGGAGGTTGTTCGTGAGTCTCGAACTCGAGACCTCACGCTTTGACAAGAAGCCTTAGGCTCTCTTGCCACCAATTACGCTGCATAATCATAGTATATAACTATATGATATAACCATAGTATATAGCTATAGAATATAATATATGATATAACCATAGTACATATATAACTATAGAATATAACCATAAGATATAACCAAATTGGATATAACTATAGGATATAACGATATAATATAACCAAATTGGATATAACCAAGTTAGATATAACTATAAGATATAATCATAGTATATAAATATATGATATAACCATAGTATATAACTATAGAATATAAATATAATATATAACCAAATTGGATATAACTATAAGATATAACCAAATTGGATATAACCATAGGATATAACGATATGATATAACCAAATTGGATATAACTATAAGATACAATTTTAATATATAACTATATGATATAACCATAGTATATAACTATAGGATATAACCATAAGATATAACCAAATTGGATATAACTATAAGATATAACCATAATATATAACTATAGGATATAACCATAGTATATAACTAAATGATATAACCATAGTATATAACTATAGGATATAACTAAAGGATATAATCATAGTATATAACTTTAGGATATAACCATAAGATATAACCAAATTGGATATAACTATAAGATATAATCATAATATATAATTATATGATATAACGATATGATATGATCAAATTGGACATAAGTATAAGATATAACCATAATATATAATTATAGGATATAACGATATGATATAACCAAATTGGATATAACTGTAGGATATAACGATATGATCCAACCAAATTGGATATAACTATAAGATATAATCATAGTATATAACTATATGATATAACCATAGTATATAACTGTAGAATACAAATATAATATATAACCATAGGATATAACCATAGGATATAACGATATGATATAACCAAATTGGATATAACTATAAGATATAATCATAGTATATAACTATAGAATATAACCATAGTATATAACTATAGGATATAATCATAGTATATTCAACTATTTGGAGGATCACAGACTGAAAAATAGAATTATTTTATGGATTAAACTCTATTTTATCGCGGTTTTCTTCTTAATATCAAATCAAGTAATCAATGTTAGACTTTGTATCCGAATAGACTCTAAACTCCCACCCTCTATCGGAACTCCCCTAAACCCTAAAACCTAACCATAAATCCTAAAATAACACTAGAAACCCCTTGGGCGCAACTAAGTTGCACCCAAAAGGTTGTGTGGGGATTGTTTTAGGGTTTAAGGTCTTTATCATTATAGTACAAAGTTTAAGATTTTCAAGTTAAAGTTGGAAAAATAACTTATAATATCTATAACTATAAGATAAAATCATAATATATAACTATATGATATAACCATAGTATATAACTATATGATATAACCATAATATATAACTATAGAATATAATATAGGATATAACCATAGTATATAACTATAGAATATAACCATAAGATATAATCATAGTATATAATAATAGGATATAACGATATGATATAACCAAATTGGATATAACTATAATATATAACCATAGTATGTAACTATAGGATATAACCATAAGATATAACCAAATTGGATAATTATAAGATATAATCATAATATATAACTATAGGATATAACCATAGTATATAACTATTGAATATAACCATAAGATATAACCAAATTGGATATATCTATAAAATATAACCATAGTATATAACTATAGTATGTAATATAGGATATAACCATAATATATAACTATAGAATATAATATACGATATAACCGTAGTATATAACCATATGATATAACCAAATTGGATATAACTATAGGATATAACCAAATTGGATATAACTATAAGATATAATCATAATATATATCTATATGATATAACCATAATATATAAATATAGAATATAATATAGGATATGACCATAGTATATAACTATAGTATATAATATAAGATATAACCATAGTATATAACTATAGAATATAATATACGATTTAACCGTAGTATATAACTATAGAATATAACCAAATTGAATATAACTATAAAATATAACCAAATTGGATATAACTATAAGATATAACTAAATTGGATATAACCATAGTTATATGTGATTTTCGAGAATAATAATAACAAACAGTTAATATCAAACGAATTGGTGGAGAAACGCACATGAATTTTAGATGAATAAAAGTATATTGAAATCTCATGATACAAACAAATTTATAGCCATGTAACCCTGATTACTTGAAAACGTCTATTACTATAGTCAAATGTACATAAGTATACAAATCTACTAGGTATTTGAATTTTCAAATCATATAGAATAACAGGATATATACAATGCGTTGAGTATGTAGTAAATTTATTTCAAAAATAATTTTTAAAATAAATTTGTTGATTTAAATACAAGAGATGGAGTGGGCGCTATTATGTAGTAGCCAAGTTTTTTTGTAAAAAGTAATAATTCTTCTGTGTTGCACAACCTGCACTAGGTATCGTCCAGAATGTAAACCGGGTTTAAATAAATAAATTTTAATATAATTTGTTTTTTTATTTTAGTAAATCGGATTCGCAAAAAAAATTAAAAAACCATACTGTTTGTGCGACATTACGTGCAGCACAAGATCTGAACCAGATTTTCAAAACCGTCTTTTCTGTGCTGCACGACGTGCCGTCTATACCTTGAACCGGATTTTTGATGAATTTTCTGTAGTGTACTTGTATTAGGTGCCGCTCAAATGAGAGTGTACGGTTAAAAAATTTGGACGAACAAATGGAAATAAGAATTCCTGATAGTGTCTAGTGTAGCCATGTATGAATTTGAAGCTTGACGGCCAAGGTTCATCCAAAAACCCCAACTTTTCAAACTTAATAAAGTTGCATTTTGTAAAACGAGGGAGAGTTTTACAGAGAATTGCAAAAATGGAGCACAAGTCAGTTGATCCTCCGGCGCCGAGAGTGGCAGTGGCTGTGTTCCTCTTAAAAGACGGCAAGCAAGTGCTGTTAGGGCGTCGCCGATCTTCCATCGGCGCATCCACCTTCGCTCTCCCCGGCGGCCGGCTCGAATTCGGTCAAATTTCTCCCTAAACTCCGTATTAATTTGACAAAAAATAAAGAGTTATTAACATCCTTTAATCTTCCGATTGCATCTTTTCTGTTGATCCAGGGGAGAGCTTCAAGGAGTGCGCTATTAGGGAGGTGAAGGAGGAGACGGGGCTGGAAATCGAGAGAATTGAGCTGCTCACGGTCACCGACAACATCATCTCCGACTCCGCCGAGCCGTCGCACTTCGTCACCATTCTCATGCGTGCCGTGCTCTGCGAAGGCGAACAGGTTCCGATGAACATGGAGCCCGATAAATGCGACGGCTGGGATTGGTATGCTTGGGATAACCTCCCAACTCCTCTGTTTCGGCCTCTTGAGAAGATTGTTCATTCTGGATTCAATCCCTTTCTCAATCTCACCTGATTAGGGTTTCATTGTTTGCCTCATTGAACACATTACTGTTTGGGCCTTGGCTGATGCCTGATTGATGCGTAACGTTGGTATGATGTTGTATTATCATCTTCATGGAGGAAATTGGTGCTTTCTTAGTAGTAATTGCTTCATGTTTTATCGAAATCAAATTTGAAGGATCAATTTGAGCAGCCATAGAAGATAAGAGCAGGTTCAGAGTTTGAGGGTTAATGCAGGCAAATTATAAGCAAATGTTGCTTCAAAAGTCTTGATCAGATGCTGAGTTCAGACATAGCAAGGTATCTTCTTGGCCCCTAACTCATTACTTCAAACTTCAACCACCACAAATTTCATGATAAATTGATGAAAACCTTCATCCGAGCTCTCATATAGTTTGGTATTTATTCGCGTCCAAATAGGAGTTTTCAATGATATCAACAAGTATAACAGGAAATGAAGGATATAGATGTTTATAAGAATTCATAACCGGATACACATTTTCTCGTGGTTATGGTAGTATACATATTACCAGGGGAGGAAAGAGTGAGACTAAAGAAGCAAAGGCAATTTAGGAGAAAGTTTTGAGGATGTTGTTAGAAGGGTCGCTCAAGAAGGCAGCGGCGTTGCTGAGGGGGCCTTGTCCAGTGGCAGCTGCCTGGATAGCAAAGCCAAGGAAGGCAACCATGGCTAGACGAGAGTGCTTGATCTCAGCCAGTTGAAGCTGCAGCTTCTTCTCGGGGTCTTCAGCCAATCCAAGGGGGTCAAAGTACTTGCCGCCAGGGTAGAGCCTCTTTTCTGGGTCGAGTTCGGCGTTCCTTTGGAACTCAATGTATCCAACCAGGATCACCTCTATCCAGATCAGCGCGGTCAAGGAGAACGGAAGCTTTAGGCCTAGGTATGATGATCCTTCTATCAACTCTACCTGGAAATCAGAACAGTAATTTCAAGAACATTTAATGGCATGTTTTTGAACAATCTCCTTGCTAAATGACCTGAAGAAACCAAAAATGTGATCCTATTTCGTAAAAGAGGTACATCTTCATTGAAGATGAACCCAATATCAATAGGATTGCCTCCATGTACGCACATGCCGAAATCTTGGAGTAGCTTATCATACATCTCCAAGATATACTAATGTGCATTTCTTTACTTCAATTGCCAAGTCATTACAACATATTATGTATATAACTCTCGCACTTATCTGATGAAATAAACATAAAACTAAATCGAAAAAAAAGAAGAAATTTCATAACACATAACAAATAGCAATTTATGAATCCTTGAATAATATTGCAAAACTCTAAACCAGAGATTAAGAAAATATTAGATGCAAAAGCAAGATCCGGCTAGAGATCATTTACTTGTTACCCTGCCTTATTTCACACAAAAAAACCTTTGAAAATCCTGCAAATATTGGTTGGCAATAGGAAAACCGAAAATGTGATCCTATTTAGTATAAGAGGTACATCTCCATAGCCTGGAGATGAACCCAATATCAATAGGATTGCTTCCATGTATGCACAAGCCGAAATCTTGGAGTAGCTTATAATCCATCTCCAAGATATACTGTTGTGCAGTTCTGAACTTCAATTGCCAACGACATAAAACAATGTATACGAATTCATGAAAAATATTGCGTACTGTAAACCAGAATTGAAGAAATCACTGATTTGAAAAGCAACATCCGGCTACAGAAATTACCTTGCCAGCATCTTGCCAAGCAACGCCGGTGAGGGCCTCGACGGCGAGGGAGCCAAGGGTAGCAAGCATGGCCCACCTGCCATGAATAACCTCACACTCCCTAAAGCGCTGGATCCCGAAGACCTCAGTGTAGGGCTGAAACGGCGTCGGATTGACCTGGGAATCCTCAACCCTCGTCCCAATAACATCCCCGGGAACGTTCTTAGCCAGGTTCTGGTCGAGCCCGTCGTAGTCGAATTGGAGGTACTCGGCGGGCTTGCCGAGGCCGAAGGGGTCGAATCCCCGGTCGCCGACCATGGAGCCGTCGAGCCACTCGGGGGACTGGGCGCCGGGGAACCAGACGGGGCGGTCGTCGGATACGGGCTTGGGGCGGGGCGGCGGCGGGGCTTTCTTGGGCTTCTTGGTGCCGAAGCTGAAAAGGGCCTTGAATCTGCCGGATCCGGGCTGCTTGGGGTCCGGGAGGCGGGTGCCGAGGAAGGAGGCGGTGGTGACGGCGGAGGCGGCCATTTCTGGGAGGTTGACGTGGGGGATTTGGGAGGGGGAGGAATGTTGGGTATGTAGGGGGAATTAATATGGACAAAGTGGGAGCGAGTGGTGTCAGTTGTGTGGGAGCCTTATCTCTCCTGGATCAGCCTCATTGCTCATGTGGCCCTTCTTCCTCTTTCGTCGCCACCACACTTTTGAATCTTTTTCTTGTTTTTATTTCCACATTAGATTTTTGGGGAATTTTTACTATTTAACGCTAGCCGTCCGTTTTTTTATCTGTTTCTACATATGCTAACACCGACAGTTTTTTTTTTTTTTTTTTATAACTTCGATCCATCGAATAGATGCTTATGTAACTTATGTTGAAGTGGACCAACATATCAAGGTCCCAAAATTCTGCTCTCGAGTGCTGGAGACGGGAGGTAGTGGGTTCAATATCTTAGTAGTATTGTTAGGTTTTTGCATTTAAGTTTTTGTATTATTTGTACTCGATCTATGTTGTGTAATTGAAGCTCCTGTTAATATCTAACATCTTGTACGAAAGCTCCATTTAATATCTAACATGTATTATAAATTCACATGAATTTTTCATATAATTATAAAAACAAAGCATGACCTATACTATTACACTTGTTTTACAATCTTTATTTATATATTTTAAGACTAATGTTATACCATCTCATATTCATTTAAAAAAATATTTAGTACTTTTTAATTTTATTTAATAAAAAATATATATATTAAATTATAGTGTAGTAGGATAAGTAAATAGATGATCAATACTACAAACGTATTTCTTTTAACCAAACATGTCACCAATCAATTATTAAGAACTCGGTTCTAAGCTAAACTATCCCATTCGAGTAGTACAAACATTTGAATGTCCGATTGAAACTTATCGAAGATACTTTTTTTTTTTTTTTTTGATGAGGAAAGAATTCGACGTACCCGACATAACAACGTCGGGTAGATCGAAAGGCCGATAAATCAGCGTCGGTCAAAACCGGACAGAAGAAACAATACAACAAGTATAGAAATTACAACAAAGCAAAAATTGAGCTAAAACGACCTAAAACGAGAGCTGAGCAAGCACGATCAGACGAAAGCGCCATCGGTAGACGAGTCAGACAGGAGAACTCCTGCAGAAGTGCTGAACGGACTACCATGACGTTGCCCTCTCTTCAAAGATGGATCTTCAGGAGCCTCAACCATGACGTTGCCCTCGTACATGAGGGATCTTCATTGAGCCACAGACACGACCACGACCACTTCCGGACACTCAAGCAACACCTTAGATCAATTCTACAACTGCAGCGAGGAATTTGTCACCCATACTTGAAACAAACGAAACCGAATTAGAATACAAGGGTGAAAATTGATGTACAAAGAGAACATCAATTAGTCTTGTTGTTTGATAATTCTTTATAAGAAGAAAGTTAAAGAAATAAATGTCTACATTTTTTTTTTGGGTGTTAAGGCCCAACTTCAAATTTTGGAATGAAACTTGAATTTGGGCCTTCAATAAGGTTTGATTTAGATCGAGTTGTGTACCAGGACAACCAATATGGTAACATATGGGCCGAAAATTCACAAAGTAACTTATGGGCCGGGAATGGGCCAGGAATTTGATCAAGGGGATGAAACTAAAGCCCAAAGCCCATAATTAATATCTGATAACCTAACCTAGAATGCCAAAAGGAAACAATGGCAGTAAAGGGAGAGAGGTCGGTCTCGGCGGCGTCTAGATCGGGAGCACCCGCCGGCGAGAAGGAAATCAGCCTTCAGGCAAGGCAAACGGAGGTGCCGACAAAGCCAAATCCGACATACTTGGTGGTTTTGCGATGAAGCTTTGGTACGAGTGTGGCGTTGGCAGATCTTGTCGCCAATGAGGAGTTCAGCCATAGGTTTGAACCAGAAGAGGTATGGCGTAGGGAGAGTTGGCCGGAGGAGGTGGTCCGAGTTGTGGGTCAAGCATTTAAGCGGTGGTGGAGAGACCTTGGAGAGGCGCGGAGACAGAAGGCCGAAGACAGATACCACGGTGAGACGTGGTTGCCGATGAGGCACGGTTGCCGGTGAGGCGCGGGTGTCGGTGGGTCGGTGCGGTTCAGCATGGGCCGTTTCGAGGCGCGGATCTGAGATCAAGAGCAGATCTCCGGATCTGGATCAAAAAGCTGAACCGGATCTGGAATTTTGTTGTTGTTGATGTCGGTTTTGGGTGGGCTTGGTTCATGAGGTTTATCCTCATTAATTAGTTGTTGGTCTTGTATGCTTGTTGTTGGTATTTTGGGGTTACCCACTGAGGATTCAAATGAAGTTTTACTGTATTTGTTGTTGATTGTTATTGTTGGGAGGGATTTGCCTCTTTGTTTAGATGGGGTTCTTCCAATAGCCTTGTATTGTTGATAGTTGTTGATTGGGGGTTGAGATGAGTTTGGGTTTTTGGATAAAGCGGCGGTGAAGGGGTTATCCCTAGAGCGGCGGCGGAGTGGGGTTACCCTTGGCGTGGTGGTGAAGGGGGTTGCCCCTAGAGTTGTGGTGGTGGGGGTTTACCCCGATAACGAGAGGCGGTGACAGTGGGTTGCAACAAGCGGAGAAGCGGGGGTTTCCCCTTACGGTGGCGGAGCTCGGCTTTGAGGTGTATGAGCCTTATGGGTGAAATTAACACCGATTTGAGGTGTATGAGCATAGATCGTTATCTTCTGATAGAAGTTTTGATGGTGGGTTGCAGTTTATCTGCTTAGAATCAGATTAGAATGCTTGGTTAGCAGGGGCGGTTGAGCTAGGGTGTCATCCTGGGAGACGATGAGCTAGGAGAAGGGGGTTGTAGACGAGAGCGTTTAACTCTTAGGTTTGTTTTCGCCGGTGAGGCTGGTGCCGGGGGGCAGTCGCCGGTGAGGCGAAGTGGGTAGGGCCTTTAGGGCCGGCTCGTTGAGAGCGTTGGGAGCGTTTAGCTCTTTTACCATAGCATTTTTGTTGTTTATGAGATATCGAAGATACTTTATTGAATATGAGAATTGCACGCAAAAAAAAAGCGATAAATTTCATACTCACTGAACAAGTATCGGAAGGAACGTGTTGACGTCAAGCGGCAATTTGAGATCGAAGTTAAAAAATCCGTAGACTATTACCAACCGAAAATCATGTGACTATTACCAACGGCAATTTCATACTCACTGAACAAGGTCATCCCAAAGTTTTTTTACGATATCGAAACATGTGATATATGGAAGATTGAGAGGAGGATCAATCGTCTGCACCACCTACCCGACAAGTATGGAGTTGACGCTGAGCTAATCGCCAAGCTCGGGAGTGCCATTGGCCAGCTTGGAGAGGTTGCCATTAATGAACCCGAGTTTGCGTTTCGCTCGAAAGGGTGTATAATTGTGAGTCATTCACTATAATTGTCACATTTAAGAACAACCAGACAAATAGTAAGACTAGGATGACATGAGGGGTGAATGTAGTATGGTAATTTGTGTTGGAACTCATTTTTACCAAGTGGCGCCGGACACTTTTCCGGGCACAATTCCGGTGGGCTCCGGCCATTATCAACACCGGGAAATGGAAGCATTGGCTTCCTCTACGCGAGCACATTCTCGTAGTGTGCTCATACGACAAAAATGATTTCCGTTTGAATGAGAAATGGAGGCCCAAAGTAGCTTGTATGAAATGCAAAACTTGGGAAATGTGAGGGATAGACTCTTGTCCCACATTGGAAAATTGGAGGTAGGAATACCACCATATATAGAGGAGAAATGGACTCAAGGTTGTGACCTTGGGTCATTACCCATTTTCAATGGGGAGAGGACCTAGCTCATCAAGCCCACACGCGCGCCGAGCCGTGCCGGGCTTGGGCTTGCAAGTCACCTATCTTTTTGGGCCAATCCGGAAGCCCATCAGTGGGCTTGGGCTTTGATCTGGCACATGGAGAGATATGGGCTGCAGACCTAATCGTCCGCCATCAATACCGAAGATCGTCCTCCATTAATAAAAAAGATCTGCAACGTTAATGCACAAGATCTCCAACGTTAATGCACAAGATCTCCAACGTTCTCCTACTAAGATTTCTGAAGCTCTATATAAGAGTGGAATACCTCTCATTCGAAACAGACAGCAGAAAACGATCCTCCTCCTCCTCCTCCTCTCTGTTTTTCCAAAATCGTGTCTGAGGGTACTCCACAGAATTGGTTCATAGCCTTCTGGGTTTTGGTTGCGCAATTCAGAAGTTGTCAAGCAGTTGTATCCTGGGATTCGGAACGCCATCAAACCGTCGCAATACGGGGCGTTTTCAGAATTAAGGAGAGAGATCTCGTTCTCGACTCTGATTCGTAATTCAGTTCGGTATAATTTCGTTTAATTCTTGTGCGTTTTATTCTTGCAGTTTACATTTCGAATTTGCGTTCCTACAGTCTTAATTCTGAACTCGTTTATACTGCATTATCGCACTAACGAAATTATGTTCGGGTTTCTTTCTCCACTCTCGTAGGAACAATTGTCGATCTCTTTCCCGAATTTTCTGTGCATTTCTCTGTTTCAGTTTCTGCACAGTTTCAGAATCTGTATTTGCATCTCTAATCTGTTTTTGTGCAGGGGAATTTATTTTTTTCCGCAAACATTTCGATTCTATTTCTGCGCTTACTAACTCGTGTCTGCACATGAACTTTTTCGTTTCAGCACAGAATTGTCGATTCTGCACAGAAAAATTCTGCTTTTCTGCATTCGTATTTTTTTTCGATTCTACATTTTTCGAATCTGTATTTTTACTGTTCGTAATATTATTTTTCTGCAGATCGTAAATTTTTATTCGATGTTTCGTGAATTATTTTCTGCCTAACTCGTTTTTTTTGCAGGAATTATTTCAAAATATTTCGAATCTATTTCTGTGCATTTTTTTCTAACGTGTGTTGCAGGAAAATTCGCATCGGGATCTTGTTCGAATTAATTTTCGAAATCTGTACTGACCATTTCGAATTGTCTTCGAATTCGTTTCTACTACTATTTCGGTTTAACAATTTAATTCCGTATTAAAATTGCATTTCGTAAAATTCTTTACTGATTTCTGGTTGCGTTTCTGTGAACAGATTCAGTTCTCATGGGTGATAACATCGAGAAATCTATCGCTGAGGTTGCTGGGGCCGGAAACGGAAACCCGACTGAGTCGACATCCCAAATTCAGTTTGGGAATGGTCTGCCAGCGGTAACTCTGCCAACAGGAAATGTGCAAGCAGTGAATCTACAAGATGCACACCTGACAACAGCTAATCTGCAAGCTGCAGTGATAGGGACTTCTGAGGTTCGTCAGACTGTCCATCCAGCTGCTCTTCAGACTGTTGTACCGACAGTCCATATGCCTGGCGCTGTGAACGTTGGCTTGATGCCGGACAAGTTCGATGAAACTGGCTTCAAGACATGGCAGCAGAAGATGTTCTTCTTCCTGACCACGTTGAAGCTTGAGAAGTATCTGACTGAGGATAAGCCTGTGCTGTCGCCTCATAATACAGATGCATACCTGCTAGTCAGTGTTGAGGCATGGACTCATGCAGACTTCATGTGCAAAGGTTGGGTACAAAGCCGCCTGATCGATCCACTGTACAATGTGTACAGCAAGGTCAAGACCTCCAAAGAGCTCTGGACTGCTTTGGAGAAGAAGTACAAGTCTGAGGATGCAGGCTCGAAGAAGTTCGCAGTGGCGAAGTTTCTGAACTACAAGATGGTGGATAATAAGCCCATCATGAAACAAGTAGAAGAGCTGTAGCTCCTAACTCATGAAATCATTTCTGAGGGGATGTCTATCTGTGAGACGTTCCAGGTTGCTGCATTCATTGAGAAACTTCCTCCAGGCTGGAAGGAGTTCAAAAGCTACCTGAAGCACAAGCGAAAGGCAATGACTGTGGAAGACTTGATAGTCAAGCTGCGGATTGAGTCAACCAACCGCAAAGCAGAAGGGGTTGAGCCTGCTGAACAGAAGGCTAATCTGGCTGAACACAAAGACAAGGGGAAGAAACGAAAGTTCCAACCCCAAAGCTCCAACAACTTCAAGAAGCAACCAGCTAAGAAGTTCAGTGGGAAGTGCCACAAGTGTGGAAAAATGGGTCACAAGGCTGACGAATGTCGTAGCAAGGCTGATCCGCGCAAGGACAAGGGGAAATCCCAAGCCAACATGACTGAAGGCAAGCTCTCGGATTCTGATCTGTGCGCTGTGACGTCTGAAGTCAACATGGTTGAAAGCAACCCTAGGGAATGGTGGTACGACACAGGTGCTATCAGACATATCTGCTCTGATAAGGGATGCTTCACCACCTATCAGCAGAGCAAGACGGACGAACATCTGTTTATGGGGAACTCGTCCACATCCAAGGTGGAAGGTTACCGGAAAGTGGTGTTGAAGCTGACTTCAGAAAAGGAGCTGACTCTCACCAACGTCATGCATGTGCCTGACATAAGGAAGAATCTGATCTCCGGCACTCTGTTGAGCAAGAACGGATTCGCGACCAACTTCGTGTCTGACAAGTTGGTTCTCTCAAAGAATGAGGTATTTTTGGGCAAGGGTTATGTAAAGGATGGACTGGTCAAAATGAATGTAATGACAGTCATCCCAAAAACTATTGTAACTGATGTTTCAATGAATAAGACTAATCCTATTGCTTATGTTGTTGAGTCTTTTAATACTTGGCATGAACGGTTAGGGCATGTGAATAACAAGTCTATTCAAAGATTAATGAACATGAACCTGATTCCAAAATGCAAATCAAGTAAAGACAAATGTGAAGTGTGCGTACAGGCCAAACTCACAAAAAACGCCATCCCCACATGTTGAGAGAACAACTGAACCTCTAGGTTTAATACACACAGATTTGTGTGATTTAAAATATGTGCAAACTAGAGGCGGTAAAAAGTATTTCGTAACCTTTATTGATGATTGCACAAAATACTGCTATGTATACTTGCTAAGAAGCAAGGATGAGGCCTTGGAAAAGTTTAAGGAATACAAGTTGGAAGTTGAAAACCAACTTAGTAAAACCATAAAGATTATCCGAAGTGATAGAGGAGGCGAGTATGATGAACCTTTCAATGCGTTCTGTAGAGAACACAGGATTATTCATCAAACAACTGCTCCCTACTCACCAGAATCTAACGGAGTTGCGGAACGAAAGAACCGGACCCTGAAAGAGATGATGAATGCAATGTTGCAGGAATCTGGGTTATCCCAGAACATGTGGGGGGAAGCGCTGCTTACCACCAACTATATCCTGAATAAGATACCGCATAAAGTTACTGGCAAGACGCCATATGAACTTTGGAAAGGTAACATACCTTCGTACAAATACCTCAAAGTGTGGGGGTACCTAGCAAAAGTGGCAGTACCACCTCCTAAAAAGGTCACAATTGGACCTAAAACCGTTGATTGTATTTTCATAGGATATGCACATAACAGTAGTGCTTATCGGTTTCTGCTACATAAATCTGACATACCAGATATACATGTCAATACAATAATGGAATCAAGGAATGCGTCCTTCTTTGAAAACGTGTTTCCGTGCAAGGATAAAGAACATCTAAAACGAACACGTGAACAAAGTGAAGCAGGTACTTCTGTAAATGAAACAGAAGATGAACCTAGACAGAGCAAGAAAGCTCGAAATGAACCAGAAGCTGAACCTAGACGAAGCAAAAGAGCTCGAAAGGAGAAAACCTTTGGGCAAGAGTTCATAACGGCCTTTCTCTTGGAGAATGAGCCTAGAACTTTCAAAGAAGCCATGTCTACACCTGATGCGCCTTCATGGAAGGAAGCAGTTAAAAGCGAAATCGACTCCATTATGCAGAATCATACATGGGAGTTAGTTGATTTGCCACAAGGGTGTAAAGCACTTGGGTGCAAATGGATCTTCAAAACCAAATTGAAAACCGATGGCTCAGTAGATAAGCACAAGGCGAGGCTTGTGGTGCAAGGATTCCGGCAAAAAAAAAGGCCTGGATTTCTTTGACACTTATTCTCCAGTTACGAGAATAACCTCAATAAGAATGCTAATAGCAATAGCAGCATTACGAAACCTTGAAATCCATCAAATGGATGTAAAAACTGCCTTTCTAAACGGAGAATTAGAAGAGGAGATATACATGAAACAACATGAGGGTTATGTGGTTCCTGGACAGGAACACAAGGTGTGCAGACTTGTCAAGTCTCTATATGGACTCAAACAAGCTCCAAAGCAGTGGCATGAAAAATTTGACAATGTCATGATGTCAAATGGCTTCAGCATCAATGAATGTGACAAATGCATCTACGTCAAGGACACTCCAAATGGTTATATTTTGTTGTGTTTGAACGTAGATGACATGCTCATTATTGGAAGCAATAAGGACATGATCAACCGCACTAAGAACATGCTTAGTGGGAAGTTCGACATGAAAGACTTGGGATTAGCAGATGTCATACTAGGGATTAAAATCACTAGACATTCTGAAGGAATTATCCTGTCTCAAGCACATTATGCTGAAAAAGTATTTGAGAGATTCAAGAACTACTCAAGCGGGACTGCAAAGAGTCCCGTGGACCCCCATCTTCATTTGACTAAGAACTCGGGGGATGCAGTGTCACAGTTGGAGTACGCACGTGTGATTGGAAGTCTCATGTACTTGACCAATTGCACAAGACCTGACTTGGCACACTCAATCAATGTACTGAGTCGCTACACAAGTAATCCAAGACACAAACACTGGAAATGGATAACTAGAGTATTAAATTACTTGCGTTATACTCAAAGTTATGGGTTGCACTATGGTAAATATCCAGCAGTTCTGGAAGGATACAGTGATGCAAACTGGATATCAGATTCCAGAAACTCAAAGTCCACAAGTGGATATGTGTTTACACTTGGTGGTGCAGCGGTATCATGGAAATCTTCGAAACAAACACTATTGGTCAGATCCACTATGGAGTCTGAGTTCATTGCTTTAGACAAAGCAGCAGAGGAAGCTGAATGGCTTCGAAATCTTTTGGAAGATATCCCGATGTGGGAAAAACCAGTGCCATCAATAAGTGTACACTGTGATAGTCAATCGGCTATAGCTCGGACACTGAGTCGTTTGTACAATGGTAAGTCACGTCATATACGAAGACGACATAAAACCATTAGACAACTACTCTCGCATGGTATAATCTCAATAGATTATATCAAGTCGGTTGACAACCTAGCGGATCCATTTACTAAAGGTTGTCACGAGATCAAGTTGTTAAATCATCAAGATGAATGAGTTTAAAGCCTATGACTAAAGAGGATGCTTGATGGTGAACCCTACCTACATGACTGGAGATCCCAAGAAGTAGGTTCAAAGGGAAAACTAAATCAAACTGAATCAAGATGAGCACTGGGAGACTAAAGTCTCCTCCCAGTTCTTAGGATGATGAACAGTGCTACCTGTATGAGTTAAGGTTAAGCTTGGCTTTTAATGATTCCATAGCTTTGAAATAAAAGTGGGGTATGACGGGATACTCTTCATGGAAATCACCTTATGAGTGTGAAATGGGGCCGTTTCTAGGAGAATTAAGAAAGGCTAAATTCTCCAAGTTCACTCATGAATAACCAGGGATGTTCAAGGCCAAAATGAACACAACAAGAGAACCTAGTTCTGTGAGAAGATGAAATTGTGTGATAGTTATTGTCTCGGTTTACATCAAAGCCCGGGTGGTTCAAGACATCATGCTCACTACCTGGTCGAGTAAATCCGATAGCTAGTCACTATGGGTGGTTCAAGGCTGAAACATGCTACCAGCCCAGATGCAGTGATTTTTCGACTGTACTCTCAAAAGTCTTTCTGTTTTTTAACCACTGTTTAGAATCATTTCTATTCATGTGTGGGATTGTTGGAACTCATTTTTACCAAGTGGCGCCGGGCACTTTTCCGGGCACAATTCCGGTGGGCTCCGGCCATTATCAACACCGGGAAATGGAAGCATTGGCTTCCTCTACGCGAGCACATTCTCGTAGTGTGCTCATACGACAAAAATGATTTCCGTTTGAATGAGAAATGGAGGCCCAAAGTAGCTTGCATGAAATGCAAAACTTGGGAAATGTGGGGGATAAACTCTTGTCCCACATTGGAAAATTGGAGGTAGGAATACCACCATATATAGAGGAGAAATGGACTCAAGGTTGTGGCCTTGGGTCATTACCCATTTTCAATGGGGAGAGGACCTAGCTCATCAAGCCCACACGCGCGCCGAGCCGAGCCGTGTCGTGCCGGGCTTGGGCTTGGGCTTAGGGGTCACCTAATCGTCCGCCATCAGAAAACGATCATCCTCCTCCTCTCTGTTTTTCCAAAATCGTGTCTGAGGGTACTCCACAGAATTGGTTCGTAGCCTTCTAGGTTTTGGTTGCGCAATTCAAAAGTTGTCAAGCAGTTGTATCCTGGGATTCGGAATGCCATCAAACCGTCGCAATACAGGGCGTTTTCAGAATTAAGGAGAGAGATCTCGTTCTCGACTCTGCTTCGTAATTCAGTTCGGTATAATTTCGTTTAATTCTTGTGCATTTTATTCTTGCAGTTTACATTTCGAATTTGCGTTCCTACAATTTAGAGTCTAAAGAAGTCTGTTTTATGGGTACGTCAGTCATGATGACGCAAAAACGAAGAAAGGCACGAGGACGAAGCGACTGAGGAAGGGAGGGTCGACGTTGCTAGAGAAACTGTGACGGCCAGGGGGATTTCGAGAATTAGGCACCTAGGCTTGTCAAAACACATGTCATGACACATGTCAAGCCGCCCTAGCCCCTTGCTCCGCCGCTACTTGAAGACTACTGCTTCTGAGGAGTCCAGCTCCACGTCAGCTGTAATCACCTCCACTTCAGTGTAACAGAAAATTAGTCTGTTGTTACTTGTCATTGTAAATCTCATTTTCTCTATAAATACTCTTAGCAGAGTACTTGTATAATTCAATTGAGTAATGAATAAAATCCTCTCTTTTCTATCTCTCTTTTATGGTTTTCTCAATTGTAACATGGTATCAGTGTAAAAGCCATGGTTCGTCCTTTTGTTCCCGCTCCAATTCCACCAAATCATTGGAGTCCTGACAATGGAGGTCGCAATTCAGCTGATCGAGATCAAAATTCAGCCGATCGTGATCGAAATTCAGCCGATCGTGATCGTGTTCCTGGAGATCCGGTTCCCGCTGCTCGCAACAACGGAGATCGCTTCAATGGCGGTCGCAATCCTGCTGTTGAGCCTTTTCATCCTATGGATGAATTATACTTACATCATTCCGATCATCCCTCGTATGTTCTTTCTACTGCTCCTTTGAATGATCGCAATTATGTTTCTTGGAAGAGATCTGTTGAGGTCTCTCTTTTTGCTAAGAACAAGTTAGGTTCTGTGAATGGTTCTTCTATTCGTCCTCCTATTGGTTCTCCTCTCCAGATTTACTGGGATCGATGTGATAAAATGGTGCTTGCTTGGTTATTACATTATGTGAGTCCTGATATTGCTGAATCCATTCTGTATTGCAAGAATTCTGCTCAGATTTGGCGTGAACTTGCTTCTCGCTTTCATCGTGTTGATCGGACTCAAGTTTACAGAGTTCAACGTGATATTCTTTCTCTTTCACAAGGGAATCTTTCTATTACGGCCTACTTCACTTGTTGCAAGAAATTATGGGATGAGTATCTTTTGATGGTTGAAGATAAAGTTTGTGATTGTGGTTCTAATGTTGTTGCTCAAAGTATTCTCCAAGATCAGCAAGTTGTTCAGTTTCTCATGGGATTAAACGATGCATATTCTCTTACTCGTGGTAATATCCTCATGCTCACTCCTCCTCCTTCCATTGATGTTGTTTATCATATGGTATTGCAAGAAGAGTCTCAAAGAGATCTTCAAGTTTCTCACAATCCAGTTGATGATGAATCCTCTGCTTTGGCTGCTCAGAGAAGAGGCAGTTCTGGTTCTCGTAATGGTCCTCCTTCCAATGGGAAGCGAAACTCTTATTTCTATGAGCATTGCAAACAGAATGGTCATACTGTTGACCGATGCTGGAAATTACATGGTTATCCATCTAATCATCCTAATTACAATTCTAAGCTTGCTGCAAATGCTTCCGCTGATGACACTGATTCTGAAGTTTCTGGAGCTTCTTCTTCTAGTCCTATGTTGACTCAAGTGCAGTATGATCAACTCATGTCCTTGCTCAGCAAACAGTCCTCTAGCACTGACTCGTGTGCCTTTCTTGCAGGTAATGCTTCTTGTCTTCTTTCTTGTATCCAGTCCTCTTCTTGGATTCTTGACAGTGGCGCCACTGACCACATTACACCCAATCTTGACCTTCTTGCTTCTGTTATTTCTCCACCAAAACCACTTACTATTATCACACCTAATGGCCATAAATCTCCTATTTGTCATCTTGGTTCCACATCTATTTCTCCTACTCTTTCCTTGTCCAATGTTCTTCATGTACCTGAATTTTGCTTTAACCTTCTTTCAATTAGCAAAATTTGTAAAGAGTTCAATGCTAATGTTGTTTTTACACCTAATGATTGTTATCTTTAGGGTCCTTTGATGAAGAGGCCAATTTTGCTTGGTAAGGAAGATCGAGGTCTATATGTCATACATGGTTCTGCTCTTGATAATAAGGTTACTGTTGTTGGCTCTTCTGCTCTATCCTCTTCTTTGCTTCATACCAACATTGATCTCTGGCATTGTAGGCTAGGTCATGCTTCTTATGACCAGTTGAGATGCTTGCCTTTTCTTTCCAATTCTGTCAAAACACAATGTATATGTACTTTTGTCCTAAAGCTAAACATCATAGAAAACCTTTTCATGTTTCATCTAGTCGTGTCATTGCTCCTTTTGATCTTGTTCATGTGGACACTTAGGGTCCATACAAACACATTACTCATAATGGTTTTCGTTATTTTCTGACTCTTGTTGATGATCACACAAGATGTACTTGGACTTTTCTGATGTCACATAAAAGCAATGCTTTAACTGTTCTTCAATCCTTTGTTCATCTCATTCAAACACATTTTCATACCAAAATCAAAACATTCAGGACTGACAATGCTCATGAATTTGCTGATATTCCTGCAAAAGCCTTTTACTCTAAACATGGCATCCATCACCAAACCTCTTGTGTTGACTCTCCCCAACAGAATGGGATTGTTGAACGTAAACATAAGCATCTTCTTGAGGTTGCAAGGGCTCTTTTCTTTCAGGCTCACATTCCATACAAATATTGGGGTTACTGTATTCTCACAACCACATTTCTCATTAACAAGACACCCCTACCATCTCTTCAAAACACATCCCCTTTTGAGCTCTTGTTTCATAAACCTCCAGACTACCAATTTTTCAAATCCTTTGGATGCCTAGCCTTTGTTTCTACTCTTAAAAGAGCTAGAGACAAATTTCAGTCACGTGCATCTCCTTGTGTCTTCTTAGGCTATTCTTTTGGCAAGAAAGCTTATACTATGCTAGACTTACACACTCATAAAGTCTTTCACACTCATGATCTTACTTTTCATGAGAAACACTACCCTTTTCACTATATACATTATGTAACCACTACTTCTTCTTTGCCTACCCTTACTTCTGACTTTCCCTCTCACATCTTTTACCACAGACTACTCCTATTTTACATGTCACTTCACCTTCTCCTTTTTCTAACTCTTCATCTGTGCCATCACCCAGTCCAGCTCCACCTACTATGTCACCTACTCTCAGTACTGTGCCAACTACTCTCCCACCTCCTATGCCTATGACACGGACATCCAACATGTCTCACAAGCAACCTTTTTATCTACAGGACTATGTGTGTTCATATGCTCGTGTACAATTGGTTTCTCCTTTGCCTACTTCTCATTTTGCTCTTATTTCTAACCTTTCATCTTATATTGAACCATCCTCTTACCTTGAGGCGTCCAAAGATTCCAATTGGGTTCTGGCTATGAAAAAGGAAATAGAGGCTTTACAGGCAAATGGTACATGGGAAATGGTTCCCCTTCCCCCAGGTAAAAAGGCAGTGGGGTGTAAGTGGGTGTACAAGGTGAAGCTTAATTCTGATGGATCATTAGAGAGGTTCAAAGCCAGATTGGTGGCCAAGGGCTTCACTCAAAAGGCGGGTGTTGATTATCATGAGACCTTCTCTCCGGTTGTAAAGATGGCTACTATCCGGAGTATTATCTCAGTTGCTGCAGACAAAGGCTGGATTCTTCATCAATTAGATGTTAACAACGCCTTCCTACATGGTGTATTGGATGAAGATGTGTTTATGCGTATGCCAGAAGGTATTCCCAATCCACATCGCTCTATTTGTCGACTTAAAAAGTCACTTTATGGTCTCAAGCAAGCATCCAAGCAATGGTTTCATCGTCTATCATCTGCTCTCCTTTCTCTTGGCTTCCTCCAATCCAAGAATGACTACTCCCTTTTCATTAAGAAGAATTCTACTGCTATTACTCTTGTGGCCATCTATGTGGATGACTTGCTTGTCACTGGCTCAAATGCTTCCTCTATTGCTTCTCTCAAGGTGTTTCTTCACTATGAGTTTAGCATTAAAGATCTTGGTCGTCTTTACTATTTTCTTGGTCTAGAAACTTCTTACAAGATATTATCTTTTATGGAAAGATAAGATATGGACCCTAAAATACTAATATATCAAATAGAAGATAATATCTCTAACACTTTTCTATCTCTCTTTTCTGGTTTTCTCAATTGTAACACTACTTATGTGTTCATAAATTAAATATTGTACTATGTGCATAAATTTTATACTACGTGTACATCAATTATTAAAAATGCATGTTAATAAATTTTGTACTATGTGTGTATAAATTTTGTAATGTATTTGTATTAACTTATTGAAAAAGACACGTGTATAAATTTTGTAATATATTTATTATTTTGTACGTCTTTATAAAACTTGTACCGTATATAACATTTTTAAGTCTGTATATAAGCGTCAGTTTCGACTTGAATCTGACCCTTAGTTTATAGGACTTTTCTTATAAATTATAGTGCTATGTCAGAATATATAAGATATTTGTACGATCATAAACGACCCTTAGTTTATTTGCAACTACATTACATTACATTATTTGGATTACCAACCCGAATATATATAATATTTTAGTGCAAGATGTACACTTTAGATATTTTGTAAAAAAGAAAACTTTATTTCTTTTTGTTAAAAAATTATTGCTTTGTAAAGATAATGTATATCACATTAGAACCGAGAAAAAATCGAACCTAACATCGAAAGTTGATGAGTTACTAAATTGATTTTGGGTTAAAATCTTAATTTGTGTGTTGGCCTTATTGCATGCTCGCCGGTCCCTATATTAACCCTTCCAACTTTAATATTTTTAGTGTTCGTTTGGTTAGTAACTAAATTTTTATGATTTTAAATATTTTAAGAAATAATATTAAATATATGTGTTTGGTTGATTTTTTATTTTTGAAAAATACGGATATTTCAATTCCTGAGATTTTTAATTCCTACAAAATACATGAAGTGTAATCACATAGTAAGTGGTAAGTAAGATTTTTTTTCCATATTTTTCATGATTTAGATTTTAACCAAATATAATTTACCAATTCCCATAAACTCAAATTCTCAGATTTTGATTTTATATAAATAAATTTTTAAAAATTACACTTCCCTTATTCAACCAAACGAGCACTTATTTTGTTCACAATATATATTTTCCAATCAATACATTAAGGTCGGAGTGTAGATTGTACGTACTGCGAATGTGGACGATATATAGAACAAGGGATCGATATATCCTTTTCAGTACCGAATGAGGTCATGTAATCTTATTTTAGATCAATGTTTTTTTTAGTATGTGTCCATGGCCACACTCTAAGAATTTATTTTTTGACAATTATTTAATTAGCCACTAGTTTAATCTTGTTTGTTAAGAGTTTATCAATTCTCTATTAGAGAATATTTTAAAGATAAATTTTCTATTTAAGCTTGTTAGCATGTGCCCATGGACACACACTAGAAAAACAGTTAAATCAATTGAGTAACTCATACTCAAATAAAATAAACACGGAGTATGTTTTTTATGATTCACCCTACCTACAAAACTCCATAACTAAGATGTAATCAAACTCACCGACTATCGTCATCATATTATTCGTATATTAGTCGGCCGATTACTATAAGACATAGGAGTATTCAATTAAAAGTGCTGGCTGGCTTCTTCCTTAACTACCACAAAGACATATGCAGCCAAAGCTACAGCAATGGAAAAAAAGAGAAAGGATGCAATTCAACACCAATCAGGAATTGAGAAGTGGGTCCCACTTGATGAAGACACAGGAGAGAAGCCAAGCTGTCTAATAAAGTTATATTCTCAATGTTCAATACTATTAACAAGTGCTAATTAATCTTTAGTTCTAAGGCAGATTTTCAGCCATCTCCTCTTTTTCTTCATCTGGGTTTTTTCCCTTATCTGTGTTAATTGGAGATTTAGACTCTAATACCATCTGGGTTTTCAATTATTCCTTGCTTAATCACTCCTACTATATCAGATTTGATCTTTTAGTGTTTTTTTGAAAGTGTGTTTTGGTGAATTGGGGGAGAATTATGGCGGAGGCAGACAGATATGAGCCCATGAAGGAATTGGGTTCTGGTAAGTTTGGGGTGGCAAGGCTGGTCAGAGATAAGAAGACAAATGAACTTCTTGCTGTCAAATACATTGAAAGAGGGAATAAGGTATTTAAAAAAAAGAGTTAATCTTTTATGCAATCAGTAAAGATTGGTATACTATATGTGTGTATGTATTTGTGATCTGTTTGGATTTTCAGATTGATGAGAATGTTCAGAGGGAGATCATCAACCATAGGTCATTAAAACATCCAAATATAATCAGGTTTAAAGAGGTAACTTACTTACTAATATTAGTATCTATCATTTACTGTTATAAAATGATGTCCTGTGAAACTAGATTGTAACTTTTATTAACAAACTGATCAAGGATCATCAAGACTAACTCATCCAATGTTTTGATTGTAGGTATTTTTAACTCCTACACATTTAGCCATTGTCATGGAGTATGCAGCTGGAGGCGAGCTCTTCAACAGCATATGCAACGCTGGTCGGTTTAGTGAAGACGAGGTACATAGCTTATTCATTCTTGATTACATCAACGAGCGTATATGCGCAGATAAGCCCAGTACACAAGCCTAATAAGGTTCCATCCTAAAACCAATTGACAATAGGAGGAGTAGTCCATCAAACTTAGTATCAAGTTATGTCTCAACTTTCGATGTGGGACGTTTATATTTATATTCCAACAACATGAAAGTGATTCAATGTCCAGACAGACCTAAAACATTGAGAGAAGCATAACAAAAACTTACAAATGAAAGAAAAAGGTACATTTCAAAGATCCACAAACGAAAGAGATCGAAGGAGCTTATACATTCAATTAGTGTTTATTCTTGTCCTAATTTTTTTGTGGTTCTACATTCATATTTTTCCACAGGCAAGATTTTTCTTCCACCAGCTAATATCAGGAGTCAGTTACTGTCATTCCATGGTATGATCCTCACCTACTTCATGTGTAAATCCTATTCCTTGGGTCAATTTTTTTTTTGAAATTGTGACTACTTGCAGGAAATTTGTCACAGGGATCTGAAACTAGAGAACACCCTCCTGGATGGAAGTCCTACACCGCGTCTCAAAATATGCGACTTTGGTTACTCAAAGGTACTAGATTTCATTTCCTAGAATAGAATCAACACTCCTTTATATAGCTTTCACTCTTCTTGTGTTCATCAACCCATGGTTCTGTTTTTTTCACAGTCTGGCATACTACACTCGCAGCCTAAGTCAACTGTTGGCACACCCGGATACATTGCGCCTGAGGTCCTCTCAAGAAAAGAGTACAACGGAAAAGTACGTAAACTTTTCTCTCCACAAATCCTCTAAAGCAATCCTTCTTGGACTATGTTTTCAAGTCCAATTCATGACAAACTTTTCTCACATTTGTTGTTTTCTGCTGTCAAAAATGACTAAGCAACTGTGTGATTGTTACTCAAATAAATTATTACTTTCCGCTGCCCAGGGAATAGTTAATTGTTTCCTGTCTAACACACTTGCGATTCAACAAAAAAGCTGTCATCTATGATAGTCAAAAGTTAGCCTTCAAATTATGTGGCTAGATCTTTTCTATGTAGATTGCTGATGTTTGGTCTTGTGGGGTGACCCTATACGTGATGCTCGTTGGAGCCTATCCGTTTGAGGATCCAGACGATCCTAAAGATTTGCGTAAAACAATTGCAGTAAGTCAATAACAACTACTACTACTACTACATATATATATATATATATATATATATATATATATATATATATATGTGCTTATTCTTGTAGACATCTAAGTAAGACATCTCTACTGCAAATCTGCAATGCAGAGGATATTGAATGCTCAATACTCCATACCAGATTATGTACGCGTATCAGCGGATTGTAGACACCTTCTCTCTCGTATATTTGTTGCGAATCCCACAAAGGTATTCATCTCAACTCATGAAAAGGAATCACTGCTAAAACTACAATCACCTGCCAAAAACTGTCAGATTAAGCTTGCTGATGTGATACTGCAGAGAATCAGCATCCCGGAGATCAAACAACACCCTTGGTTCCTGAAGAACTTGCCCAAGGATGTGATTGAAGGAGAAAAGACGAATTACAAAGGATTGGATCATGATCAACCGCAAATGCAGAGCGTTGAAGAGATAATGAGTGTAGTACAACAAGGAAGGGCTCATGGGGAAGCTTCAGATGCTGCTGGACAGTTTGTTGGTGGATCTCTGGATCCTGATGATTTGGATGGCGATCTCTACTCTGAGCTCAGCGCTGACTTCGTCGCCTACCAATGAATTTGGTGCAACACACGTCAATTGATTTGTTCATCAAATCCTTGAGTTGTCAAGGTATGATAGTGTGTTGTATAGAGGTTTGAAGCTGTTTTAGTGGAGTGAAATCTTGGTTTGACATGTTTGAAACAAGCTTGAGAAAGTGTTTTATATATTTAAATAAAGGCATATATGTTCACAGTGAACTTTTTTTCTTTTTGGGTCTAATTATTTGGTTCGATCGGCTACGTACAAACTGGGGTACCATTGATACAGGAAGTGATAGAACTCAAACCCCTGAATAACAACTTTCATGCTTAGCAACTATCTCAAGTATTTGTTTATTTTTCCAAAGGGTTTACAGTTCCAGTTTAGAAAATAGTTTTAAACTAACTAGTGTAATTCGTACCAAGTATGAGTTTTTATATTATATATATTGAATCAAAAAAATTAATAATTATTAAAAAATAGATTTAGATGATAATGATATTAAAATCAATTTCAGATTAGTAATTTCGTATCTCAATCATCCATATAAACATACTTATAATTTATACACATATCAGGCTTGCCTTGACAATAATTTTAAGCATACATATAACTTTACTAATTCTAAATTGCAATCAACATATATATATATATATATGAATGTTAATTGTATGTGCTTATATTGATATTAATACAAAGTTATAACAACCTCTTAAATATGAATATTTGTTTTAATGTGTATCGTCACCTTATTTATGTTAATCTCGTAATGGCTCATTTAAATATTTTGGATTTGCAAACAAAAAAAGATTAAATATTAAGATATTGATGTATAACTAATAAGATTTTTAAGAAATGGGTTGATACAATTAATCGGGGTTGTATGTTGAATAAAATGGGTTGATACAATCTAAAAAAACCCATAATTAATTATTAATTATTTTATTATATGTTTGTTAGAGGTTGTTAAGATAATTTGTTTAGATATTTAGTGATAAATTAAAATTAAGTTAGCTAAATTATAGAAGCATAAAAGATTAAAAAAAAATATCATAAAATAACATGTAAGATTTGTGGGACCATAATCGTTTTAAGAACTCAAAATGAGAGAGCTTTAATCTACTATATAATAACTAAAGCAGTATCTCGGCTACACAGCACGCGCCCCGAGACTGCACCCGAAATTTCCGGTACCACATGTCACAGTGGTATTAGTTTGCCACGTGTCTTCACACTATTAATTCGTTTCTTTTGACTGAAAAAACTCTTTTGGTATTGTTTTATTTAGGCAGATTTGGCAGCAAAGTTGTACTAATTAAATATTGAAAATCTTTTTAAAAAAATATATAAACATTGTCTTACCTAAAATGTGGTTTCTTTGGTAGAAAAATGGTATGTTTTGAATATATTATATCTTAATTGCCCAGAAAACACTATGCATGCATAATTGCCCAAAATACAATAAGAAACGAATAAAACCTATGTTGGCACCTATTAAACCTGGCATTTTACCTGCAAAATCCGCAAACTCTAAACATATAACACAATGCTCAAAAGCTGAAACTGGAGCATACTAAAACCTGTAAAAGTAAACCGCAAAAACAAACCAAGCACCTAATAAACTGACAATAATACATATTTCGACCCAGACTATTCAAACATTATGATGGATGAAAATACAAATTATGCAAATGCAGTCTGAACACAGTGTTGTGGTGCTGGTAAAAACCTGTCCAAAAATTAACACATGGAATATTATTATGGCATAAAGATGATCTGCATAATATTAGGCATAGTATCACTTGCCAACACATTAAATATATATAGCCATATATTTTATTTCAAAAGATCACGATTACAACATCTGCCCAAATTTGTCAACCAAAGCTTGTGGTAGAAGACACTACAGCTCATTCAAATGTTCGTCTATAAATCTACAGCTTCTCATTGGAACCAATTACATAAACTTCAACAGAATACATACATTTAAGAGGTAATCCTTATACCATTTTTAATGCTTAAATCATTCCAACCAGAACTTCAGTTTATGTTTTATACGGATTCATATTTAACATTTTGCAGATTATGATATTTTGTTTGTCTTTCAGTTTTATTCAGGAAATTCAGAAATCAGTTACAAGGTAATAATTCAGAACCTATATGCAAATACTTTCTACAGTTTAATCATATTTTGTTTGTCTTTCAATGACCTCATTGTATATATTTTCTAATGCTTAAGTCATTCCAACCAGAACTTCAGTTTATGTTTTGTACGGATTCATATTTAACATTTGGCAGATTATGTTATTTTGTTTGTCTTTCAGTTTTATTCAGGAAATTCAGAAATCAGTTACAAGATAATAATTCAGAACCTATATGCAAATATTTTGTACGGATTCATATACCATTTTTAATGCTTAAATCATTCCAACCAGAACTTCAGTTTATGTTTTGTATGGATTCATATTTAACATTTGGCAGATTATGATATTTTGTTTGTCTTTCAGTTTTATTCAGGAAATTCAGTAATCAGTTACAAGGTAATAATTCAGAACCTATATGCAAATATTTTCTACAGTTTAATGATATTTTTTTTGTCTTTCAATGACCTATATGCAAATATTTTCTACAGTTTAATGATGTCAGTTACAAGGTAGTAATTCAAAACCTATAAATAATAAATTGATTAAACCATGACCTCATTGTATATTTAATGAACTTATCCAGATAGGAAAATAACAGTATAGTAGTCATTATATTCATTTAGAACTAGATCTATATGTGTTCAGTTTTTTAATTTAGGGTTACTCAATGTTTGTGATGCAACTTGACAATACTAAATACTACATGCAAAATATCATTACAAACTAATCTATTAAATACTATTATGTATTTATAGAATCCTATTTTAACTCATTAAACATAATCATTTTTTATATATAAAGATATCTAAATTTATATGTTACAGGCAGTTACCATGCAGTATGAATGACCTAAGATTGATTTAAGTAATTTCAAACAGATATCATATTGATCCAAAAAAATAAATAAAAAATGCACAGATGTACACCAACATGTAGTTTAAAACAAAGGTAATCTATGTATAATTAATGAAACAGAAGTAGAATAATAAAATAGAGCCAGAAAGATATTATATCACTTTTTTCAGTTGATTAGGTTAGGGAGATACCTGCATAACTTCCTGTTTGAAGGTCTTCTTTTTGTATCCTTTATGGCAAGACTGTATTTGTTATATGAAGACTTTCGTTGGTGAAAAGTGTATTTGGTTTAAACCCTGACAGAGAAAGAAGTTAAAAAAATAAGATATCACAAAATCTGAAACAAAGAGAAATAAACTGATATAACTAGATAGAGTTGTAGAAAGATTGAGATATATACTGATTACATAAATGTTAAATAGTTAGAAACAGATAGTGGGAAAGAGAGAGTGAGTGACTTATTGAGATAGAGATATACAAAGAGAGAGAAAGTTCTTAAGTGTTGCTATAGCTGAAATTGGATTGAGTGGGAAAGAGAGAGTGAGTGACTGAGTGGGAGCTATATAAAACTTATCCAGATAGGAAAATAACAGTATAGTAGTCATTATATTCATTTAGAACTAGATCTATATGTGCTCAATTTTTTAATTTAGGGTTACTCAATGTTTGTGATACAACTTGACAATACTAAATACTACATGCAAACTATCATTACAAACTAATCTATTAAATACTATTATGTATTTATAGAATCCTATTTTAACTCATTAAACATAATTCCTGATGAAATATAAAGATATCTAAATTTATATGTTACAGGCAGTTACCATGCAGTATGAATGACCTAAGATTGATTTAAGACATTTCAAACAAATATCATATTGACCCAAAAACAAATCAAAAAATGCACAGATGTACACCAACATGTAGTTTAAAACAAAGGTAATCTATGTATAATTAATGAAACAGAAGTAGCATAATAAAACAGAGTCAGAAAGATATTATATCACTTTTTTCAGTTGATTAGGTTAGGGAGATACCTGCATAACTTCCTGCTTGAAGGTCTTCTTTTTGAATGTCAATGACAAGACTGTATTTGTTATCTAAAGACTTTCGTTGGTGGAAAGTGTATCTGGTTTAAACCCCGACAGAGAAAGAAGTTAAAAAAATAAGATATCACAAAATTTGAAACAAAGAGAGATAAACTAAGATAAATAGACAGAGTTATAGAAAGTTAGAGATATATAGTGAGTACATCAATGTTAAATAGTTAGAAACAGATAGTGGGAAAGAGAGAGTGAGTGACTTATTTAGAGAGAGATATACAGAGAGAGAGAGAGAGAGAGTTCTTATGTGTTGCTATAGCTGAAATTGGATTGAGTGGGAAAGAGAGAGTGAGTGACTGAGTGGTAGCTATATAAAAAATGATGCAAGTTCATAAAGATGATATGGGCTTAAATGCACATTCAAGGTTATCAGGTGTATAAATAAGTCCATTATAATTATTCAAGTTCATAAATATGTGTTATAATTGTTTTGGCCCAATAAGCACATCAGAGAATTCATATATGTAAGTTGTAATGGGCTATCATATAATATCAATATATTATTTACATTTTAACACATTATAATATATATATATATATCATATACTAGACGAAAAACATTAGATGAAAATAGTCTTCGTCAATAAGAGTCTAGATGAGTAATACTTTTCACACTTAAACCCAAAAAAAATCAAATAAACAAAGAGATCTGATATTAAAATATGTTCTTATGTGTTGCTATAGCTGAAATTGGATTATTTTCCAAACCAACCAAGCAGTGAACAACAGAAAACGATTAGTACAAGAGGTTAATAACAAGTTTATTCAATCGATAGATTTAAGGGTTTGAAACTAAAGGTATCTCCAGAGATAGAGCGATAGAGACACAAAGAATATTTAGCTTAAGGTATATGCAGAGAGGACTAGAGAGAGAGAGAGAGAGAGAGAGAGAGAGAGAGAGAGAGAGAGAGAGAGAGAGAGAGAGAGAGAGAGAGAGAGAGAGAGAGAGAGAGAGAGAGAGAGATGAACTTACACTATTTTGTGGCTTTGCATGTTAATTGAAGATGTAGAGTCGCAGCTGTAGATATTCTTCAGCATGTCGTTGGATCTAGATCCTCTTGCGGTGGACTTAATCGATTTTGGTTTAACCCTTGCAGACAAAGAAGTTGAACAATAAAATTACATTTGTAAACTCATGTGTTCAAAGTAATCTAATTTAGAACGTTGAAGAAGGGAAGATAAAATGTTTGCCGGTGTTTACAGAAAGAAAAGGAGAGAAAGACATACATAGTAAGACAGAGAGAGCAAGATAGACACACACAGAACATATAGCTGAAGGTATATAAAAGCATAGAAACAAATTCTTCAAGATTCATGCTAGAGTTTGACAGACAAGTTTATTTCAAATCAAGGCAACCTAGCATTTCAATCGAAAGGGAAATCGAGAGAAATAGATAAAGAGAGACAGAGAGAGTCACAAAGAGATACAGATCAACCTTTCTGATTTATGGAGCTCTCCAGAACCTCCGTCTTCCATATCCTTCGATTTCTTTGCGATTATCTTCTCATAAACAGTCTGGTGTCAGATTTGAATGTAAATTTTGGAGAAGAAGCGATTATTGTTGTGGATCTGAAACAGAGAGGTTGTTTGTGGTATAGATCTAAACTAGATCTTGAAATAAAAAAAATCGATCTCATCTTTTGGAAAAGAATTACACAGCTTTGTCTGGATTAAGATAGGAAAGGAAATAGAGTGATGAAGCTTGAATTAGGAAATCAAATACGCCATAGATCTGGAAAAGGAGAGAAATGGAGATGTAGGGTTTCGAGAGTGACAGATGAAGAGAGAGAGAGAATGGAAACGGTAAAATGATCCCAAAGTGGAAATGTGGTAGGGTTAGCGTATCCGGAGATGATATGTCTTCGTATGGATTGGGCTTCATTTGGGCCGTTTGATACCAATCACATAAACGACCCTTCTCCTTTAGTCATAAGTCGGGTTATCTCATACTAAAAGCAACTTAAATGTTAGGCCCATCATTTTATTTGATTATGAAAAATAAAGAATTAATATGAACATTTATTAATTAAATTAATTTTTTTTAAACACTTTAAATAAGTATTAACATGTGTTATATACTAGATTATAAAATTAAATTAATTGATTATTTTGGTAATTTTGTTAATTTATTTGGAATATATAAAATTTGACCGTGATTGTGTTATGTCGATTGTAACCCAACATAATATAATGTTGAGATTAGTTGCTATTATAGATAAACGACAACGAATAAATTCAATTGAATACAAATAATATATTGTTACATAAATCGAGCTTTTGGAATTGGCCCTGTATTTCACTTCCTCATTTTTTATACTTGGTCCTGCCCACAAACCTATTTAATGTTGCATGAAAAAGTTACAACCTATTAAAAATATAATTTGGGCCCATCTGTGCATTCATTACTTATAATTTTGTATTATAATTTAATAATACAAAGAAATTATATTATGTTTATTTATTATATTTTTAATAAGTACATAATATCTATTTTGGTATGTATTAGGCCTATAATCCGAAACCATGCCAACGATCTCTGTTTTAGGCCTATAAGCCCATGTAACAAAAAAATATAAACATCTCATTAAGTATGTACATAATTTTTTGAAAAAAATCATAAATATATTTTATGCAATTTGTGTATTACATGTGATTACACTGGAATAAATATATAAGTTTTAATTTAAATATATGTATGATTTTGAAGGATGGTTTTGTTATGGATGAAATAACTCGACATAACAGAGCGTTGAGATTGACTGTTATTAGAGATAAACGACAACAGACAATTTCAAATGGATCAAGTAAAAAAATTGCATTAAATTCTTTCACATTTTTCCCGATAATTAAATATGAACTTGAATATAAATAGGTATTATGCAGGATGTATGCACGGAGTTAGTCCTAATTCATTCGGTAGTGGTCGTTTCCCCATGTTCGACATTTCAAATGGGAATTGTTATGTTATTCGATAAAGTCTTCATATAATTTAGTTTTTGGTATATCTTGAATATTTTTTTTCGATTAGTCATGTTTTATTTAAATAACTAATCAAATAAATATTGAACAAATGACTCATCGATAATTTAAAAAATACTATTTTTATAAATATAAAAAATATAAACAATTCTCGTGCAAGGTACGAGTATTACACTAATATATAGTAATAGATAGATAAATAGATTTTGAAATTTAACTTAAGACCCAAATATGTATATCACACTTATAAAACATACTGGACCCCTAATTCCAATCAACCGGCACTAGATCACTAATACTCCCTCCGTCCCAAAAAGAACTTCCTATTTCTCTCTGGCACGTTTGCCGATGACAGTTTTATATCGTTAATATCTCTAGTTACATAATCCTAAAAATTATAATTTTTTGATATTATCAAAGTACTCGTTCAGATGAATAAAACAAGACTACACATGACTATGTTTTTTCTTATATATTGGAAGAAATCTTAAAGATTTTCTTCAACTATGAAAAGTGTACAAAATAGAAGTGAGAAGATTATTTTGGGATGGAGGGAGTATATGTTTTTAAATCACACTATACTATTAGTTCTTTTTTCAACCTCATAAAAAAAATTCTGTTAATTCTAAAAGCATGTATTTGATACACCTAAGCAAAACAGAACGAGAACCAATTAGTTACCATATATTGCAAGTAGATAAATATTTTGTTAATCAAATACACAAGAAATATAATTCCCGGCCATATATATATATATATATGGAAAAATATCCCTATAGATAATTTTTTACCTAACAATTAATCCTACACTGGACATTATTAATCCAATCAACAATAGAAAAGGGTTAATTCCGATCAATCCAATCATGATCTTCTTTCCTAATTAGACTACCAAATATATATTAACCATATTAAACACCAGATCAAACTATTGAATCCTCAACTCTGATGGAGCCCTGCTATTCAACACAACTACATCAGCAACACGATGACTTCCGGAGGTTACAATGGCAACTCCAAACGGCACGCGTTCAGAATCTCGGTGAAGAGCTTGCTTCCTTATTACAATGCCGTAGTGAAGCCGATTTCCTCTCTCCTTGGTGTTCAACGACGTCGTTCCATGACACTTTGGACAACAAAGGCACCTCTTTTACCGACGCAGCGTTTTGGGAGTCGAGCCTAGTATGCTATGTTCTGGGTTCTCGCCCGCCCCTGAAGATTATGAAAGCCTTTGTCAAGAGAGTTTGGGGCAACAAGGGGCTGGACAAGGTTGTCGTTGCACCTAATGGCGGCTGTTTTCCGGCGAGGTTCGACACCGTGGAGGCGTGCTCGAGCGTTGTTACGTTGGATGGTGGGCCCGTTGTTGTCAGGAGATGGAATCCGGAGGTGAATCTCAGCGTCCCGATTTGGATCCGGCTTCCGCTCCTGGATCTCAAGTATTGGGGGTTGGATTGCGTTGGTAGGATTTTGGGTCGAGTAGGCAGAGTCTTGGAGGTTGACTACGCGAGTGCTTGTAGGGAGAGGTTGCAGTTTGCAAGAGTCTTGATTGAGGTTGAAGTGGGCCAGCGTTTTCCTGAGTTCGTACGGTTTGAGGATGACAAGGGAGAAGAGATTGAGCAACGGGTTCAGTATGAGTGGAAGCCCAGTGTGTGTTGTAGATGTGAGGGGATTGGTCATGGTGACCTGGAGTGCAAGTTGGCGCCAAAACGAGATGTTGCAGGGAAGAAAGTATGGCGAATCAAGAAAGATGGGAGGCGGATCTCGAGAAAGCCAGGCTTTGATGGAGGTATTAGAAGCTAGATGTGAATGCTATGAAAGTGAGGTCGAAGTTGGTAGTCAAGACTCAAATCTCACCTAGGAAGGCTGACTGCGCGCATCGAAGAGGAGATTGATCGTCGCAAAGATTAGGAAGGCTGACTGCGCGCATCGAAGAGGAGATTGATCGTCGCAAAGATTAGTTCGGTCTGGCATAGATTTGGTGTTCGGTGTCCGATTGATTATTATAATATGTTTTCGTGAAGCGGACCGGCTCAACGAATCAAACTCACCGCTATACTGTGACTTATGGGCTTTTTAGGTCATCCGAGATCGTTTCGGGTCTCAAACCAGCATTTTAATATTTTTAGTAATTTATATTTTAATTCGGTTTTGCTTTAATTTCGCCCTAGGATTTCGTTTTTCATATTTAAGAACTTTTCAGTTATAGCAGACAGTTATCTTTTATTCAATCTCTTATTTTCTGGTAAATTCCAGAATTTATCCTTTAAATTCGTTACTTACGAACTTGATTTTCGATCTAGGTTTAGCGCTTGCAAATCCTCGCGTTTCCTATTGTGTCATGAGTTTGAGCCCTCTTATATTAGTGTACATTCCACACCTCGAAGCCCATGTTAGAATTAAACCGAATCCCTTAAATCTTGTGTCTGTCCGATCATACCAAATTACCATTGACATTAAAATTACCAATATAAATTAACCGTTTGCACAATTTTATCTCGTTGATCCTTATGTCTTAGTTTTGTTAAGTACCTAATAATTTGAATAGTTTTACTTTTGGTCAGAACTAGCTTAGTTTTTATGCCTTGTATGGATGGTTCAATTTCAGTGTCATATATGAGTTCGATGTATAATATGTATAAGTAATTTGACTTACAAAAAAAAAGTCATAGTACAAATAAAGTATTATAATATTTTGATAATCATATAAAGTGTTCTAAAAATTCCCTCCTAGGCGATAAGAAGTCTCAGATGTTGTGGAAGCAACAACATCTATTACAATATATTAAAACTCTTCTCTTTTGAGCTCTTAGAATATTTCTGGACCCACCATATCTACATATCATTTTCTCATTCATTTCTTTGTTTAAATTTTTTTATTTCACTTTAAATAAAAACCGTTTATCAAATCAAAATTTATATGTATATATTTAGATTACAATTACTTCCAAAATCAACCAAACTTTAAAGTGACAAATAAAATTGTAAATAAATTTAACCATCAAATTATATATCTATAAAATCTTCACTTGATTGATTTCACATTTTCAAGATTTAATTACAAATTATTTATGAACTTGAAATAATTGATGATCAATAAAAAATATGTATGAAAATATTAATATACTATTTGAAATATAATTCAATTGGGTTTTATTTGATTCTCCAATTGAGTTAATTTAGTATATTAATAATTACGAATAAATATAAGTGCACAACATATATATATAATAATAAAATAATGAGTAAATTAATATGATTTTATTTTCAATAATATCATCTCAATGTCTAAAACCTGAATTGAATATTACAAAAGGTATAAAAAATTTTTTTTAACAAAAGTAATACTCTATCAACAAACTTAAAAAGTTTTAAAAAGAATATAGATTTAAACATATCATCACTAACATATTGTTGTAAGATTGGCATATAACATCGTACTAACCTACTAAATTGAAGAAGAAAATAGCATATTTCGATTCATAAATTCAATCACGGATACTATTTCACTCTAAATATACAAAAATAAAATGTTCTTGATAATTGGTTAAGTAACATGTACAATCGTAATTTTTACATATATTTAGAGTGAATTTCCCCCCTATAATGTTTATATATATAAATTCAATTACTTTCTTTCTATTAGTATGTATATGTTTGGAAAAAATCTAATATAACTACATGTCAATATATTTTTATTTAATGTATATCTTATCTTTTATAATCACGTAGTCATTAATTTGTACTCATGTGACGTTTACTCGTATACTAAACTTTTCTTTCGTAAATATAAGTCGGCTCGTGCATGGCACGAGGGTTTAAACTAGTTATAAATTAAACCTCGATCCAATATAGTTTTATAAACATTAATGGATTTGGGAGAACATAGTCAAATAATCACATGAATCACGCATTAAATTTTAATCTGTCTAGGCCCCCGCCTAGGCGCTAGGCCCCCTACCGCCCAGCTTTCGCCTAGCGACTTTTAGAACATTAATCATATATTTGTGAAATATCGTAAATTATATATATAATATATATGTGTGTGTAAAATATGTATATATGTTATTAATTTTAAAAATAAAATATTATGTTATCAGCTATTGAAGGAAATTGAATGAGTACAAAACAGATTTACCAAAAATATCATATCAAAACGGAAATCATATTATATGCATTGCACCAAACAAACTCACAATGGAAGAAGAAGAGATGAGAACGATAAAGCTAACCATTACAAAGAAAAGTGAAGTCATAATGAATTTATACAAAATAAGCAACAAATGGAGATAAATTCCTCTTACGGGCCCAGTCTTGTTACTTGCATGATAAGATATAGATGTTGGAAAACTCTACAGGTGAAAACTAAAATAAAAACATGCATGAACATTATCTTAATTCAAAACATAATCAGGACAATGAAATACACATTCTAAAGACCAAAGTGAATAGCCATTGTTATAATAACAAATAAGGAAAAAAAGTCTCAACACATTCAACAATCACAATTATTCTTTAAATCAAAGTCTAGGTTATAAAAAAATAGAATCATACAAAGACGGATTATAGGAGATTAAGATGCACACTGAAAATAGATTTTTCATACTGTTGCAATTGTTTCATGCAACCATGATTTGGTGATGCCATCGGCCTTTGAGTTCTCACATATTTTTTTTCCTTTTTAAGAATTTCTTCACTACTATGTCATTACTTATCTTTATTGAATCCTAATCAATTTCAATTTTTTAAACTTTAGTTGAAAAGAGTTCATGCAAGTGAAATATGAAAAAGTTAATCATAATGTTTAAAAAATCAGGCATACTTTACAGTTATTTAGAGGTCATTCTGATTATACATACATAAATATAGGGCGGACGTAGGATTTTAGTTCAATGGGAGCTACAATCATGAATAGTAAAATATAAACGATTACCAACTATCTCCAATTGATTTTTTTGTTCACCTGATACTACTCAACTAAATGCAAAAGTCCTAAAGTGAAAATGAGAAAAATCTATAGCCGATAGGCTATCACAGTGTACACTAACTGCTGGCACTAGTTTTGTCCCACATTGGGATATCTTACAACAAATGAGCTTGAGATAGGATTACTCCTTCAGAATGTCTAGTGATTTTAATCCCTAGTATGACATCTGCTAATCCCAAGTCTTTCATGTCTGACTTCCCACTAAGCATCTTCTTAGTTCGGATGATCATGTCCTTATTGCTTCCAATAATGAGCATGTCATCTACGTACAAACACAACCAGATGTAACCATTTGGTGTGTCTTTGAAATAGATGCATTTGTCACATGCATTGATGCTGAAGCCATTTGACATCATGACATTGTCAAATTTTTCCTGCCACTGCTTTGGAGCTTGTTTGAGTCCATATAGAGACTTCACAAGTCTGCACACTTTGTGTTCCTATCCAGGAACCACATGACCCTCAGGTTGTTTCATGTGTATCTCCTCTTCTAATTCTCCATTTAGAAAGGCAGTTTTTACATCCATTTGATGGATTTCGAGCTTTCGTAATGCAGCTATTGCTATTAGCATTATTTTTGAAGTTATTCTCGTAACTAGAGAATAAGTGTTAAGGAAATCCTGGCCCTTGTTTTGCCGGAATTCTTGCACCATAAGCCTTGCCTTGTGCTCGTCTATTGAGCCATCGGTTTTCAATTTGGTTTTGAAAATCCATTTGCACCCAAGTGCTTTACACCCTTGTGGCAACTCACCTAACTCCCATGTATGGTTCTGCATAATGGAGTCGATTTCGCTTTTAACTGCTTCCTTCCATGAAGGTGCATCAGGTGTAGACATTGGTTCTTTGAAAGTTCTAGGCTCATTCTCTAAGAGAAAGGCCGTTATGAACTCTTACCCATAGGTTTTTTCCTTTCGAGCTCTTTTGCTTCGTCTAGGTTCAACCTCTGGTTCATTTCAAGCACTCTTGCTCTGTCTAGGTTCATCTTCTGTTTCATTTACAGAAGTGGCTGTGTCACTTTGTTCACGAGTTCGCTCGGATGTTCTTTATCCTTGCACGGAAACACGTTTTCAAAGACAGACGCATTCCTTGATTCCATTATTGTATTGACGTGTATATCTGGTATATCAGATTTATGTACCAGAAACCGATAAGCACTACTGTTATGTGCATATCCTATGAAAATACAATCAACGGCTTTAGGTCCAATTGTGACCTTTTTAGGAGGTGATACTGCCACTTTTGCTAGGCACCCCCACACTTTGAGGTATTTGTACGATGGTACGTTACCTTTCCAAAGTTGGTATGGCGTATTGCCAGTAACCTTATGCAGTATCGTGTTGAGGATGTAACTGGTGGTAAGCAGCGCTTCCCCCCACATTTTCTGGGGTAACCCAGATTCCTGCAACATTGCATTCATCATCTCTTTCAGAGTTCGGTATTTTCGTTCCGCAACTCCGTTAGATTCTGGTGAGTAGGGAGCAGTTGTTTGATGAATAATCCCGTGTTCTCTACAGAACGCGTTGAAAGGTTCATCATACTCGCCTCCTCTATCACTTCAGATAATTTTTATGGTTTTACTAAGTTGGTTTGAATTTCCAACTTGTATTCCTTGAATTTTTCCAAGGCCTCATGCTTGCTTCTTAGCAAGTGTACATAACAGTATTTTGTGCAATCGTCGATAAAGGTCACGAAATACTTTTTATCGCCTCTAGTTTGCACATATTTTAAATCACACAAATCTGTGTGTATTAAACCTAGAGGTTTGGTTGTTCTCTCTACACGTGGGGATGGTGTGTTTGTGAGTTTGGCCTGTATGCATACTTCACATTTGTCTTTAATCGATTTGCATTTCGAAAGCAGGTTCATGTTCTTTAGTCTTTGAATAGACTTGTTATTCACATGCCCTTACCGTTCATGCCACATATTAAAAGACTCAATGACATAAGCAATATGAATATTCTTATTCATTGAAACATTGGATACAATAGAGTTTGGGATGATTGTCATTACATTCAGTTTGACCAGTCCATCCTTTACATAACCCTTGTCCAAGTACACCCCATTCTTTGAAAGAACTAGCATTTCAGACCCGAACTTCACAGCGAAGCCGTTCTTGCACATGCATGACATTGGTGAGAGTCAACTCCTTCTCGGAAGTCAGCTTTACCACCATTTTGACGTGACCATTGACATTGGTAGTGAACGAGTTCCCCATAAATAGATGCTCGTCACTCTTGCTCTTCAGATAAGTGGTAAACATTCCCCTATCAGAGCAGATATGTCTGGTAGCACCGGTATCGTACCACCATTCCATTGGATTGCTTCCAACCATATTGACTTTAGACGTCACAGCACACAGATCTGCATCCGTGAGCCTGCCTTCAGTCATGTTGACTTGGGATTTCCCTTGTCCTTACGCGGATCAGCCTTGCGACGACATTCGTCAGCCTTGTGACCCATTTTACCACACTTGTGGCATTTTCCACTGAACTTCTTAGCTAGTTGCTTATTGAAGTTGTTGGAGCCTTAGGGTTGAAACTTTCGTTTCTTCCCCTTGTCCTTGTGTTTGGCCAAGTTGGCCTTCGGGTTCAGTACCTGACCACCCGGTGTGTTTTGTGGTAGGTTTACTCAGTCCGTAGCCTGACAATCAAGTCTTCAACGGTCATAGCCATTCGCTTGTGCTTTAGATAGCTCTTGAAATCCTTCCAACCTGGAGGGAGTTTCTCTATGAAAGAAGCTACCTGGAACGTCTCATAGATTGACATTCCTTTCGCAATAATCTCATGCGTAAGCAATGGCAGCTCTTCAACTTGTTCCATGATGGGCTTGAAGTCCACCATTTTGAAGTCCAGAAATTTCGCCACTGCGAACTTCTTAGAGCATGCGTCCTCAGACTTGTAAATCTTTCCAAGGCAATTAAGTATTCCTTAGAAGTCTTGATCTCGTTGTACTGTTGTACAGTGGATCTATCAGACGGCTTTGAACCCAACCTTTGCACAGACCATCCCCATTAGTCCAGGCCTCAACGCTGGCTAGGGAGTAAAGATATGAATTCTGAGGCAGAAGCACATGCTTATCCTCTTTCAATAACGTTTCTAGTCTGATAGGCTATTGGTTTGGACGATCTGAGTTAACAGCGTTTCCGAACCTCATGACTCGCAAAGTCATTGTTGGCAGACCACTCCCAGACTGAACCCGGGGTGTCGACTCAACACGATTTCCACTATTGGCTCCAACACGAGCACCAGAACCAGAATTAGCATTCTCAGTTTGGTTAATCATACATCTCATAATTTTACAAAAATTAAACCAGATTGAGTACGATTGCAACAATAAGTTCAATGAGCAAATTCTCAAACGAAGCAATTTAAACAATAAATTGCAGTTTCATACGCGTATATGATATATGTTGTTTTTGTTTGATTTTTCTGTACATCAGTACAGATGGCCGAAAAGATTCAGGTCTAGAAGACCAAAAATAGCAAACAGAGAATATATATTACATACAAGAATCATGCTCGGACATCAAATTAATTAGCAAACACCGAAAACATAATGCAAATTAATTAAAGGGATACACGAATTAATAAATTGAGTCACGAAATAAGAGACAAATCATACTGCAATATATTAATAATTAAACAAATTCATGAATCATCAAATAAATCATGATGCAGCAGATGAAATAATAGAGTCACGAATCGGCAAAAATTAAACAAAATGCACGAACAGCAATTAAACCACAAATAGCATAATGACTCACGAAGTGCAAGAATTCACGAATGAATTAATCAGCAAACAAATAGTATATAGCCGAACAGATCCACGAAATCAGCCAAAAAAAAATTGCCAACGAACAGCAAAAAAAATTGGAAAATAAACCTGTTCATGTAAACTCCATGAAAACCATAACCATAAGTCCGTATAAGTAGTCAAACAGAGCAAGATTCAGAATTAAGATTGTAGGAACATAATTTCCTATATGCATACGAAAGCTTTAAACTGCAAATATACGAACATGAATTAAGGAAATCTAAAGTTTAGAAATACCGAACGAAGAACGGATGCAGAGTCGAGACCGAAATCTCTTTCCTTAATTCTGAAAACGCCCCGTAGTGTGACGGTTGTTGACGTTCCGAATCCCAGGATACAACTGCGACGATCTCTTGAACCGCACAACCCAGTAACAAGAGCTAACGAACCAACGGATCTGCGTGTACTCTCAGACACGAAAAAGAGAAGGAAAACCGAAAGAGCTATGTGGGAGGATTCGGAAGAAAGAACCGAGAGGTTCTTCTCTTAGAGATTACTTCGTTGTTAACGAAAGATCTCTTCTTGCTGGAGTTACACATTTGTAAAAAATGTAACTTATGGAGTTAACGGAGAGAATTTATTGAGGGAGTTAAAGCTGGGTCAAAGCCCACTAATGGGCCTTTTGGATCGGCCCAAAAGGATAGGGCGTTGGCTGGCCAGCCCAAGCCCGACTCGACTCGGCGCGCGTGTGGGCTTGATGAGCTAGGTCCTCTCCCCATTGAAAATGGGTAATGACCCAAGGCCACAACCTTGAGTCCATTTCTCCTCTATATATGCTAGGAGATTTATCTCCAAACTTTCAATGTGGGACAAGTTCTTGCCCCCACATTTGCCCAAGTTTTGCACTTCATGCAAGCTACATTGGGCCTCCATTTCTCATTCAAACGGAAATCATTTTTGTCGTATGAGTACACTACGAGAGTGTGCTCGCGTAGATGAAGCCAATGCTCCCACTTTCCGGTGTTGACAATGGCCGGAGCCCACCGGAATTGTGCCCGGAAAAGAGCCCGGCGCCACATGTTAAAATGAGTTCCAACACAACGTCACCAATTTGAGGTTAGTCAAATACCCAATGAGGATGTGGTTTGTGTTTTCTAGAGGAACAAGGTAATTTATTGTACAAATTGTGTTTATGAAATCAGTATTTCTTCCATTTCCCCCCTTGGAATTTTATGCTTTTTATTTATTTTTATAGGACGTCAAAGCTGAAATGGTGTTTAACATGCTACAAATTATGAACATTTATTCTTCTATGGATTTACCTACTAACTAGTGTAACACCCGTACGTAGTAACTTGGTCAAAAACTAACATATGTATCTAACATATGTATTATAAACAATCAGATAACATTTATATATATATATATATCATATAATTAATAGTAATTGAACATGAACTCTACCCGAATTAACTTGGTCAAAAGTTAACATATGTATCTATTCTAATTTTATTAAAAAATATAAGGAGAAAAAGAAGTTGGACTACGCAAAAAAGAGAAAGAATGAAAAGATTGATATTCGATACAATAAATGCAATCAACAATTTTACTTCTTCTATTTTTGATTAGTAATTTACCATACCTAATAATGATTAATAATTAAATAAGTTGACTTAGATGACATCTATATTTATTAAATTTTTTGGAGCAAATTTTAATATTTTTAATCAATAAAAATATTTAATTTTAGGAAAATAGGAGAACATGACCATGAAAATTGGATAGTGGGCTGATGTGAAGTTTTGTAGTTATAAACATGTGTTAGCACCTAGTGTAGTCATATGGCAGACATACAAGAGGCCAAGTGACAAATTTTTTTCTAAAAAAGTTCATTCAACTTTAATTTATTAGGGTAGATACGTTCCTATATGGCCAATCTTCCTACTTTAGTTTTAGTTTCTAGGTGATAAGATAACAATATTTTATGATATCTTTAGAATTATCTATTATCACATTTTGTACATTATTAACATTAGTAATATATTATTATAATTTAGTTTAGTATTTATACTATTTTTGATAGCTTATTTATTACGTAAATCTTGTAACTCTACATACACTTGTCAATCTCTGTTTTGACTGAATCCAAGCAGACTTTGGTCCACTTCGAACGACTTCGGTTACACTCCGTTTCGACTCCAACAAAACGAAGATATTATTATGATTTTTTATAACTTGGTCAAAAGCTAACATATGTATTATAAACAATCAGATAATATTTATATATATATATCATATAATCAATAGTGATTGAACATGAACTCTACCCGAATTAACTTGGTCAAAAGCTAACGTATGTATCTATTCTAATTTTGTTAAAAAATATAAGGAGAAAAAAAAGTTGGACTGTGCAAAAAAAAAAAAGAATGAAAAGATTGATATTCGATACATTAAATGCAATCAACAATTTTACTTCTTCTATTTTTAATTAGTAATTTACCATACCTAACAATGATTAATAATTAAATAAGTTGACTTAGATGACATCTATATTTATTAATTTTTTTGGAGCAAATTTTAGTATTTTTAATCAATAAAAATATTTAATTTTAGGAAAATAGGAGAATATGGCCATGAAAATTGGATAGTGGGCTGGTGAGAAGTTTTATAGTTATAATTTTAGGAACATGTGTTAGCACCTAGTGTAGCCACATGGCAGACATACAAGAGGTCAAGTGGCAAATTCTTTTCTAAAAAAGTTCATTCAGCTTTAATTTTTTAGGGTAGATACGTTCCTATATGGCCAATCTTCCTACTTTAGTTATAGTTTCTTGGTGATAAGATAACAATATTTTTATGATATCTTTAGAATTATCTATTATCACATTTTGTACATTATTAACATTAGTAATATATTATTATAATTTACTTTAGTATTTATACTATTTTTGATAGCTTATTTATTAAGTAAATCTTGTAACTCTACATACACTTGTCAATCTCTGTTTTGACTGAATCCAAGAAGACTTTGGTCCACTTCGAACGACTTCGGTTACACTCCGTTTCGACTCCAACAAAACGAAGATATTATTATGAATTTTTTAATACAACAACAATGACATTCAAGCGAAGTTTAACAATTTATATTTACTATGTTTTTATCTAAACCATAAAAATTAATATGATTTTCTCTCGATACTCTTAACAAACTTTTACAATTTAAATAAATTTGTCATGAGACCCATAACTCGTACTTTTATTTTTTATACAAATCTTACGTACAATGTTTTGCTACAACTAACTAAATCCTACATAAAAAAATTGCGATTTGGTTTCAATGAATTAAGAAAAGTTATTTTCTTAATTATTTAACCTTATCAAATCATATAATATCTTTCTAAGAACATCTAACTAATGTTGTTTTTATGGAGTATTTTGCTAACAAATCTATCAGGTTGTTATGATATACAACTAAATTTCATATATCTTAGTTAATTGTTCAATTGTTAACTTATATTTCGACCAAAAATTTTGTTAACTTATATATCTATTTTTAAAATGAATGAGAAAATAATAGCTAACATAGAAACGAAGTGAAATACTATGTTTTTTGAAAGCTATTTTAGAAATAATGTTAATATTCTAATAGATTAGTTCATATATCCTTTACGATTTTATGATGTTAGCAATCCAAATATTAGAATTTTGTATTTTGAAAATATCCCTTTCAATTTTCTCTATATACTTTCAAACCTTTCGATTTATAAGAAATTTACAATAGATAATTTCTCTTCTTTTGTATCTATTTTTATGATGTTTTTAAAAGTATTTATTTTAAATAATTTATATTTATTTAACTTTTAAGTTAACAATTTATAGTTTATAAAATATTTATGTATAAATTTATTATCATTCAACATTTATTTTTCCGATGATCATCAATCATATTTATTATTTCTCATATTGATAATTTTTGAGTAGTTTAGCCTCCTAATATTTTTGATTAATCACAAAGTTATACAATATATATAATTTATCAATTCAACATAATCGTTTTAAGTTTTTATGACATGTTTCATTGTAGTTTTTTCTTCTTCTTTTTATACATTGGTCACTTTTTTTATCCAATATTAAACAAATAAATTTGATCAAGATTTTTATAGTGTTTGAAATATTATTTTTGTTACAAAGATCAAACCAAAATTTTCAATTTGAGTATTATTTACTTGATGCAAAATAAATTTTTACTATTGATTATATGATTGATATGTTTGTGTTCTTAAAATGCTTACAATTTCTTGAACAACAATCCTTTAATTAATGAGTAAATTAGTTAACTTCAGCCTTCACATAGCTCATTGCTCAACAAAGATAACTCAAAACTTATATAAACATTGGAAATAATTGATAGGTTTGATAATTTTTATAAAATTTACATTAATAAAAAAAATTGTGATAATAAATTCTTATATTAAATTGTTATAGTATTTAAATTGATGAAACACAATTTTTATTAAGTAAATCATTTTTAAAAAAAGCTTACCCGTATTTTTTATTAAATATTTTACTTTTATTTTTTATATTTAGTTATATATATTAATATCATATATTGGTGTTGTATATTCTAAATATAACACTTTAACATATCATTTTTCTTTTAATTGCAAGATTTTTAATATAATATGTGTAAACAATATTGTTTAAGTTTCTTTTTTTGTACTAATATTGTGAGTTTATGACTAATATTATTAAATATTAAAGTATACGGAAATTTTGACAGTATTAAGTAATATAATATAGTTTAAATAAATATTAGAGTTGCATCAGAATATAATTTTAATAAAATTATTTCGTGCATGGCATAGTTTGCACTAGTATGTAGTAGAATTTGCTAAATTAATAATTAACCTCTCTTTCTGATCAAAAAAGAAAAACAACTAACCTTATAAAATCCACATATGTATTGCAGATAGATAGAGTTTTTCGGCCAAATCCAACTTATTAAAAAATCAATCTTCATGTAGATAAAATTTAAAACAATTTTACCTAGTTGTGCTCTATATATATAAACATAGCCCGGCTAGAAATCGATTACAAACTATCACGCAATTAACATGGAAACTTCAAAATCAGGTGTTGATTGTAGGACGCCTCCATTAATGCAAGAAGAAGACTTTGATCATGACAGCGATTGTCCTCCTTCGGTTGTCACCCAAGATGATCCTGTAAGTACAACTTTCTCATAATTAATTAATTATACCCTCTTGAGTCTTGATTAAGACTATTAATTAACTATATTCTGTCGTACGTACGTACAGCGGCTTGAAATCGAGGGACGACCAAGACTGTGGGACCCGGAAGCGGAGGAGTATCGATCGCTGACGGAGAGAATATGGAGCGAACAGGTGGAAGAAGAGAAGAAGCACGTGGCGTATCACGAGCACGTGTGGCGGCAAGAGCTGCACCTACAGTTACAGTGGGGGATCCAAAAGCTTCGTGCTCAGTGTCTTGGAGAAGAACTTGCCTCGCGATTAACAGTTCGGGATCACCCTGATTTCTTTTCTCCTTGGAGTAAAACGACGTCGTTGGATGACCAACATTCATAACAAGTTACTTGGAGGTTACCATCGAGATGGGAGATTAATTTGTTGCAGATTATTAGAGCCTTTATTAGATTAGAATTTTACTCATTCGTTAATACATCCGCGCACTTGATTTAGTTTTAGTAATGTAGTTCCATGCACTTTTTTTTGTAACACAAGTATTTTCAGAAATATATAAATTTTATTTTAGGAATAAATTCTGTGTAGAAAGAAATTAAAGGCTAATTTTGGTACGAAGTATTGATTATGTTTTTGCCTATTGAGAACATGTGATTTTAACGTTACCGATCAAGTTAATTGACAAAAATAAACTTAATCTTTAACGTAAGATATTGAATAATCTAATATCTTTCGTTAAATTAGTTTTGTTTTGTTTAAAAGTAAGATATTAAATAATTTTGCATATATAGATAAGTTTTGTTTTGTTTAAAAGTTACCGATCAACTCTTGAATAAGTTTTGTTTAAAAGTAAAATATTCAATATTTTTGCATATATAGATAAACCAAAGGTTTTGTTTTTATTACAAATCTAAGACTGCTTTTTCATACCAATTTGAGTTTTTTACTTTTTAGCCAACCATCAAAACCACTTATATGCAATGTTTTCAAATTCTTTTTTTCTAGTTGCCCCTGCCTCGCACAAATTCATTTTGAAAATTTCACAAACTTATCATATATTATTAAATAAAAATAAATTATCATTAGCTTTATAATACGAATACTAAAAAAGTTTTGTATTTTTGAAGTAAAAAACTAAGCACAAGAATAAACCCATTATTAAAGTTTTTACGACTCATTTCAACCTCGAATTTGTAAGTCTGTCACAACATGAGCCCCAAACAACGCGGACAGATAATCAAATAATCGCATATCCTAAAAATGTGAGTAGATGATCATTTGAGAATAAAATACCTTATGTTTAGTCTTATGTCTTGAGAGCGAAGACAATGTGCATATATATATAATCAAAGTAGCATCGAGTGGACTCAGAGGAGTGTCAACAACACCGAGCAGACAAAACCAAGAAACTGTGAATACATATAATCAAAGCATCATCGAGTGGGCTCAGAGGAGACGTCAACAACACCGAGCAAACAAAGCGAAGAAACTATGCATACATACAATCAAATTACCTTGTGTTAAACTGTCAATTTATGTCTTAAACCATCGAATTCTTAACTTCCTTAATAGCTTTCTAATTTTCCACTACTTTTGTAACCGCTAAACTTTTCATTACTTGAGTAACCGTCAAATCCTCATTACTTTAATAACCCCAACTGCTTTATTAATTGTCAAACTCTCACTACTTTATTAACCGTCAATTCACTAGATTAATAATATCGACAGACAACCAGCTAGTGGATCAGTAGAGAATTTGCGCTCAAAGGATCGGGTGGGAATTCAATTTGGTTTTCTGAGAAAATTCAGGGAGTAGGAGTTTGAATTAGGCAACCTAATAGAATAATTTGTTGATTGATTTTTAAGAGGAATTTAGTGTTAATGGATCAACCGATTGGTGCATCAGATGTAGGTTAACCTTTTATAGTAGAGACTTTTGACGATTATAAGAGAGTGGGGAGTTGAGGGAGCCATAAGATTCAAAGAGTTTGACGGTTAAGAAAGGAGTGTGTAGTTTAAAGGTTACAAAATGTGTAGTTGGACGGCTAAGAAGGGAGAGAGAAGTTTGGTGAGCGGGAGTGGCTTGTTGGACGGTTAAGAAGGGAGAGAGAACTTTGGTGAATGAGAGTGGGTAGTAGGACGGTTAAAAAGCGAGTGGAGAATTTGGCACTTAAAAAAGACAATGGAAAATTTGGCGGTTAAGAAGAGAATTGGATGAATAACTTAGAAAAGAATAAAGTAGAGAATAAATCTTTCCACTTTTATTTTTGCCTCCAATCTTTTTAATCTGTTCAACTACACACTCTTTTATTAACCACCACTCCATTATTTTATTAATCGCCACACTTGGATTCATTCTTAGGCTGGATTATATTCATCCCCAGATTAAAAAGCTTGGGTTTGATTAAGATGGGTGAGTTGAGAGATGCCCAGAAGGTGTTCGACGAATGCCTAAGAGAGATTGATGTGATCGACATTCGTTGATGCGGTCACAATTCATTTTGATCCCTCGTGTGTAGCCAAGTCTCCAACTTTAAATCAACGAACCTCACATTTTCTAACTTGTACCAGCGTGATGGCACAAGAAGACTCTCGATTTGGCATAACACCTAAACGCTATTTAGGTTAACTTGGTGGAGATCAATGTGAAGATCTTAGTATAATGAGCACACGTTAGTGTTCGGTTGATAGTAATTGTTGTTGGGGATGCCCATGATTAAACAAGGAGATTGTCTCGACTTTAGAATTTAACTAATAAATTAAACATGATTTTATTTATGAAACATAACAAGTATTTACAACCTAATTTTGTGCCCTACTGGCCCGCAAAAGAAACAATTTATCTAATGCTAAGATAAGGAAACTAGAAAAGATAATAAACTTGCAAAAGAATAAACAAGGGAACCAAACAAGTTTGGCCGACCCTAGTTCTTCTAATCTAATCCTAATAATTATAAAACTAATTTATAAATTCGGAATTAAGGATAAACATAATAAATAACAAACTATATTATAAGATAGATCTAGCTAAATAAGAAAAGTGAATAATTCTCGCAAGAAATTATACAACCTTATGAAATACTTAATTTTTACCCTCTTCCGGTTGGAGTTTTGCTTCAATGTAAAGTATGGAGTTTTAGATCTTTAAATCATCTTTTCAACGCATCTAGAATCATCCCAAGATCAATTTTCTAGCCACAATCATGACGGTTTTACCGAAAACTGTCCATAATTTAACTAAAATCTTTGAACTTTCTTACAAGTTTCATTTGCTTGAACATCTTTTTTGGATGCCTTTGAGTTGTCTTTCCATGGATGTTATTAGAGATGTTGTGAGATAGACATGCTTGAGAGAGATATTTGTACCCTTTTTATTTCGATTACTAGTTCTATCAAAACAAACAGACTTGGTTTCATATATGAGGAATGATATGGATGTGAATCAAATTGGAAATACCAAAGTATAATTTCTTTGTTTTTAAAAATATTAAATGACATGTTGTGACGACACATGGCATATATATGATGTGGCTTATTGTGAAAATTTGAGTTGTGTTTTAGTATTATATAATAAATTAAGTTATTGAAAATTTATTTTTAGATATTTGATAAATGGTTCAGTTTAGTTTCAATACATTTATTTAAAATTATTTAAGATATTTAAATCAAGTTATAAAAAAAAGTATTCACGAACATCTAGAAATATTTTGAGAATATTTTCATAATTTTCCTGTTATTGAAATTGAAAAGAAAGTATAAATGAATTTATTTTTAAAAGTTAATATAAAATTACGTGAAAATCGATGTGATCACATGTAACAAATGTGACGTTACTTATTCTGAAGGTGACATGTTGCCGTAGAGAGGTTCTACTTTAGTATTATCTAGTAGATTATACAAAAAAAATTCTAGGAAGATCTATAAATATTTTCATAATATTATTGTCATTAAAATTGGAAAGAAAGAATATATGGATTTGTTTTTAAAATATATAAATTATGTGGGAAATTGAGATGATGACATGTGGAAAACATGATGTGGCTTAATTTGGAGGCAACATGTGGCCGTAGAAAGATTCTACTTTAGTATTATATAGTAGATTGATCAAATCGAAGTCTACCATTGTGTTACTTAACCTCAAATTAGTAGGATGTGACTCCTAAAAAATCCAAATTCATACCCACTCACCCCGATTTGAATTCCAAAAGAATAACTAATTTTTTACCTTTGTTTTTCTTGACAAGGTTGTTGGTTGCATTCTTCTTGTCGGTGGCGCCATATCGACCATTGTCACCTACCTCAGCCTATAACCCTCAACGTCATGAGTCAATTAACATGTGCCATTCTCGAGCCACTTCTTGGTGCCACTGTACCACCTTCGACCGTCTCCGACCACCTCCAAAGACCCCCCTCGATCCGAGGATTCCAACCATACCAAAGTCGAGCCGTTTGGTTTTCGATCGAGTCGTCATTGAGCCGTTAAAGTGGGAGTGTCATTTGGTCGCTGCCTAGATTTTCCACATTCCAGCTGACTCAAAACAATTTCTAGAGTACAACCTTCTCGTCACCTCTTGTTGTTAAGACCTCGTCCAATGCTTCCATGGCATCTGGCGAGTAGATCCACACCTAGAGGTCCCAGACAAGCCCATTTGAGCCACGTTCGAGCAACTGAAGACCCCTTCCAACCAATTTTGGGGCACGAATTGGATTATAAATATCCTTAATGAACCTTGTCATTATTCTATATGAACCTTAGATGACTAAATATGACATGAATACATAACTTATGAACCCCTAGTTTGTTTATACAATGCACTAAGTATGAACAAGAATAAGAATAAGTATGAACTATACATGTATATATGTGAACATTGACATGTAACATATGAACCCATATTGGTGCACAGAGTATGGAAAAGAAGATAATGTATTCAAAAGAACAAGTATGAGCCTTAAATGACTATATATGAACATTGACATGTAATATATGAATAATTATTGTTTCTATGGTTCCTAAAGTATGGAAATAATATGAACTTTTCGGAAGAATAAGTATGAACTTTAGATGGATATATAAACCATGACATGTAACATTAGAACCCTAGTGTTTCTATGATTTATAGATCAAGGAAAAATAATCTCAAACATGAACGTGCTCAAAGTTATATATATAAGAACGTTAGGAAACTATATATATGAACTTTTACTAAACATATAAATGCAATAGATAAACCTATGTTACACAGAGAATAGGAAAGCATGAATGGAGGTTTTTAGGTAAATGATTATGAAACATAAGAGAATATATATGAAATTGAACATAATACACGAGAACCCAACTTTATACTATTTTCTATTTTTGATCCAATAAGAATATGAATCTATGTTAATAGAATATGAATCTATGTTACTAGAATATATATTGAGATTTGACATATTTATGTAACTTTAATGTCATTGATTTTTTATTATAAACAAATTAATTTGCTTATACATTTTTAAAATATCAATATTTCAATAAAGTATCAAAAATGATATGAAAAAAAAACACCGGCTCTAAGAATTCTCCCTTCTCCACCCTTATCTTGTCCTTGGGTGAGAGATTGAGTGAAAGTTTCACTCTCTTCGGTACCAACAACATTTTAACATGACACATTTTAATTAAATAAAACAACTGATTAAGATATAATCAAAATAAATAACTAAATACAATTAAAGAACAATGTAAATTAAGATAATTTAAGAATTTAAAGAAAAGTATTAAATCATAAACAATAATGAGAACCCGAATAAGTCTCTAATTTAAAAAATAATTTATTTGGGCATGTGCAGAGGAGGCAACCTGATGCACCAGTGCGTAGATGTGAAGGGTTATTGTTCAGCGAGTTTCGTCGAGGTAGAGGTCGATCGAAAAAGAGTTGAAAATAGGTGATTAAGTATAATCTGACACTGATAGAGGACATGACTCTGAACAGAAAGCTTTGGAGGGAAAAGATTTGGGTAGAGGATTGATTTTGACAGGAGGGTGGGCATTTTGACGTTTAGCCGGTCTCTTGGTTCCCGCTTTCCTGGTTTCCGTTTTTGCTTTTTGCTTTTTCCATGGAGTGTTTCGTTGGATTGTTTTGATTATATTCTGCTTGTGTGTCAGTCTCTTTTGGGTCTATCGAGATACATCCTCTCGATTTGATTCGGGGTATGGGTGCGTACATCTGGACCCCCCATACCCTGCCGTCGGTGGAACTATACTGGGTCGATTGTTGTTGTTGGTTGAGTTTGTTTCTTGGAGTCTCTATTTTTATTTTATTTTTATTTTTATTTTTTTGATAAGGAAAGAATTCGAAGTACCCGACATAACAACATCGGGTAGATCGAGAGGCCGATAAATCGGCGCCGGGCAGGAAGACATAACAAACAAGCAAGGAAAATACATCAAGCAAAGGAAGAGCTAAAGCGACCAAAAGTGAGAGTAGAGTAGACACAAACAGAAGAAACGCGCCACCGGGAGACAAGTCGAGCAGGATAAATCATTCGGAAGAGCTGAACGAACTACCATGACGTTGCCCTCTCCTTTAGGAGGGATCTTCAGGAGCCTCAACCATGGCGTTGCCCTCGTACAAGAGGGGTCTTCATTGAGCCACAACCACCACCACGACCTCACCCGGACACACCGCTAACACCTTCGAGCAACTCCAAAAATGCATTGAGTATTTTGTCATCCAAACTTGATCAAATACGGACTGAAATTTTTTAGCAAGAGTAAAATAAGATGTGAGAGAGCCATCAAATAGTCTTGCCTCTTTGATAATATTATGAAAGATGGGTTTCTTGGAGTCTCTATGAAGAGAGACGCTCATCATTATTTTTGCATTTTTATTTTCGTTTTCTCTTATAATTTGTGTAAAAAAAAAACATTTAAAAACTTGCAATGATTATACTCTTAAAGAGAGTAGTAGAGATGTAGTCTTGTAAGAGAGAAGAGAGATTGTTTGATGGTTTGGAAAGAAGTGGAATGGGTATTAAGAAATTTGGGGGTAGTTTAGGGTATTTTTTATTAAAAAACAAAAATTAAATAGTGGGCCGCACATCTCAAATCTGGACGTTTGAAAATGAACTAATGGTTCATTCTAGTCGTTTAAACCGACGACATTCTAGTCGTTTAAACCGACGATTTACCCAGTTAGCCGTTGGACCGACAAACCGCCGGTTCGACATGGTTCCGATGGCTAGTTTGTTTTTAATCTTTTTTTGTTTTCTGAGTGAGAGTTTTATTTAGGATTTTCTAGGGTTTGAAGGATTTAAGATAGTTGGGATATGTTTATAGATCTACTTTTTAAGGGGGTTCGGTTTTGCACCGTGTTTTTTTGATTTCGCACCAGATTGTGAACGCAATCTGGTAGCGTTTTTTTTTTAAAAAAAAAAACGCAACAACGTGGTGTTTAACTGTTTTTTTTTTAAGAATTAATGATATTAAAAATAAAATAAAAATGGGTCCGATTAAACCGGATCCATTTTAAACGCTATTCAATAGCGTTTAACATGGACCCGATTTTCGAACCCATGAGAATTGTAAACGCTACTAGGTAGCGTTTACAGTTTAAACGCTACTACATAGCATTTAAAGTTACCGTTTACATTTCAAATGAAAAAATGATTGTTTTAAGTGACCGTTTAAAGTTAGCGTTTACTCTTAAACACAACGACGTAGCGTTTACATAACGGTCATTTTTCCAACCACTCTATTTCACCCTATAAATACAAACAATTTCACCATAACTTATACACTCTTCTCCTATCTTATTTTGTTTTAATTCTCCAAAAGTTAGTATGGCTTCGTCGTCTAGAAATGTGATAGTAATCAGCGATGACTCAAATTCATCTGTTGTCGAAGAAGACATCAACTACACATCGGACGGTACTGGAGATGATGATGGACCCGGTTCAACCTTAGAAAGAGCTGAAGCTATGCGACATGATCCTCAGAAGAGTTTCATTGTTGTATTAAATCAAACGAGTGTCTACCCAGAATATCGGCTGGTAGGCACCGCATCCTTTTTAGAAAAAAATTATGATTCATTTTTGATCATAATATCAACTTTAAATGCACTTACTAATATGCAGAGCATCCCGAGGGAACATGCTTTGAGATTCTTGAGTTCTGCAGCAACAACGGAAGTCACCCTGGATTGTCGTAATGTTAATTTGCATGTGTGTATCGCAACGAGTGGGAATCGATTCAGTTTTGGCAACGGCTGGCGGGATTTTGTAAGATTCCATAGATTGGAAATTAACGATGTATTACTGTTTGAAATAATAGGTCGGCGTCCTCAAGTTATATACCACGTTAGAATATTCAAAGATTAGGGATATTTAGTAGTACGCAATTAATAGGTCGGCTGGCGGGATTTTGTAAGATTCCATAGATTGTTATGTATGTATTTTTCGGATGACGTGTACTAGTATGCATTTAATATTATATTCATATTTCGGATGACATGAAATGACCCAAAATCAAAAAAATTGCTTAATGGGATTTAACCTAAAAATAAATAAATTGGTTTGATAAAATGCTACTACGTAGCGTGTACAAGTTACCGTTTGAAAAGGTGGGAACTGTACACGCTACGTAGTAGCGTGTAAAAATCAAACGGTAACTTGCACACGCTACCATGTAGCGTTTTTAAATTACCGTTTGAATTGTACACGCTACGTAGTAGCGTGTACAATTCCCACTTTTTCCAACGGTCGAATTTCCCAACGGTCGAATTTTTGAACTTGTATATATTTGTTTCTTTCATATGCCTTCTTCACATGTACAAAATTTCAAAGCACAATAGTAAGAGAGAATGTCGTTCTCAAGCGTAGTCGATGGGCCCGGTCTTGAATCGATTAGTGAAAATACAGTACTGGTACGTGACGTGGCCTAAGGTCGTTATGCCAAATCAAAGTAACCTCAACTTCCAAACTAGAATAGTGAGTAAGCAAGGGTCGAAATCCCAAGAGAATCACAGGCGTCTATTTTCTTGTTAACAATCAAATACCAATCGAACAGTGTAACAAAAGGGGGTTTTGAGGTTTGGTTTGCTAAAATCTATGGATAAATCAAATAAAGGAAAAATGCTCCTCCTAACAAATATCCACAATCACTGAATATGGTTGATCATAGATTATCTCGAGTTCTTCTTCCTTCCTATGGTTGTTCCTGTCCCGATCTTATGTAAATTCAAAGGGAAACCTTCCACTAAGAACCCTTACCAATGAATAACCCTAGTACCACTAAAAGTTCAACCCAAAGGCAGCAATGCATATAAGAATTAACCAGGATACACAGAACGCTCGCTCAGATGCATTTACCATGTAATTATCTCTCCCTACAATAGAACAATTTCAACCAGAGCATGTAAATTATAGTTGCTACAGCAGAATAGGACGTTAGCCCAACAGTTTCCTAATCCTAGCAATATGAAAATCACCAATAACAACTAGTTGCGCGGGCTAGTGCAATCAATTAAATCCAATGGAATAGGCTTAGAAGAGATAATACAAACCAATAGGAACTCGAACACGAAAGATAATCTCACAACCAAAATCCAATGAATGCTTCAATTGTTAGGCGGAACCAAGAAGGTTAGTTCTTCCTCATGTTCTTCATAAAAACTCTGAATCAATGAATAATGAACAACGTAGCAATTCTAGAAACTAAAACTCGATTCTCAAAACCTAAAAACTAAGAGAGTATATATATGTGTGGGCTTAACAAATGACCTAGCCCACTGAAAATAGAAAACGGAATAAATAAACTGAAAATAAAGAAAACAAATAAGATAGGTTCGGGAAATCCGAAATAACTCTGCCGTGCTGACCCGCGATCGCGGGTCATGGACCTTGATCGCGGGCCATGTAGTTCCGCGCTCCTTGCTCTCCTCCGCGCCTGCAGAAGTGTCTCGAATGCCTCGAAGTCCCGCGATCGCGGCAACCTCACCCGCGATCGCGGTTAATGCTCGACCTGCTGCACCAGCATTCTCCTCTTCTATTCTTCCATAGGCTCTCTCGTGGCTTCTTCTTCTTCAATGTCTCCAATAATCTTCAAGTAAGCTCAAAACATCTCCAAAACACCAAGACTTCGCCTCCATACTCCATGCACAAGAATGTGTCTAAAACTACCCAAATGACACCAATAAATCCTCTAATGACTCTTAGTTAAGCCCTACAAAGTAGTGCTTATCAGTACGTATACTATGGATTTAATATTATTATGTTAGTGTAGTAGTTGTACATTATATCTTGTAGATATTATATGTATGTTAGTCACATTAGTAGTGATAAGTTATATGTTAACTTATTATTAGTAGTAATAATTCTATGCCAAAGATATTGTATGTATATTAGTATAGAATATGATAAATTATATTAGTATAGAATGTGACATATTCATATATTAGCGTAGAATTGTGATAAATTATCATGTTACTGTAGAAATGTGATAACGTGATAAATTATGTTATTGCACATTATCATGTTACTGTAGAAATGTGATAAATTATGTAATTAGCGTAGAATTGGAAATGCTTCGTATTTAAATTTAGGTAAATGAGGAGAACGGACAAATGTTTTAATTTTCTACGTGTTTCATATATGCACCATGATTTTCAGGGTAGAACATTAGGTTAGGTATAGAACACTTTGTCGGTGTAGATTTATAATGAATACCAATGTTTATAATGAATATCAATGTTTATAATGAATACCAATGTTTGTGAAATAAATAGGATGATTCTAGTGGCACCAACTTTGTGAGTGACGATTTTTCTTCGCATTTTACTACGGATGAGGAATGGGATGATAGACAGAGTATGATTCAATGGGTTCATTCAGTGGGCAAGGAACTGAACATTTTGATTGTCATACAAAAATCATGGGATCGAAAGGTGATACTATCATGTGAGAAGTCTGGTTCATACAGACCGGTGAAGAAGAAGGCGGTGGAAGGTTGCGAGCCAACCCCTAAATCAAACCGATCAACGAGGACAAAGAAGAGCGATTGTCTGTTTCAGATGCACGAGTTGTTATCAAAAGAGAGTAAGTGGAGCTTAAATGTCATTTGTGGATGGAACACCCATGACATCCCAACATCCTTAATAGGGCATGCTTTTGCTGGACGCCTTGATGCAGATCAAATTGAGGCGGTGAAGTTGTTGTCTGCCACCGGCTCGACGCCGAAGAACATTATTTCTCTTTTTGTCAGAGTAGACCCGAAATGCTTGACATCAAGGAGTCAAGTGTACACTTGCAAGGCTAGGGAGAGGAAGAAATCCAGGGGCCATTTGACGGTGACGCAATTCACGTTGGAATTTCTAAGGTCTAAAGGATATTATGCGGATGTTGAAAGGGTTAAGGTTAAGATGAAAGAAAAGGGGAAGTATATGGAGAAGGAGGTTGTGAGTGATATTTTTATTAGTCACCCGACTCGAAGCACTTGTTGGGTTTGTTCCCCCACGTGGTCATTATGGATACAACCTACAAGACCAACAGGTAATCTTTTGTTTTAACTTTTCACTACATTTACACTATATAATTGCATCTTATTTTCTTTTTTAATGTACATGTATAGGTACGGTATGCCGTGTTTGGAGTTTGTTGGGTTCACTTGCACAAACCTTAACTTCTGTATTGCCATCGTATTCATGCGAAATGAGACAACGGAGCACTACGTATGGGCCCTGCGGCGTTTGAAATCCTTGTTCGGTAAAAAATAACCTACGGCGATCATGTCAGACCGAGATTTGGCCGTTGTGAAGGCTGTACCAATAGTCTTTCCCAATGCACACCATTTGCTGTGCAGGGTCCATGTGAACCGCAATGTTGAAGCAAGGGTCACCGGGAATATGTGCAACAAAAGTGTTAAGCATTTTACGGGGCATATCCATTGGTTGTTGAGGTCACCCACGGAGGATGTGTACGAGTCTCGTCTTAAGCATTTGAGGGACAAGTGGAAGAAAGGTACGTTTATGAAGTACGTCGAGGAAGTTTGGCTTAACGAGCACAAGAAGAAGTTAGTTGATGCATGGTCTAATCATATTCTTCATTTCGCCACAAGATCATCAAACAGGTAAATTATATAACATATTTTCTCGTTAGATACGTATTATTTTTTATGATGTATAACATGAGTATTATTTGTTGATGCATGGTCGAGTCTTAGCATGCTATGCTCAAGGACACCCTAAAATCATCTATTGGAGGGTTTGACACGATCGTAGTACACATCGACAATATGTTCACGGATCAGGTGCGTATAATCTTTTGGGCTCGTTGTATTATTTCCATTTGTACTAATTTGTGCCTATGGGGAAAATAATATGAATTAGCATTTTATGAATGATCATATACGTGTCATTAGGGGGTCTATGGAGCAGAGCAGTTTTAAGTTGGCCGCCGTCATAAAGGATGGGCCCCAATGGGTGAAGATTTTGTTCAGCCGCCTTGAGTACAAGATATCGGACGAGTGTATAAGATTACTATACAAACAAGCTATTCGGGCAAAGGAGGGAAAGATACCTGATGAAGAATGCCGCGATGTATGGTGGAGATCCTCGCTTGGGTTGCCTTGCCCACACACGATCAAGAGATATATAGAGGCTGGTATCCCAATATTGCCAAGTGAAATCCATTTATTTTGGAAACAAATAAAGTGGGAAGGAGTAGGCCAAGAAGATTTCAGAAGTGATGATACTGAGCATATTTCAAGACAAGATGTCTTAATGAAGAAGTTGATCCAAGACTGGCAAGGAAAGGAAATGCCCGACGAGCTGTTATGCATTCTCACAACAAGGTACGATGACTTCCATAACCCGAGCACTTCCACCTTGGGAGAGCCCCCGTGCGCAGATACTAGTAAGGGGAGACCTAAGAAGGACTCAACCAAGAGGGACCTCACTTGGTTGGAGCATAAGGAGGAGGAGCAAAAGAAGAAGGAACAAAAAAAGGAGGAGAAAAAAAAGCAAAAGAATGAGGAAAAGAAGAGGAAGAAGGAGGAGGAAAAGAAGAAGAAGGAGGAGGAAAAGAAGAAGAGGAAGTTAGATAGCATTCAATCGTCTGTTGGATCAGAACCTTTTCCGATGCCTGATGGAGACACCAAGCGAGTTTCAGACGGCAAAGAGAGTGGCACTGGTCCGATCCCGCCCAAAATTGAAGTTGATCCAAGAAATGGGAAAAATGTTTGTCACCTCGACTTTAATTGGGGCGTACGAAATGTCGACCCTTTCATGTTCAACTACATCACCCGAGTAGAAGACGTACAAGGTAACGGTCATTGTGGGTACTGTTCCTTGTCTGTACTATTAGGGTTGGGGGAACAGAGTTACGACTACGTGCGACATGAGCTTTCAAAGGAACTGCAATTGCATCGAGATCTCTACCGACCAGCGAGTATGATGACTGACATTGACCATCTTATTAAGATGGTTGATCATACAGGACCTTGCTGTGAGGATCACTGGATGGAAATGCCGATGGTTGGGTTAGCATTTGCAACCAGATTCCAGGTGGCTCTTGTCTTTCTCTCATGGAGTGGCCCTCATACATGTCTCCCCATGATTGCTCGTCCGGGTGTCCGACCTCCCACAACGGTGCATACAGTAGCACTAGTAGGAAATCATGATCATATTGTCCCGGTAAGCATACTTATACTCGGATGTTTTACCTTATGAATTACGTAATACTCATTTTAGGTCATTTTTTTACAAGTTTGGCTAGTTGATGACCGTTGCCCTATCCCACCCCCGCCCGCCGTTTGGAACAATTGGAAGCATCCTAGTGTTGAAGGGTGGGATGTACCATTTAGGGAAAGGATGAATGAATATCTCGTCAAACGTGGAAACCAAGGTCGTGGCGGTTTGGTTATGTAGTTTTGGGAGGGAGATTGGATACATTAGGATCACATGCGAATCCACTCCTTTTCCACTTTGTAATATGAATTAGCAATATATGAATATTCAATTATCCTGGAATTAAAAATATATGAATATTTAATCCAAGCTCAACGGATCTACACTCAAACTCCATTTGCAAGTACATGCTTAGAAGTGCTTGAGGGTTTAAAATAAATTGTGGTGCTCCTCTAGCATTAGGATATCTTGTTTTATCTTCTACTCAAAACTTATTCATCTGTATAACTTAATAAAATGTCTAAATTATGGTACTCCTCTGCCTTAGCACTATTGAATACTTAGATAAAGCAAATCGCCATTTTGTGGCGTTTACTAGACTACTCAGATGGCGTTCACCTTACACGGTGACGTTTACTAAACGCCACAATGTGGCATTTAGTAAACGTCACCGTGTAAGGCGAACGCCATCTGATTGCGTGTATGCACCCTAAAATGTTTATGGGTTTAGGATTTATGGTTTAGGGTTTAGGATTTTGTGGATCCTAAACCTCACGGTCTAAACGTTATATTGTTTCGAGGTATGCATGTTTAGGAATTACTATTATGGCTTAGGGTCTATGTTAAAGCAAGGGTTTTAGGGATAGGTGTTAGGGTTTAGAGATCTTTGATAGTATAAGCATTTATATTGTTCAGGGTTTAGGGTTTAGGGTTTTGATATGTGTTTAGTTCATCCTAAACCTCAAATCCAAATGTTATATTGTTTCGAGGTATGCATGTTTAGGAATTACTATTATGGCTTAGGGTCTATGTTAAAGCAAGGGTTTTAGGGATAAGGTGTTAGTGTTTAGGGATTTTTGATAGTATAAGCATTTATATTATTTAGGGTTAGAATGGGTCTTTCTATAGTTTAGGGTTTAAGAACAATTTGCCCCGATAATGTGACGAACGCAGATTCCATAAAAAAGAACGGAATTACCTAATAGATTTGATGATCATGAGAGGCAAAAGCCACATGGGATACGTTGAGAGAGAGTTGCGAAGGAATGAAGCTAGCCACTTCTAGGGTTTGGAAGTTGTGATACAATAACCTATATATTCAGAAATAATAACTGAAAGGGAAAAAAGTAAATAAAATGAATTTAAAACCCTAAAATCAAAGAAAATGGGTTCTCTATTCCATTACAACCCTAAACCCTAAACCCTAAGCCCTATCCTAAACCCTAAGCCCTACCCTAAACCCTTTCACATAACACTAAATGCTACAGTGTGGCATTTCAGTTCTACACGCCACACTGTAGCGTGTACATTATGAACGCCACGGTGTTGCGTTTAACCTTTAAACGCAACACTATAGCGTTTACATTATTAACTAGCTATTAGATGTATACAGCTGGTTATTATGCTTTTGACAACTAATAACCAGCTGTATGACAGCTGGTTATTAGTTGTCAAACACATTGCCTCTTTTTTCACTATATAAGAAGCATTAGGGTTGTTTCTTCACTACAACAATTCCAACACAAGCGGCGCCCACATATAGAATTTTGGGTAACCTTCTTCTCCTTCCAGTTTCTATCGATTTAGTAACGCTGATTTTTGATATTGATGGATTTATGATATTTGTAGGAAATCAGACACTACAACAAATAATGGCATCTTTATCAAAATCATCAACAAACGCAGATAGGATATGCTACTGTAATTTGAAAGCCGTTGTCCGAACTTGGGATTTGCAGTGGAACTACGGAAGGAGGTATTGGGGATGCCCAGAAGTTGGGTGTCGTTTCAGGAAGTGGATTGATCCAATGTACGGCGAGAGGGCACACGCGGTTATTCGACAACAATGACAAGAAAAACAAGATCTTGTTAAGGAAAATCAAGATCTTGTTAAAGATCTTGATAACATTCGTAGGTATAACTTCAATCTACTAACTAATATACATCGTAGGTGACTAATGTCGTATCTTTGTGTAATGTTGTTTATGTACTATCAAATTTTGTAGGGAGCAAGCAAATTTAGCAAAACAGAGATATCATATGAAGAGAACGTTCATCAGAGACTATCCTAATTTCTTCAAACGCTAAAGAGTGTCATATCTTTTCTCTAATTTTTTCTAAGTTTATGATCAAATTGTATTGTTTTCTGTATTGTGTAGACCTCTTCTGGTGGCAACTCCTCAAGTAACGTGTGGACCATATACAAGTACGAAAAAATTCAATACGAAATCGGTGCAAATATGATATGAGTACGGACAAATATAATACAAAATGTCACTACAAAAGAGATAATAACATCCACTGCAAACGCTTTCTAGCCCAATCATCGTCGCTATCAGAACCCCTCTCTTGCCTAGCCTGCAAACGCTCCGCCATCTCCCGATCACGTGCTTCTCTATCAGCTGCTTCCTGCTCGGCCGCCGACCTAGATGATGAACCCCTCTCATACATAGATGACACTCTAGGCCGTGGGGCGGCTGATGACTTACTCGTCGAAAATTGGCTCTAGGCCTGTCGCTGTGACGCCCGCACAGGTGGATCAGCAACATGTATCTCGTCGACATCGATAATGTCCGCAATCCTCTGCCAGTCCTCCATCCCGCCGCCTCCTCGCATAATAACCTCCTGGACATGCGCCCTCACCATGTTCAATCGATGTGCTCGTTATCGTATAATGTTAAGTGAATAAACTTTATAAGAAGATTATAAATACGTAATATGATAGATTCTAGAACCTAAACATACCCGAGATGCATCCAAAGCCGGAACATCATGGCGTCTAGGACGAGGTATCTCGGTCGCGTCGTGTCTGACATATGGATGAGAAATGGGAAGGAACCAATCGAGATACTCCTTATCCATATCATAATCAGCGACATCCAACAGACTAGATAAGAGCTCAGCACAAAGATGCTCATCCAAGCGATCCCAACCGTCCCAGTGAGCATCAATCTCCAGCTTGTAAGCCTCCTTCCCCTTTAGACTTGCACGGCGTTCAACTGTATGTCCCAATATCGGGTCTAGAGGCCTGCTCTGGATCCGTCCAAACTGGCGTGCCACGCGGTCAGGCATGTACGGCTCTACTATCGTCTGGAAGCGTATCGTGCCTCGATATGTAGAAGCTCTATACCTCGAATGGAAATCCAGCTGACCGTGTGGCATCTACTGCACCTACAACCATAAAAACAATCAATGTTACGAGTAATCATTATACGTTAATAAAAATAAAAATAGAATCATGTACTTACATCCTCACGCCGATACTCGTCAAGGACGTGGCGGTAACTCCGAATGCGAGATGGTTCCCGTGAAGGGGGGCGTAATACCCAATACCATGCCGCTCGTCGGTCATCGTCGGCTCTCCTAATCTGGGGATGCAGATGACCGGGAAACCAAGGAAAGTACGCCCATATCCACATCTACAATCGTCGCAAAATAAATTTAAACCCTAAGTTCGGTACAATATACAAAGATTAAAAGATTAGCAATGTTTTTACCTGGAGTAGCAAACAACAACCGGCTATGCTCCTGGCCTCCCCACGTGAAGCCTCACCTAGGTTCTTGTACAGGCAGGCGAGAACTTCGACTCCCTAGGCCGTCCGCTGGGTACGCTCATGATCCACGCACAAGGGCAACAACTGACACTTGAGCTTGTTCGTGGACTTGTTCATGAACAAGCTAGACCCCAACAAGTGGAATAAATACCCTGCTGCACAAGACATGGGGTCCTCGCCCAGCAAAATCATCCAACGAACGTCGTGCATGAAGTCCCATGCGTCAACCCCAGCTGTCGCGACCCACTTCCTCACCTCCTTTGGGTCGTAGTCAAAAACCTCATGCCATAAATCGGCCACATCTGCGTCATCTAGTACCTCACTAACAGCGTATCCCTCGATATACAGCCCCATGATCCTCTCGACGTCATGAAGTGTGACGGTAATCTCGCCCCACGGAAAATGGAAGTTGGTGGTCTCTGGATGCCACCTCTCAACAAAAGCAGAAATGAGGACGTGGTCCACACTTCCAAACTGAAGCGCGTGGAGACCGCTCAGCCCGCTCAGTGAAGCGTAATACCACCAGCTACCCTCAACCACCTCCCCTCTAGAAATAAGGCGATGCACTCTCCAGAAATCGAGATAGCGTGGACGTGTATGAACACGTAGACGACGAGGGGCCTCCCTGGGATGATGTCATATCCTATGCGCAATGTGATGCTCGAAAGATGACAGAAGCTCACCGTTCCCCACACCGTAAGGAGCTTGGGGACGGGCGGGCTGGGGAGCGGGAATGGGGTCGGATATAGGCTCGGGTATAGGCTCGGAAATGGGCTCGGGTATGGGCTCAGGAATGGGGTCCTGCTGGGGCGGGTCCTCCATGACGATATCAACGTCCTCCAATCCAGGGACGGGATCATCGCTATGGACGGGACGTCGATGCTGCTTCTTCTTCTGCCCAGAAACATCTGCCCTTGTTCGCTTGCGGGCAGAAGCAGTAACGCGCCGTGCTCCGTATCCCATCCATACGAGCCAAACCGCCGTCGAAAACCCTCCAATACATCCTATTTAATAAAAAATTACGGGGAATAATTTACTTAATAGAGATTTTAATTAATTATTCTTTCATTTTTTAAATTAATTTAATAAACCTAATATTAAAAATTAAGATTAGATTTCCCTAGTTATGTTTTTTTAATTAATTTAATAAAGCTAATTTTTTCCGCTATTTTAAATCATTATCTAATTTTTGAAATAATTAATATATTACAAATATTTTAAAATTTCATATCATTTCTTACATTCATAATAAATCTATATTTCCAACTTTAATATTTTAAAATTTCATACATTTATTATGAAATTTTAATTATTCTTTCATTTATTTTTTGCTCATTAATATCATTTCTTACATTCATAAGTAATTTATACCTAAAATCTCTCTAATATTTGGACGTTAAATTTTATTTCCCTATTATAAATTAATTACGAATGTATTTCAATTATCATATATAAACAAATAATTAATATATTACAAATATTTAAATAATAACTAAATATAAATAATTATTAATTCATTAAATACCTCATAAGTACGTCGTTTCGGCTTTAGAACCACCGAGACACTCTTCGATCCGCTCGCCTCGATCATAGACCCCACCGTCTCATCCCACGTCGACGACTGCCGCTCCGACTGAGCCACCGTTGCCGCCACAGAGAGCGCGTTTTCCGACCCCACCTCTGCCGCCGCCACCGGACATGAAACCGGAGCCACCTCCACCTCCTCCGGCATCGTCCTCCTCCATCAGAACCTCTCCCGCCACCGCCGGCGCCGTAGCAACCTTTGTCGCCGCCTCCTCCTCCACCACCGTCTTTAATCTCGCCTTCTCTCCTCCCGCCTCCGCCACCGTCGTCTGTCCTCCAGCGTCCGTCGTCGCTCGTCCAGCGTCCGACACCGTCGTCGCTCCTCCAGCCTCCGACAGCGCCGTCGCTCCTCCAGCCTCCGACACAGCCGTCGCTCCTCCAACCTCCGACACCGCCGTCGCTCCTCCAGCCTCTGACACCATATCTGGGACCACCGCTGCCGTCGCTCATGCCTCGTCGCCGCCGCCGCCAGACATTAGGGCTTCTGGATTTTTGAAAGGGAAAGGGAAGGAGGAGGAAGACGCGATTAAATAGCATTGTTTGTAAACGCTATGTGGTAGCGTTCACAAACGCTACATCATAGCGTTCACAAACGCTATTACGTAGCGTTTGAAAATGCTTTTTTTTCTTCAGATTTCCCTTTTGTCAAGTGAATTCTATTGAACCCCTAAAAACCCTAAACACTATCAAATTGCGTTTACCTTGAATCGGGTTTATTCAAACGCAATTCTATAGCGTTTTCCTTCTTCTTTTTTGTGAACGCAACGATGTAGCGTTTATCTATTCCGGTGCGAAACACAAAATTTCCGGATACAAACAAGACCCCCCTTTTTAATTCTTGTTTCTTTTGAATCACTAAATCCGGTCCGATTTGATTCTGGATTTTTTACCCAATTTAAGTCTTTTCGGTCCGATTCTACAATTCATGTTCAAATTTTGGTCAGCACTGCACCGGACTTCTAACAATATAACAAGAGCTTTTATTGCTATCACTATTCATTGGACATTGTCTTTTCTTAAGAAAAATTATATATGATGAAAAGGATTTGAAAGGACCAATAGAAAAACGATAAATTAGTTACATTATTTACGATATATAAATTATTAGTTTAAATAGCTCAATATTACGTTTTACGTGCATTCGATATTTTCTTTTAGCAATGTTTAATAGTCATAATTATTTTCCTTCTACTTTTCCTTAATAATAAAGAGGGCGGTTCGGGTATAAATAGGTGTTACAGTGCGAAATGCGAAGGAACTCCGGCCGTTAGATCGTATAAGGGACAAACGAGATAAAAAGATGAATAAAATAAAAACAAGTTTTTCACATCAAATGTCTAAATAAATGTGAAAACAAACTGATTGTCAACCATAGATGACATTCATCCATGTCCTACTCACACCATCTCTCTCAGACATTTCATCGAACACCTTGTGGTCTTCTTTCAAGACACAAAAGGAAAGAAATAAATAAAAAATAGCATCAAAGCGATCCATTAGATGAACACAATGAAGCCAAATTTAGATTAATCAATGAAGATAATTAGCACAACCAAGACAACCATTCAATCAATCACAATTTCTTCCCAAAAGCATGTTAGGTTCATAAATATAACCGAAATGTTCATAATTAAACACATGAGGTTCATAATCTGTGCATATTTCAAGACAAACAGATGTATCATGCACTCACAATATCTCTTAGATATTTCATCAAACACCTTGTGTGCGTCACTTAATTAATCTCTTGTTTAACCAAACCAAAAGGTTCTCAAAGTTGGTAATGAATCATCTCTACTAACAAAAATTCAAACTCATCAAACAAAGTGGAATCAAAAGACAAGACGCTAAATCAAAAGACAATTCAAACTCATGTTACACCCTAGAACATCAAAATCTATTTTTTTTTTATGCAAAACATCAACAAAATTGAAAGTCTAGTAAAAAAAATATGACACTGCAACATGTAAGCAATCAGAAATCAAGTCTAAACCAAAATACGATAAAAAAATCAAAGTGTTTGAAAGGATATCAATACCAACATCCATGGAATTTGTGAACGAAGAACTCAACAACAATAGACGCAATTTGAAACGTAGATGATCAAATAAACAAGGTCTATTGAAATAATATGAGTTCGAATTTGAACATTCGAGTGAAAACATCGAGGAATCAACACAAATAAAGCGAGAATCGCATGAGTGTAGTCATGGAAATTCGTAGAGAACGCCTCGAAGGTTGGGGTTAAAGGATATCTAAGAGCGGAGATGACACAAAATGTCCCTTGGAGCAGCAAAATGCATTAAAAACACGTGTGAATCGACAACCGTTGATGAACGAAATCTAACGATGCCAATTGTTTCGCATTTCATACAATAAGACTCAATTGTACTTATCATGAATCTAATAATAAATACCCAAAAAAATTCAACCTAGTCTCTAATCTAAAACTTTCCCTATACACACAAAAATGATTACGTGGGTTATTAACTATAAAAGATATAGAAAATCAATATGGTTTAGTTAATCATTACCAATAGCAAATTAAACCGGACTTGATAAATTCTCCATTTTTTCAAGGAAAAATTCAAAATTAGTCTAATTAAAATTTTCCTCATCTATTATATTTTCACCTCCTCTTCTCATCTCCTCTTTACACACAAGAAGCCCGGCAAAACAACTTATATCACCGTTGATCTCGTCGCACATCTCAACGCAGATCTCATCGCCGATTTGATCGTGAAACATGCACCACGATTGATGTGCATGTTGAATATGCACAAACAATCGTAATGTGCGTAATCAACATGTGTGATGTGCGTAAACAATATGTGCAGACATGCCTGATGTGCATAACCAACATGCACATTGGATGTGCTTATTCAGATTGAATTGTAAACATTAACGCTTTTTAAAAAAAAAACACTCAGACGCAACGTACAAGCTTTTTAATCATTTAACCTTGATGTGCGAAGTGATTAGCTACCAACAACAATAGTACTTGACAATTTTAGTTTCATATCGAGACATACCATGTATGCATATCTCAACCACCGTAGAGATGGCTCCCGATTTGAACCGAACCAGGAACCGGAATGAACTGAAACCGGAAATACCTCTTTAATCCGATTTCGGCTCCCATAAATAAGGAACTGAAGGTTCCAAAACCGGTTCAAAACCCCCGATTCCACCCCTTTTTATTTGTTTTTTTTATCAAAATTGGATTTTAACTGGGTGAAACCGGAGGTTTAGACGCCTAAAACCTCGGTTTCGGCGCCCAAACCTTCATTTCCAATCTTTTATTTTTTTCAGATTCCGGAATAGAATTGAAATCGAATGAAACCGGGTTTGTCTGATTCTGGTTCCATGAAAATGAGAACCGGAACCACTAGTTTCAGAACCATGAACCGCTGATTTCGGAACCTGGCCATCTCTAATCCACCGTGCTTTTATATTTCCATTGTTTTTTTTTTGGTAAATCCCAACTAGTGTTTTTAAAAACACACATAATCTATATTTTATAGAAAAATCCCCTAACTTCAATTTTTTGGAAAATTTTAGAAAACAACTCTTATTTCCACTTGTTTCATTTAACCATAGTTTTTTTCCAAAATATAATCAAAATTTATTTATTTATATAAAAAACACACCCTTATTCAAATTTCTTTTTCAAAAATACCTTTTTTAACATTATTACCTGTCATCTAGACGGGTCAAACGGGTCGGGTTCGGGTTTAAGCATATTGGGTCGGGTCGGGTCGGGTTCGGGTCGATTACGGGTCAAAATTTACGGGTCGGTTGTGGGTCGGGTCGTTGTAGGTCAGGTAGAGAGCGCCCTTGTCAAAATTTTATAAAATGATTATTAAAATAATATTTTAATTAAAACAAAAAATATAAAAAATAAATAAATTATTATATAATATTTTAATAACAAAATATATTATAATGTTTAATAAATAAAATAAAAACAAAATTGTAATGACTCAACGCGTCAATGACCCAACCCAGAAATTTTCGGGTCGAACGGGTCGGGTCACTTTTGACCCAATATTTTTCGGGTCGGGTCTCGACCCAGAAAACGCGGGTCGGGTAAAAAATTGACAACTCTAGTGTCATCACATCTTTACTAATTCACAGCACACTTTTTATTTTTTTCCAATGAAATTCAGGTTTGCTTGCTTAATTATTTGCAATATATATTGTTCTCATCTGATTGTTTACTTTCCTTATCATGCTTTGCTAAAAGTTTCGGGTTTTGCTTCTTTTTTTGGTGTTCTTCCACAAGCCTTTGCTCATATGTTTAGTGATGCTTAGTTTCGTTGTTAAAAAATGCCAGACTGATTTACAAAAAAATGTGATTGTTTACTTCAAATCGTGTTTCTATGTCTACTTCGTTCTATTTGTCGTAATTTTTTATTTATGCAATTTGTGAACTAATAATTACATTCTGCTGATTAAAATATATACATAAGGTTATATTATATTCACTAATTCCCTTTTCTACAACTTCTCACGTGCATTGACATGACTTGTTGTACAATTTAATTCCATCATACTTAATTAATTTCATAGCTCTATTTATTTGTTTGCATAATTAATTTCATAGCTCTATTTATTTGGTTATAGTAGCATACAATTGTTGGCATGTATAGGTATTCCACGTGTGTGCACATGTAAATGACTTTCACCAGCAGGACACCACCTGCTTTGTAGTTGTGTACTGCCAAGGTTGTTGTTCTTTCATATAGAAGTGCAGACGCATATTTATTTCATTTTCACTGTCTTTCGCTCAGTGAGTCTCTTACTCTCTTGCTGTAAAGTTTCATGTTTACTATCTATTGTTAAAATTCTTGTGCCAGCAGTAGTACATTTATTTTCACTGCTTCCATTAGTTTTATAGATATATCGATCTTCTGAATGAGTGCTCTCTTAAATTAGCCTCTTCTCTTCTAACTAATATCCGGTTTCCATTTTATTATTTGCTTCTCTTGTTTTCATGCTTTTCTCTTTACTTTGTTACTGATCATACTATTCTTTTTGTGACGTGTAATTTGAAGTGAGGAGGGTTTTGGATGAGCACGTGGGTCAGGAATGTTTTTGTTCCCACCTAAATCAAGAATACATATCATGCTCTGGAATCAACTTTGTCAAAATCCTTGTTAATTTTACCATATATAATTGTCCAAAGTTGAAGAATTTCATGTCCTCCCACGTCTTTCTGCAATCAAGCATTTGGAAATAAGGGAATGCTTGAAGCTTTAAACTCCATCAATGACCAAATTTCCAAATTCTTTATAGGATCTGGTAGTTGAGATTGTCCATGGATCAAAAATAGATGCAACAGGGAGTAGACGGTGTGGTACCAGATACAACATGTGTCAAACATATGCATCCATGTTCATGATGATGACGACGACGACATGTAGAGCAGGTACCTTTCATCTTGGTTACACAAATATGTCTTTGTATTTGTTTTCGGAAAAGAACCTAGCTATTCCCACTTTCTTTTCATGAAAATTCTCACTTTTGGATTATATAAAATAATAGGAAGAGGAATACTATTGTGCTGCACAAAAGCAAGGTTGTTACTCCACATGTGTCTACTTCACATGGAGGGAGAGAACTAGGAGAATTCATGGAGGTGAACGCGGCCGAGCCGAAGATTGTGTGAGTGATTTTAGTGTCATCAAGAGACCGTTCCCTATAAGGTGTCATTTAGTGTGATCGGGATTCATACGACACTATAAGATCTCACCTAGCTACATCAGGGGTTTGGGGGTGTGGAGTACACACTCGTGTAAGTATACTTGAGATTCTGAGGGAGACATTAAGGATATGTGACGTTACCCATATGAGAACAGTGCATCAGAGAGATTAACTGTGTTTTTAAGACAGATCGACGTTACATAAGGTTGAACGAGTGCTCGTTCCTTGGAGGGATCAGCCGTTCCCTAGGTGGGAACGTCAAGTTCCCTGAGACATGGTTAAAGTTTCAGCACATGATAAATGTGTTGTAACCGCCTTGGTAACCGTCGAAATAACCGCCTCTTAACTACCTTAAATCAGTTGATAACTGATAGAAGTAGTTGGATATCCTTGAAAACGGTTGGTGGCAGTTGGGACGGTTGGTAACCGTTAGTAACCGCTTGTAACTGTTTGTAATTGCCGTAATCGTTCCCTATAACCGCCCGAAAGCCTATATAAAGGCATTTCGGTGATAGTGTTGGGTGATCAGATTTTACGCACGAGTTCTCTATCTGAGTTCAAGTCATACTCCACAAATACATGAATATAGTTTAGTTCCCATCAGAAGCCTTGAAGGGAACTAGAGGATTTGTCTTATCTCACTTCAGATTTTGCGGATTCCCTAAGGCTTAGTAAGGGGCAAATTTCTGATTTCGGAAAGTGTTCTCACGATTCAAATCTTATCCGAGTTACAGCGTTCATTGATCGTTCCCTATTGAAGCCGAAGTCAACATCAAGAAAAGATCAAGACTAGCAGGGAACAATCGCCTCAACATACACTGTTCCTTTATTCAGCATACATTGTTCAGATTGTACTCAACTTATAATCCAACAAGTATAGATAAGAAGAATCTGAGTCTATTGTGCTCGTATTGAGCTCTTGGGAGTCTAGCTACTCCATTTTTTGCTTTCATTTACTTTTTCCGAAACCTTTATCTAAATTGATTGGTTTTCATGTAACCTCTCTCTGAAATGAGAAATAGTTCAATTCCTAATTTTCACTTATTTATTCTCTTTTTCTTGTAATAAAATTGAATACCAAGTCAATTTTTACATTACTCTCCATTTTCTTAAGGTAGTAACAAACCATCTAATTTTGAAGGAACAAGCACAACAATTCAATTTGTAATCTCCTCCCTGTTTAAGGAACACCAAGAAAATCAAGAAACAAAATACAAAAATTGCATGACATAGATGCAATCTACTTCTGCTACAAGAATTTTCATATGAAGTAAAGGACGTGACTCAGGAAAAAAGCACTGCACAGACAAGGAAGAGGTGGATAGTAATTTAAAGAACATAATTTACTATATAATAACTAAAGCAGAATCGCGTCTGTACAGGCATGCGCCCCGAGGTTAAATCCGCATTTGTCGCTGCCACGTGTCACCACTAAAATATTTTTGACACGTGTCATCAGCCAGTTAATGGGGTTATTTTTTTTTAATCTTTTTTCCTGATACATTTTTACAGAGAATATCTCTATACTTTTTTTATTAGGTATGCTTAATCTTTCCATAAAAAGAAGCAAATAAAATTACAAACTACTTTTTAATTGAATAATATCCAATATTTGATTGCTAAACCGAACACAAAAACATTAACAGATTATTAAAATACCACAAAAAATTCTAAAATCAATTAAATAAAAGCAACATGATATGCAATGACAACTAAGAAAAAAATGCAACCTATTGTGCTTACAAATAGTAAAGAAACATTCTAAAAACAATTAAATAAACACAACAAATAGTTACTGATGCAAAATTGGCTAACAAATAACAAAAATAATGCATTGACAACACAAATTAAAATAAATGCCTCAAAGCTAAAACAAATGATACAAGACATAGATAAAAATAACAGGCAAAATAATATATGCAGAATCAAAGAAAATTTTGTGCAATCGCGAAATTTCTTGGAATAAAAAACCTGCAGAATCAAATAAAATAAAATATTCTGCAATAACGATTTTATCCACTTTCGGCATCTTCAATATCTGCAATCACGTTTTTTCAAATCTACAGTCCATAAAGGCAATGTAATATCTGCAGAATGAAATGAAATATTCAGTATGATATGGCAATATAAATTCAATGTAATATATGCACAATTAACTCAAATATTAAGCATGATATGACATTATTAAGGCAATGTAATATCTGCATAATCAAATCAAATCAATATTATTATGATTGCCTTATTTTTAGCACGATCGTGCAGCATGGGTATAAAACTAGAGCGCCTCCCACAATTACAGTACAAAAAACTGGTCTTGCACATAAATAATAGAAAAGCAGTGTTCGACATTTAGCAGGTTCGACGTTTAGCAGGTACGTTCACAATGAATTCATTAAACTGAACTATAAAATATATAAATAATTGTTCTTGATTTTACAATTTCGTTTATTTTTAATTCAATAGTGATTTAAACATAAGGCAATCCTAAATTTGAATCTCAATTCGTTTGTTCAGTAGTGATTTACAATTTTGTTTGCTCGATCAGTAGTGATTTATAATTTTGTTTGTTCAGTTGTGATTTAAAGTATATCCCAGTTCGTTTGTTCAGTAGTGATATGACTCAATCATCAAATGCATATTCATCATACTATGATTGCAAAGACCTATATTATCAATATAGCAATAACAAAAGTGGTATTGTTGTCTATCATGATTAAAAACGAAAGAAGAGTAGAGAATTCCATTTTCAGGAACTAGCATAATTTCAAATAGGACCCTCTTGCAGTAATTTAGTTGTGATTTAAACCGACCACCCTCTTTCTATTACAGATTTATTTTATTTTCAATTCAGTAGTGATGATTTAAACAGAATTTCAAATATATTATAGAAATGTATTGATATTACATAATTCATAACTATGTTTCGTGTTACATAATTTAACTTTTATTATTTTTTCTATATTGTTTTGTAGCTATGTCAAAACAAGAACAAGAAACACAGGATATTACAGCTAGCCGAGGGAATTATGAGTTAAAATTCCTAAGAAGTAAGACCGTACGCAATTTATTTAGTATTTACAACTAAATTGCTATATAAATCTTTAATGTTTTCATTTAAAGACACATATATTGTATTAAGTTATATAATTAAAAAGTGACTTATATAATCTATAATGTTGTGCAGTGCAGTTGTGTACTATTCATATTTATTTTACAAGTATCTAATTTTTGTTGTCACTTACATGATTTAGTTCATAAGTGAAGCATTTACTTACAACTCATACTATTTAGTTTACAAGTAACCTATTTATTTAATACACTATTTCCAACTAAATTACTTATCACACTAAAAGTTAGTATAAAAGACATACTGATCAGTGCTATTTTATAGTGCATTTCTAGGGGTTATTACCAGGTTTGAGACGCCATTTGGATGGATTTAGAGCACAATTATGGAATAGGGAGTTGGAGAGAAGAAGTGTGGATTTGGTGGTCTGGAGAAGCAAATTGAAGATATCCAGAGAAAGATGAGTTGACCATTGAGGAGACGAAGAAGAACCAAGGAGAGAGTCCACACGAGAGTAGAAGAACAAGGTGCTGAATTCAATTGATTCGTTCTCTTTACTCATATGTCCAAATGGAGTGATTCCAATTCGAGGAGTTAGATCTTGAAGTCTACTGCAAGTCCTCAAAATATGAGCGCGATCCGAATTGGGAATCAAAAGTTATGGCATTTTTACGGAAGTGTCGCGATGCTGAAGAGAGAAGGCCGCGATCGCGGCCACACACGGGAGACAGCCCGTGGAGATTTCCGAGCTTTTGTTTTCTTTTTCCTTTTCTTTATTTCTTTATTTAATTTAATTCGAATATTATATTTTATTTCCTTGTAGATGAGGTTTGTGATCTTAGGCTTTAGGTTAACTTTATTTAACTTAATTCCCACAGCCTCCATTCATCATCTTCAGATCACGTTAGACCTAGTTTATTTTCATCGTTGTTTTCCCTTTTGCTCAGGCAGACAATTGAAGCCTTTGGATTGATTTGATTTTGAGGTTATTCCTTTACTCTTTCTATGATTGTATTAATTCTCTCTCGTGCTTAATCTCATTGATCATATATCGATTCCCCTTGATTTGTTGATTAGGAAATCAAATAGATTGTTAATAGTAGTTCCCTCTAGATTGACAACCTAGAGAAATTAGTATTATGCTATTGGTTCCCCTTTTCTATACAACCTGTTGACATTGTTATTGATCATACTACTAAGGATTGGAGGATACTGGTTGAGAATCTTAATCCCTTAGTTTGTGTAGAGAATTAATTGCATGCAATTGTATGACTGGTTGCTACACTTGCATGTACCTATCTATTCCTGAATTCATTGCTGTTGTTAGATTCAATCTAGAAGGTCTTCTAGGTTATTTGATAGTTAGGGTTATCAGGACTGGTTGGACTGGTAACTAATTCATAACAGGGATTAGGACTTTCATGAGTATTGAGGACTAGGAATAATCTATGATCGATCTATCAATCTGAAGTGTGGATATTTGTTTGGCTGAACTATTTTCTCAATTTGATTTCAGTCTTTGTTTTTATTTATTTTGTTTATTTATTTTGGTTTTAATCAGCAAACCCCCTTAGTTACTTGTTGGTATACAATTGCATCATTGGAATAGTATTTGATTCTCTGTGGGATTCGACCCTTGCTTACCAGACTACATTAGTTAGGTTTGTTTAGGATTATTTTGTTTAGGTGTCACGACAACGCCTATCATAGGCGTTGTCGTAACACCTAAACAAAATAATCCTAAACAAACCCAACTAATGTAGTCTGGTAAGTAAGGGTCGAATCCCACAGAGAATCAAATACTATTCCAACGATGTAATTGTATACCAACAAGTAACCAGGGGGTTTCTGATTTAAAAACAAAATAAATAAAATAAATAAATAAAAACAAAGACTTGAAATCAAATTAGGGAAATAGCTCAGCCAAACAAATATCCACACTTTAGATTGATAGATCGATCATTGATTATTCCTAGTCCTCAATACTCATGAAAGTCCTAATCCCTGTTCTGAATTAGTTACCAGTCTTGATAACCCTAACTATTAAACAAATCCCTACTAACCTTCACGATTTAATTCAATAGCAGCAGGAAGTTCAGGAATAGATAGGTACATGCAAGTGTAGCAACCAGTCATACAATTGCATGCAATTAATTCTCTACACAAACTAAGGGATTTAGATTCTCAACCATTATCCTCCAATCCTTAGTAATATGATCAATAACAATCTCAACAGGTTGTATGGAAAAGGGGAATCAATAGCATAATACTAATTTCTCTAGGTTATCAAGCTAGAGAGAACTACTATTAACAATCTATTTGATTTCCTAATCAACAAATCAAGGGGAATCGATATATGATCAATGAAATTAAGCACGAGAGAGAATTAAAACAATCAGAGAAAGAGTAAAGGAATAAACTCACAATCCAATCAATCCAAAGGCTTCAATTGTCTGCCTGGGCAAAAGGTAAAAACAACGATGAATGAAACTAGAATGGCGAACTCCCAAACCTAATGCTAAAGAGAGTATATATAGGGCTTCTAACAAATGACCTAGCCCAATAAGAAAAGAAACGGAATAAAATGAGAAAATAAGAAAAGAAAACAGAAAAGATAGATTCGGGAAAAGTCCGAACTTCCTGTGTTGATGACCCGCGATCGCGGCCCCTTGTGGCTCCGTGCTCTTCACACTTCTCCGCGCCTGCAGATAATTCTCGACTTGCCCCGAGGAACCGCGATCACGGCACCCTTGCCCGCGGTCGCGGTTAATGCTCGGCCTTTACTCCTTGGCTTCGCCTCGCGTGTAAGGCCGTGGTCGCGGTTTTCGGCCGCGGACGCGGTTTGCTCTCGAAGTGACCCTATTAATTCCCGACATTAGCCGCGGGCACGGTTTATTGGCCGCGGCCGCGGACTCTTCTCTTCCGCGTCATTTTCTTCGGAAATTAGCCATCTCCTCAGGTGGTCAACTTCTTTTCCTCTGGATGTCTCCAATTAGCTCCTCCAGACCACCAAAACCACATTTCTCCGCTCAAACTCTATAATCTCCAATTGTTATCTAAATCCAACCAAATGGCATCTCAAACCTGGTAACAACCCCTAGAAATACACTACTTTTATATGTATTTATAATCCAATTTTCCTTTTGACTTCAATTCGAGCTCCCGTATGTTTCCTATACCATTAACAAATTAGTTAAGTACATAATAAGCAAGTAAATCATTTAAGTATAGCATTAGTCAATGGATGAAATCATGACCTGATTGTATAGATTGAATCAGTTTAACATATGCATATTAGAGATTATATGTTGCAACCTGTAATGGCACAATTTTTTATGATCCATAACGACACTATACTTTATTGAACATATCCAAATAGATGAAATAATAGTATATTGGTCATACCTTTAGAGCTCTTTCATCATTTTTCTTAACAAAAGCCGATTTTGTCTATCTGTTCATCCCAATGTCCATCTTACATTACAGTAACAAGAATAAATAAGTTAAATTGTATAATATTAGTAAAATTGTCAAAAAATTTATGATACTTTATCAAACATAGAAGGATGACCTAATTATATATGTATAACATAGAAATCTGACTTCCTGAGATATCATCGTTTTTTTCTTCATTAAACCTATACTTGAAAAATAAAATTAGGGTAATGTCAATAATATAATATAAATAATGAATTAGTGTAATATTACCAAATTATAAGTCAGAAGTACACATACCCTTACAACTTTTTCATCCTTAGTTTAATCATCAATATTTGCTATATGATTCCCAGTTCATTAAACCTATATTTGAAAAATAAAATTAGGGTAATGTCAGTAATATAATATAAACAATGATTTAGTGTAATATTACCAAATTATAAGTCAGAAGTACACATACCTTTACATATTTTTCATCCTTAGTTTAATCATCAATATTTGCTATATGATTCCCAGTTCAGAATCATATAAATTGGAGCTTAAATGTTGAAATGAAAGCATGCAATAGAACCATATATTAGTAAATAGAATAGGAGTTAAGAAGCTGATATGAATCTCTAAATTGTAGTATAGAATATGAAAACTTATACCTTTCAGAAATGAAAAATTGAACTTGACATTCCCATTTTAATATTCATGAGTGCTCACCTGCAATCAGAAATCCAAAAGCATTTGCAAAGGTTAGTGACAGCTATTATTACAGATGCTACGGCTACATCTATACTATTGTTTTGTATATAGTATTTTTTTTTTGAACTTGAAAAAAATTGAAACATACAGTTCAACATACATGTATATGATTTATCTTCGTTTGGACTTTATATATTTCATCTTGGACCGATCTCCTCATCACCGAAGTTGTTGTGGTTCGAATTATAAACAAAAGAAATATGAGCATAAGGTCAGTTTGAAACAGAATGCGGGTGGTGGGATATTGAGCTTCTCAAAAAAAGAATGGAATGAATTAGGCAAACACGGTGTTTAAAAGATAGGCATGACTTCTTAGAAGTTTTTGTTTTGGATCTAGATCTATAAACGTGAAAGATGGATAAAGAGACAAAGAAAGAGAAATAGAGAGAGGGAGTAACGTGATAGCTAATTAATTTATTATTTTGGGAATATGAATCAGAACACTCTAAACATATTCAGAGAGAGAGAGAGAGAGAGAGAGAGAGAGAGAGAGAGAGAGAGAGAGAGAGAGAGAGAGAGAGAGAGAGAGAGAGAGAGAGAGAGAGAGAGAGAGAACCTTTCTCCACTGGATCTGAAAACAACATCCACTCTTTAACAAGACCACACGACCACCGTGGGTCTTCGCTTTGTATGTGAACTTTGGGACAATACCGGCCTTGGATTATGTTACGACGTCGTTTAACCTCCAGATCTCCTTTTTTTCCGTGTTGGTATACAGATTTGAAGTGCAGTGGTGGATTATCAAAGGAAGTGAAAGTCGAATATCCAAATCTGTTTATTCTGGAAAATTATAGATCCAGATCTGGAGATTTATTGTTTTGGCTTGGGAAAGGGAAACTGAAAATGAAGATTTCCGGTGATGTAGCGAAAGAGGAAGACGATTATTTGATTTGTTCATAGAATCTGCCATTGTTATTCAGTTTGAGTGAAAAGAAGAGTGAAATCCTAAAATGGAGAAAGCAAAGAGGGAGAGTGAAAAGAGATGGCAGAAATGGAAAGCAGAGAGGGAGTAAACAGAGACGGAAACCTTTCTAAAGCGGTAAAGTTCCCTCTTTTCATTCGTTTTGTTGGATTTTATTGGATTAGGGCCGATCGGATCAATGGGCCTTGGCCTTGAAAGACCATTGATCCAATTTGATTAATGAACGTAATATGACGTGTACACAGATGTAATAGGCCAATTTTAATTATTTTATGTATTCTTTTAGCAAAAAAAAAACACTTATATAAATTTAATCGGTTGCAAGTTTATATATACATTGGGCCGGAAATAGTGGGCCGACAATTTATTAAATGTTCCTAATATTGTCATTGGGCCTAGAAGCCTGATAAATACAATCAAGCAAATTTGAAATATTCGACCTATTATGGGCCTATAAGCCCAGTAATTAATTTCATGATTTGTTTATAAAATACATATATTAAAATTATATGTAAATTATTCAACCCGGATGTGTTATATTGTACAAATACTATTGGGCCGCACTTATTAATTATTTGTTATACTTGGGCCTATCCCATAAAATTTTATCAGACTTTGGTTCCTTTATATATTTACACGTACTTTAATGAGCCAGTAAGCCCAATACATATAACGAAATAGATCACATATAATTACAAGCCCATTAGCATTTTAGCCCATTTTCCTTTTAGATGTAATTTTTTTCCGAAATTAACTTTTTAATTTGGCTTGCTTTGAATCAATAAATGGGAAGAACAAATGTGAGAGTTAAACCAAAAATATTTTGACCTAAATAAAACCAAAAACATTGAAAGAATTTTACACATCCTAGCATTACAACAGAATGGTAACATTATCACGTTGTTACTCTAAATCAAAAAGATCAATTAAACATAATTATGAATTATATCAAATCAATAATTGACATAACAGAGAGTAATGAACCATAACAAACAAAATCAACACCGAATGGAATCCAATTTTTTTCATGAAATTTTGTCTCCTCCATTTTTATTGAACACAAGGCAGATGATTAAAGATGGAGATTAAAACAGATATAGATTACCTTCATGACGGTAGTGAGAGCGCCAGATCCTCCTTATTAAAGGTACAATCCTCAGCAATGTCCACGAGTCCTCATATCATCATATGAAAAAAATGTCAGTATATGTCAAAGTGATGAAGCAGGGAAAAAAACAACACATCATGAAATCCAAAATTGCACATAATATTGTTTGCTCAATTTTCACAGTGAACAAGCCAATCTAGCATTTAAAAAGTAATATGTAGCCGGAGAAGGAGATAAATAGACAGAAATGTTACATACCTTATTTTAATCAACACGAATGGTCAGATCTGTCAAAAAATTAGGGTTTAGGTAACCCTCCATTAGCAAGCTCCAGATCAATGTTGGCATATATTCTTTTGGATCTGAGACAGAAAGCCATTGTAGATATTCATTAGAGTGTTTTGTGTGGAAATAAACTCGGATCTGAAACCTCTAGATCAGAGGGTTTTTTGTGAGAAACAAATTTGGATCTCGAAGATTAAAAAAAAACAAGACGAAGGCTTGGACGACATTTACAGAAAGACAAAAATCGAAGGTTGAAAGTGGAAAGAAAATTGCGGATGGAACTGGAAAGATTGAAAGAGGAAAGACCTTCAAACTTCAAGAATAAGAGGAAAGATTGAAAGCGAAAATTGCGGATGGAACGACCGAGAAGGCAAATAAGGAAATGAGTGGTAGGGTTTCTGTTTGTTTTTCTTATTTTATTTTTAATACAGAAATAATGTAGTAAATGGCCGTGAATGATTAAGGATGGGCTTGAGCCATTTGCTTATACCGGGTCATGTTTTCTTTTGGTGAGTTTAGACCGGGTTGTGGTAATTGGGCCTTGAAGCACATTACTCATTTCAATTTCACCTATCCTATACACAAGGCCCTCCTAAATTTTTTGAAGGCCCTGTAATCAGCCAAACCGTAACAATAACATACCCAAATTAAGATTTAAGTGGTCAAGTATTCACAATTCAAGGGTCAGGTATTCACAATTCCAAATCCTGTATTAACAATCAGTCGAACACTAACAGTAACAAATTAATTATCAATTCCAAATCCTTTATTAACAATTAGACTATCAAATTAATTATCAATTATAATAAATTATTCAATTTCATTCAAATTCAAAATCCCAATTTTGAATTAATTATCAGACTACCAAATAGCAAATCCCAATTTTATTCAAAAGTGGTTGCTTTGAACGAATAGCCAAATACCCAAATCCCAATTTTATTTCATTCAAAAGCAAATTGGAGACTGAAATTCGACCGGAGATTTCAGATTTGAGGCTTTGAATTAATTATCAGACTATCAGAGTAATCAGACTACCAAATAGCAAAAAGGAAGAACACATACCTAGATCCAAAATTCTGCCTTTTGAGGCTTTGAGCAAGCGGGAGAGGCGGAGAGCGAGCGGGAGAGGCGGCGCCCGAACCGACCAGAGAACTATCGGGAGGGTCAGAGAGGCTTTGAGCGAGCGGGAGAGGCGGCGACCAAAGTTAATCGACCAGCGACTCCGACGAGGCGGCGAGCGACGAGTCGGCGACCCCTAAACAACACACTGGCACACCGCAGAAGCAATGGAAATGGAGATATTTAAAGCTTGAAGAGATGGTGGATGGAGAAGATGAATTTGTGGGGCTTTTTATAAGGTGAATTTTCTTACCGTTGTAAGAGGTTGAACCATCAGTTAAAGAGATTTGAGAAAAAGGAAGATTACATTGATGGAGGATTCTTTTAACGAAGAGCTCAACAACGGGAAGAGGAAGAATTGAAGACGGAGTATTCACAATTCCAAAGCGTTGAAAAGAAATAAAAAGAAGAAGAAAAATATCTATACTATATTGGGCCGAAATATTATTGGGCCTAAAATTTCAGGGGCCCTGTTCGAGCGGTCTTTATGAATTTATCCATCTACGGGCCTGCCTATACAATTAAAACGTGGGCCCATTAGTCCATTTTGTATATAAAAATATGTATTATTTATTAATAATATTAAATTAAATTATTGTTATGTATATTTTCTAAGTTATTTACATTTGTTTATATATAATTATATTATTAAATCAAATGTTAAGTTTGTATATTTATTTATTTTATTTAGAATATATATCTCAAAAATTTCAGTGATTGCGTTATGGACAAATTAAACCAAAATAGAAATAATGTTGAGATTTGGTGGTATTAGAGATAAATGACAAGGGACAAATTAATTTTACTACAAATAATAACTTTTTACATAAATCGGGATTTTTTAGTTGGCCATCTATTTTACTTTTGGATTTATTCTACTTGGGCCTAAAAGCCCATTAAACCAATTCAAATTTGCATTAAAAATTTAAAGTTTATACAAATATGATTTGGGCCCATAAGTATATTTAGTATTTACAAATTTGTATTATATTTTTATAATACTAAAATAAATAATTAAAATTGAATTGTATTTGGAATACTTATATTAAGTAATTACACATGCTTATGTATTTTTTTAATATTAAAATAAATGATTAATATGTAGATTTATTTATTTAACTTTGTTTATATCTTAGATTGTCACGGTGATTTTGTTATGGACGAATTAACCCGACGTAACAGAACATTGAGATTAGCTGATATTAAAGAGAAATGACAACGGACAAATTCAAATTGATCAGGTTAATAAACTGCATTCAATTCTTTGACATTTTTTTCCAATAAATGAAACATATACTAAACTATAATATTTTTACAAATATAAGAAAAAATAAACAGATCTCGTGCAAAGCATGGGTACTACCTGTTTGCATTTTAATAATTTGTAGCAATTTTTAACATCGTTCCACATTTAATGTTTTTCGTTTCATTTTCATGTATTATATGATAATTTTTATTATGTTTGATGGTTTTAGTAGTATTGATGTAAGTGGTGTGACTATTTGAAAGACTACTTAGCCAAATTTTATTATTAATAAAATTATAGAGATTGTTGTCTCTCTTCATATAATTTAGTTTTTGGTATATCTTGAATATTTTTTTTCGATTAGTCATGTTTTATTTAAATAACTAATCAAAAATATTGAACCAATGACTCATCGATAATTTTTTTTAAAAAATAACAAATATAAAAAAATATAGACAAATCTCGTATAAGACACAGATATTACACTAGTTAGGACTTAAGATTAAAAAGAAGAAGAGTCCCAGGAAAAGAGAAAGACTTCAACGAAAATACGAAGTGAAGGAAAAAGAGAACGTCAATGAACAATTTCACTCAGCAAGCCTGTAAAAACTAAGTCGTTCATATATCAATTGTTTCATAAGCTCAAATATTTATTACACAAGCTTCTAATTTTATACTTTTAAAATATAGGTTAAATATCATATTTGATAATAGAATTTCAATGCACGTGCGTGCACACGTAGTCTACTAGTATAAATAAAAATAGACTTAACTTAACCCTAATTAAACATTTTATTCCTCTTCACCTCCATATTGTGTTATTTTGTGTTATTTTGGTCCGCCCATTTATATTGTGTTGTTTTGTGTGATAGATTGATTTGTTATAAATGTATATTGTTTGTGTACTTTTTTTTCTTAACATGATTCCTTATGTCTTTTAATTAAGGGTATTGTGCAACTTGTAGTGTTGTATATGTTAACAATTTGTTATGGGTATTGTGCATTTTGTTGGGCAATTTGTGTGATGTTTTAAAGGATTTTTTATGTCATTAACCTTTCAACGAGATAGTGTTTTTTCAACTCTCTCCAAATGGAATCCATTCCAAACAGGGCTATTTGAGACCTGCGGGTTATCCGGGTCCGGATGTACGGGCGAATCTGGACACCCTCCCCAGCCTGTTTCTCTGGCTCGGCCATGATCTGACCCAAGTGTCTAGGATTGACTTTTGGTCAAAGCCTGACCAAGATCCTGGTTTGCTTAGTCTACCTCCACGGAAGTCATTGTGTTGGCATGAGCTAACACTTCTAAAGCCTCGAGCTTTACAAATGGTATCAAAGCCAACACTGTGTTACAATGTGCTTCGTCCGGATGACAGTCACTCGACCTAGAGAACGGTCTTTGGGCCTTGACGAGAACGTCAAGAGTTTAAGTGGGGAGTTGTAACACCCCGGATTTGAGATTAGTTTATAAGAATTAAAGTGTTACTCATGTCAAAAAAAAACTCTTCCTTTTCATGGATTATGTGAGGACAAAAAAACTCTAAAGTTAAGTGTGCTAGGACGAGAGTAATATCAAGATAGGTGACCTTCTGAAAAGTCATCGTATTGAGATAATTAACCTTCTGAAAAGTCCTCGTATTGACATAATTGACGCTTCTAAAACCCGTTGTACAAGATTTTAACTAGTTCATAAACATAAATTTTACTGGAAGAAGACATCATATTTCATATTTATTCGAATAATTCTTTTTGAGCATATTAGAATAATTCTTAGGTAGACTTGGCAAAACCCGACCCGACTTTTTTGGGTAGAGACCCGACCCGAAAGTCACTGGGTCAAGAAGGACCTGAACCGAAGGACCCGAACCCAAACCCGAAGGACCCGACCTGACCCGAATAGTGAATCCGAGTTCGAGGGACCCCGTTATTTCATTTATATTAAATATTCTAAAATACTTTATTAAATAATTATATAATATTAATTTTTTCAATATAATTTTTTTATTAAATTTTAAAATCATAATATTAATTTTTTTTTAAATGGGCACCTTCGACCCGCTGGGTCAACCCGAACCCGACCCAAAATTTTTAACGGACCCGGTCGACCCGAACCCGACCCGCTCGACCCAGTTGACAGGTCTATTCTTAGGTGCTAGGTGCTATGATGTTTGGCATAATATTTTTCGGTTGTCACATAGCTTTATAATTGTAACCTTAGATAGTGACATAAGGTTTGATATTTATTTTCAACGGAAATTTCGCCTGGTACCCCTGAGGTACGGCGAAATTTGCCTGGTGCCCCAAAGATTTACCAATTTTGTGTGGTGCCCTCGAGTTTTAATTTTTTTTTCGCCAAATACTCTTCTGTTAACAAGGTAACATAAATCGTTAAAAAAAAATCCCCCAAAATCGTGTTTTGTCTCTCGTCTTCTTCACGAAATCCCTAGCCTGTCTTCTCTCTCGGTCGTCGTCCCTCCCTCGACCCGCCGGCCGTCGTCCCGTAGTCGTCTCTCTCTTCCGCCTCCACTCGCTCGTCTTCTTCGTGTTGTCTCTCTCGGCTGTCGTCCCTCCCTCGACCCGCCGGTCGTCGTCCCTTCCTCTCTGTCGCATCGAACTCGTCTTGCCGGCCACCGTCCCTCCCTCGACCCGCGGGCCGTCATCCCTCCGCGTCGAACTTGTCTCGCCTCCACCGCGTCGAACTCGTCTCCGCCGTCATCCGGCTCGCCTCCACCCAAGTAATACTCCTTTCAAGGCCATGGAGGTACTTTTTAGGGTTTAAGATTCAATTTGTGGAGGTACTGTATCTATCGAAGAAGTGTGTCGAGGTGCTGTGGTGTTTTCTTTGGTAAAAAATGTGTGGTTTGCCTTTCCTGTAATGCATTGATTTTTTTTGCTGAACAAATCCAATTGGATGGATATATCTTGCTGCATCACGAATTAGTCTAATTAGAGTCCTGCATCACGAATTATTATAGCCCATTTAGTCGTATTACTGCGATCATTTGGGATCATTGTGCTCCGACCTCATTCACATTCCTACATCTGGATCTTCGTGTTCTAGGCCTGTTTCTTTTCTCTCACACTCATTCGCAATCTCTAGGGTTTACGTGTAGATGTGATACAGCGATTTGCTCTTTGTTTGATGGAATTCATTTACAGAGTTTTGTAGAAAATGTAGTTTCTAAGATTGATGATCTAATTTTGTCCAGTGAAAGCAATCTTTTGAGCTTCATTGATGATTGATGTTGTTTGTATGGTGGCCCTTTCAGGCCTTGCTGATGTCAAAATTGATCACCTTGTTCAAATATAAAGTGATGTTAACAGTGAGTAGGTGCTGATTTGGCCCTAATTTGTTACTTGTCAGCAAGATATTATTCATCTTGTTCGATAGAGCTTCTACTGTGTAGTTGGCTTAGACAGTATAGTGTTCTGTAAAATTGCTTGCCTTGATTCAAATTAATGACTATGCTGTAAAATACTTGAAGAGGTTAAAGCGATGTTAACAGTGAGTAGGTGCTGATTTGGCCCTAATCTGTTACTTGTCAGCAAGATATTGTTCATCTTGTTCGATAGAGCTTCTATGGTGTAGCTGGCTTAGACAATATAGTGATGTTTATGCTGTAAATTACTTAAAGAGTTTAAAATGGCTTGAAGTTGTTTGATGTCGCCTTGAGTTAATCAATGACAGAATGTAATACTAGATGTTTTTGTCATTGTATTTTCTGATTGAAGGTGTGACCACACTACTAAGAATTGGCTGTGCTTAAGCTGCAAAGATGTCCTCTGCAACCGCTTTGTAAATAAGCATATGCTTGAGCATTACGAGCAAAAGGGCCACTGTCTCGCACTAAGCTACAGGTAAGCTTTAATTCCCATCATTAATCCTTGTTGGAGTTTCAGTCATTACAATTCGCCTGAACGCATAATTACTCTTATAGTATCCTGATCAGTTATGACTTGTGAGATAACTGTTGTGTTCATGTTTTGGTCCTTTAAAGCTTTGAATGACTTGTCTTATATACTTCTAATCCTCATGTTGTTTCACAAACAGTGATCTATCTGTATGGTGTTTCAAGTGTGAGGCATACCTTGATGCTGCTGTTATCCAGCAGCTTCATCCTGTATACGAAACTGCTTACATTCTCAAGTTTGGAGAAGCACCACCGATTAGGACAGTTACATACTTCCAGTTGAAATAATATATCAGTCAGCATCAACAAGTTTATGTTGCCTCCTTGGGTTTATACTTTATATGTCGGTTTATGTTTTTGTTGGATGATTTTTAGCTTAGTATGATCTTGTGACATAAAAAAGTGTAATAGTCTATTTGATATAATACAATAACTTTCTTCTTTTCCTGTTTTATCTTCTTTCTGATTTATATATTCAGGGATTGCATACATGATACACTGAATATGCTAAAGTTGAGTCTGAAAAGCATTACTGATGCTCCATTGACAGTCATTCTGAGAATCAATATCATATCTATAGACCATAAACAATGAATTATTCCGGATAAAGTTATAACAAATATTGCTGAAAATTGCACAATCCTTGTAGATATTGCTCAAAGTATCAGTATCATGTTGATTTACATACATAAAATAAGCCCTGGGAGGAGAATATAAACAGGGTTCATTTTCTTGGCAATTCATTCTAGTGAGCATTAATGGTTTTCATCTCCAAAAGTTGTATGTCCTTATAGGTCACATAAACGCTCCTCGCAATTCAATTTCCCCCACCTCGCATCCACACGTTCACAGGGAAAGATAGGCTTGCCGAGGCTATATAATATACAGTTAGAAGAAGAATCAGTTCCCAATTATTTCATCAATGCAGGATAAATATGTAAAACCAAGTTGCTTTCACCAAGATAAAAGGGTCATTTCGTTATTTAGGATCAAAGGTCACACCAAGCAAACTAAAATTTTCTAGCAGTAGCATGATGAATTCATGTGAAATAATGAGACAGCTGCTCCAAATACAGTAAGAAAGCACTAAATGACGTCGGTATTTTCACCATAAGTGAAAGAACTAAGAAGCATACAAAGCAATCTAATCAAAATGTTTACCAAAGTCACAGAAAAAGCTCAAATGATTATCATAAGCTTAAACACTTCCTCTAATTATATTATTCATATTTTTGTTTTATATGCATAGATTTTCATAATGTGAATGAAACAGCTACTCCAAATAGTCAAAAGACCAACCCATGTAGGAATGTGAATGAGGTCAGAGCACAATGATTGTGAATGAGTGTGAGAGAAAAGAAACATACCTAGAACACGAAGATCCGGATGTAGGAATGTGAATGAGATCGGAGCACAATGATCCAAATGATCGCAGTAATTCGACTAAAGTAGCTATAATAATTCGTGATGCGACTCTAATTAGACTAATTCGTGATGCATCAAGATATATCCATCCAATTGGATTTGTTCAGCAAAAAAATCAATGCATTACAGGAAAGGCAAACCACACATTTTTTACCAAAGAAAACACCACAGCACCTCGACACACTTCTTTGATAGATACAGTACCTCCACAAATTGAACCTTAAACCCTAAAAAGTACTTCCATGTCCTTGAAAGGAGTATTACCTGGATGGAGGCGAGCCGGATGACGGCGGAGACGAGTTCGAAGCGGTGGAGGCGAGACGAGTTCGACGCGGAGGGACGACGGCCGGCGGGTCAAGGGAGGGACGACGGTCGGCGAGACGAGACGAGTTCGACGCGGCGGAGAGGAAGGGACGACGATCGGCGGGTCGAGGGAGGGACGACGGCCGAGAGAGACAACATGAAGAAGACGAGCGGGTGGAGGCGGAAGAGAGAGACGACTGCGGGTCGAGGGAGGGACGACGGCCAAGAGAGAAGACGGGCTAGGGATTTCGTGAAGAAGACGAGAGACAAAACACGATTTTGGGTTTGTTTGTTTTTTTAACGATTTTTGTTACCTTGTTAACAGAAGGATATTTGGCGAAAAAATTAAAACTTGAGGGCACCACACGAAATTGGTAAATCTTTGGGGCACCAGGCGAATTTTGCCGTACCTCAGGGGTACCATGCGAAATTTTCGTATTTTCAATTATGTGACATTTTTCGTTGACATTAATGTAAAAAATAATATAAGCGTCTAGACATTCTATTAAACTAGATGGTTGAACCCGTGTATCGCACGGACCAAAATATATTACTATTTTGTAGTTATAATATATAATAATTTTGCATTAGCGTGTATTTATTTTTTTGTTTTGTAAGAGATCGTCTGTTTGTTTTTTCTAAGATTTAGGGTCTATTTTATTAATGATTTGTAATTGGCTAACTTAGTTTTTGATTGTGACTATTATTAAATAGATTATATTATTTTATTTGTTAAAAAATGGTTTATAATTATATCGATGATTTTTGACAAATTTTTCTAAAGTATTTATGTTATGTACTTCAAATATGGAGTAATTTTATTTTGTTGTACTATAGAAGACATTAAGATTTTAACTTTTCATAATATCAAATTAGAATATTAAATTTAAAAATTTGACCAGAAATTTATTTTATGATAAAAACTTGAATAAAAGAGGATAATACTTGAACGTTTTTATATGAAAACAACATTTTTCATATTGAATATAAACATTTATTAATAAAAGAATATTACCTTATATTTAGGATTAATTTGCAGAATTGTAATGTATATGAGTAATGGACTTCAGGCCATTTAATTTGCTAAAGTGTAAATATATATTTGTGTTGTTTGGGGAAGGAAAATAAGGAATTTTCTAAGATTAAAATCATTATTTTAGAGCAAAAAAACACAAAATTTAAAGCATTCAATGTAACTAGAAAAGCTAACTTTTTAATATAGTTAGATTATATTATATTAGATTAGATAATACTTTAATAACATGAAGATTTGAAAAGTGGGTTAAAAACCCACATTTTTGTGATATTAGGGTTTATATGATTGTAAATAGATAAATTGATAAGGTCCATTATGACTTGTTTTCCCCCTACGCCATCTTAACAATGACGTATTATGTTTTACCCAAACTGATAAGTTATTTCAATAAGCGGATAAATCGCTTACATGAATGTAGTTTTTCAAAAAAAAAATTAATTAGCCCAAGTACGTCAAAATCTTTTGTGTTGTTTTTGTTTTGCTTAGACAACCTTGTTGTGCATGTTGACTTTGCACATCTTAAGTTAAGGTACTTTATTAAATAGTATGTCAACTGGTGTCGATTCATGTATTTTTTTTTTAATTGATTTGTTTGCATGTCAATGGCATGCGGCATGCTAGCGTTACTGATTTGCACAACCAAAATAACTGTGCATTTGTGATTTGTACAACGTAAATATTTTGAAAAATCTGCATAATACGTATGATTTTTTATATATTTAAAAGTCACTTTGAACCCCAATTCTTACACGTCCACTCCACTTCCACATATAAACTTGTTGTTATTGTGTTTGGTCATGCCCTTTGAGATTGAGCCGATGGTTTCAAACATTTGTTGTAACAATTTTTTTTACATAAAAATTCTTTTCTCATACCATAAGATGTGTGAATTAAGTTACTGACCAGATTACTTGTCCGAGACATGCTTCCTCCCATTGGATTTTTTTTATATTATTATTAGGTAAAACTTAGACTGGAAACCACAGAAGAATCGGTTTCTCAATCTATAGCATTTTTACGGATAAAAAATATAAATTCTAGACTATCTCTAAAATCTTCCAAGGACACCTGCTTGACCTTCTTTCCGATGAAATCGGCTACGGTGTTTGTTTCTCGGTTGACGTGAGAAATCTGTACTGAAGAAAACAGTTGTAAAACACACAGGATATCAGAAATTAACATTTCAATATCCCATGGACAGTGCCAGATTTGATTAAGAACATTTACAATGGTAAGGTTATCGCATTCAAGATGAATGTTGGTAATGCCTAATTCATAGGCCTTTACCATGACATTTCTTACTGCCAATGTTTCTGTTTTTAGCGGGGTTGAGATACCACAATTATTCCCAAAGAGGAAAACTGGCTTACCCATATTGTTCCTGAAAATGTAACCAAAACTAGATTCACCATTGGTTTTGGTGGATCCATCTGTGTTGACTTTAATAATATTGTCCGGTGGTTTTTTCCATTTCTTTGTTGGTCGTCTAACAATGTTCGTTCTATGAGTTTTTTGTTTGTCTTCTGCTAAACAGTTAGGGTTCCAGCTCTTCGTCTTATTCAAGTTCTCAATTTGTTTCTTAATGTAAATTGATACATCTTTTATGGAGTCAGCATCATCGTTTGTTCTTCCAAAACTTTATTGGTTTCTATAAAACCAAATGCCCCACCAAGAGACCATTAATTCTATGAATTGTGATCTATCAGTTTTTTGTCGAATTTCTTCAATGATTTCATTGATTTTTTTATTTCCTATGTTTAGGGATCTGATGATGCCATAGGTATCATAATTCATTTTTTCGATTGTTTTTATGGTATGGTTACATTGGAAAAGGAGATGATTCAAATCCTCCAAATGAGCATTACAACGTACACAACCCGGGGGGGGGGGGGGGGGGGGGGGGGGGTTGCTACACCTTTTTCTGCTAATCTAGCTTTTGTTGAAAGTCCATTTTTTATAATTTTCCAGACAAAGTTTTTAACTTTGGGATATGTGTCCATCTTCCAGATCCATGAAAAATCATAGGCAGTATAACTCTTGTTTTTGTTAATTAGTTCTATAGCAGAATTTGTAGAAAACCAACCATTTTTGCTAGTTTTCCAGTACATTCTATCATGGATCTCATTTAAGGGTATTGGGATTGAGGTTATTGTTTTGGCTAAATCATATGGTAAACATTGTTCTAGTAAGTCCTTATTCCAGGTTTTATTTGATAACATAAATTCAACTACCAATGCATTCTTATTCATGATTGATTGTGTGTTTATGGTATCACATAAAAGGGTGTTCAAAACCCAGTTATCTATCCAGAATTTGATTGTTTTGCCATTACCAACTTGCCAAATTAGTCCAGATTTGAACTCAGTCATGAGTTCAATCATTTTGGACCATTGCCAAGAGCAATTTCCTTTTTTCTCGTAATGAAATATATGGTTTGTTTTCAAGTATTTTTCAGTAACAACTCTAACCCAATAGTTATTTGGTTCTGCTAGGATTTTCCATAATAATTTGAATTGTAGGGCTTTATTCATGTCTTTAGCTTTTCCTCAACCAAGACCTCCTTGATGAGTTGGTTTACATATTTTCTCCCAGCCTATAAGAGGTTTATAGGAGCTGTCTTTGTTCAAAAAAAAAAAACCTCTATTCAACTTGTCAAGTTTATTGTGTGTGTGTGTAGGTAACATAAAACTTTGTATAAGAAAGTTAGGTCTTGATGCCAGATTCGTTTTTATTAGTGTTGTTCTTCTTGCTTGGGAAAGAGAGTTTGCTTTCCATTTAGATAATTGATGTTGGGTGCTAACTAAGAGGTCAGCAAAGGTATTCGAGTTAACTCTACCATTAATGATAGGGCAACCTAGATAATTTTCGAGAGATATCATGTTTGTGATTGTGAGAGTACCTTGTAATGCTAATTTCTTTTGGTTGGTAACCTTTTTTGTAACTTGAAAAGCCGATTTATGGAAATTTACTTTTTGTCTTGAGATTTTACAGTATTCATCAATAATATTCTTAATTTCTTTGCAGTTTTCTTGTTTAGCTTTTGAGAAAATCACAATGTCATCCGCAAATGCCAGAAACGAGATTCGTGTTCCTTGTTGATTGATTTGAAATCCTAGAGGATTTCGAGTTCTTTCTGAAGCTTTTTGGAGTTTTCTAGCAAGGATTTCAGATCCTAAAATAAACAAGAAGGGTGAAAGGGGGTCTCCCTGTCGAAGTCCTCTAGATGGTTTAAATATTTATGTGGGTCTGTTGTTTACAAGTACCGAGAAAGATACCGTTGTAATACATTCTTTTATCCAATTGATAAATTTTTCATGGAATCCATATTTTTCCATTATTTTAATAATGAAATCCCATTCGATTCTATCATAAGCTTTTTCCATGTCTAATTTTAGGGCAATAAAGCCTTCAGTTCCTTTTTTCGATTTAAAAGAGTGAAATATTTCATGGGCAATCAAGATATTATCTTGAATGGCTCTGTTAGCAACAAATGCACCTTGGAGGGGGTGTATTAATTTTTCCATAGTTCATTTAAGTCTAGTTGTTATGATCTTCGAGATAATCTTATAAATTATAGAGCACAAACTAATGGGTCTATAGTGATTAGTAGAGTTCGGATTATCACATTTTGGGATCAATGAGATGAATGTGTGATTTATTTGTTTAAGCAGTTTTCCAGAAAGAAAAAAGCTTTTAATTGCTTGGATAACAGAAGGACCTACAATATCCCAATATTTTTGGTAAAATTCTGTTGTCATGCCATCCGGCCCTGGTGATTTATCAGAGCCAATATTAAAGACCGCCTTCTTAATTTTTTCATTTGATACGTTTCTTATTAGTTCCAAATTGTCCTGTGTAGAAATTTCAGGCTGGATTAATTCAAGATTTTCCTGGAATAGTCTTTGGTTCATATCCTCACTTCTGAATCTTTTAATGAAATCATTTCTGATTTCAGTTCTAATGTTTTCTTCTCCAGTGATGCTTGTTCCTTCTTGTGTTATGATTTCTTTTATATTTTTTCTATTTCTTCTTCCACTTGCTATTTTGTGAAAATAGCTAGCATTCATGTCATTATATTTGATGTGTTTTACTTTAGCTCTTTGGTTCCAGTAAATTTTCTGGAAACACAGAAGTTTTTCTTTTTTTTTCTATGATTCTTATTTGTTTTTAATGAGATCATTTGTTGGGTGAGTACAGATCTCAGTTTGGATTTCAGAAAGCTATTTTTCTATAGTTTGTAATTGTGTAAACACATTTCCAAAGGTACTTTTATTCCAGATTTTAGCATGTTTCTTGGGTAATTTTGTTTTGGATACAAGATTATACAATCTAGATCCATGATAGTTAGTTCTCCAAGCTTGTTTAATAACGTTTCTAAAATCCTTTCTAGTCATCCAATTTTTTTCAAACTTAAACGGCTAATTTTTGAAAGGTACTGCTGAGTCCAGCGCAACAGAGATGGGACAATGGTCTGAACTGGTAAAAGCAAAATGCTTAGTATAGATATCATGATATCATTGAAGAATCTGGTGATGAATAAGTACCCTATCCAGTTTTTCATATATGTTATTTATTTCTATGTTGTTCTTTCGCCAGGTATAGATATTTCCCTGAATAGGGATATCCAATAGTTCACATTCATCCTTAAAATGACGTAATCTTGCAAATTTTGTCAAAGGTGGTAATATCCCGCCTAATTTTTTAGAAGGGTCTTGTATTTCGTTCAGATCTCCCATAATAATGCACGGAAGAGAGCAATTTTTAATATAGAAGATAAATCCGTTCCAGAACACATTCTTTGCAGAATCATTTGGTGGGCATAAGTTAGGACTAGCATAAGTTTTTTGTTCGTGAGCAGGTTTGTATACTTAATACTAATGAATCTTGTTTCAATTTGTTCAATTTCAAGGATTTCATTTGTAAGTTGGTATGTCTTCCACATTACGCAAATGCCCCCCGTGAAACCCGCCGTTGGGATACAATAGAATTGATCAAAACCCGCTTTTTTCCACATTTTTTCATTGGTTCTTTGTTTGTTCTTGTTTCAAAGAGTGCAAGTAGTTGTGTTGAATCATTGTGTTGAATCGTTGTGTGTTAGACAGGGAACGGTGTGACTGTTCCTTGGGCAGCGGAAT